>JAQPPZ010002367.1:2400000-3000000 GCA_028583015.1 Wollemia nobilis
ACAAGGCGACTAAAAAAGACCACTTCTCGCTCCCGTTCATCGATCAGGTCTTGGACACACTGTCAAGAAGAAAATACTTCTCCTTTCTAGATGATTTCAGTGGTTACAACCAGATCCAGATAGGGGAAGAAGATCAAGATAAAACAATGTTCACCTGTCCATGGGGAACGTTTTCCTATAATGTATTGCCTTTTGGACTTTGCAATACACCGACCACCTTTCAAAGGGTGATGCTTAGCATATTCTCTGATATGATAGGATATGGGGTGGAAGTATACATGGATGACTTCACAGCCTATGGAGAAACCTTCGATGAGGCAATGACAAATCTGGAAAGAGTGCTCGACAAGAGCAAGGAAAATCATTTGTCCCTAAGTAATGAAAAATATTTTATGATGATGCAGGAAGGCATCGTGTTGGGACACCACCTCTCTGCAAAAGGAATAAAAGTAGACAAGAGGAATATTAAGGTCATCAAAGACCTACTTAGCCCCAGAATGCAGAAGGAGGTAAGAATTTTCCTTGGATCAGCTGGGTACTACCGGTGATTTATCGCCAAATTTAGTAAGATTGCCAAACCACTGCACACCCTACTTTTTAAAGATGTAGAGTTCAATTGGACGGGAGATTGCAAAGAAGCGTTCCAAGTGCTGAAAGAACAATTGATATCTGCACCAGTCTTGAGAGGACCGAATTTGGCCATACCATTCCATATTTACTGCGATGCATCTAACGGTGCGATCAGAGCAGTCCTCAGGCAGAAAGATGGCAAAGAATTCTATGCCATCTATTATGTCAGTAAAATCTTAGCGGGAGTAGAGCTCAACTATACAGTGACAGAAAAAGAATTCCTTATAGTTGTCCATGCAATAAACAAATTTTGCCATTATATAACGAGATACAAGGTCTTCATCCATACGGACCATGCGGCTATTAGGTATTTGATGAGCAAGCTGGCCATCGATGGCAGAATTATTAGATGGCTATTGCTATTACAGGAATTCGACATCACTATAGTCGATAAACCGAGCAAGGACAATGTCGGGCAGCCCATAGATACCAGACCACAGGGAAGACAATTTCGAGAACATTTGTTCGCTATTAGTAACAAACTTTGTGGTAGCACAAGCCAATTACTTGGCCACCGGAAGGACCTCACCTACTCTATCCTACCGAGAAAAGTAGGTGGTCATAGAGAAGAGCACATCATTCCTTTGGATGGATGGTCTCCTATTTAAAATAGGACGAGACCAAATTATAAGAAGATGCATAGCGAACGGAGTTTTTAGAAGTGCTCAAGGCATGTCATGATGAGCCATGTGGATTACACATTGCATTGGAAACAAACCGCCTACAAAACCTCCAGCTGGGTATTTTTGGCCCACTCTGTTCAAGGATCCGACAGCGTATACCAGCAAGTGTGACGAGTGCCAAAGGATGGGTAGACTAACCCATCGAGATGAAATGCCCCTGCAGCCCCAGGTACACCTGGAACCTTTTGATAAATGGGGCATGGACTTCGTGGGACCATTTAATCCACCTTCGATGGGAAGGAGGTTTATTCTGGTCTACATGGATTACATCACCAAATGGGTGGAAGTGCAGGCATTAAGGGACTCAAAGGAAAGAACGGTCGTCGATTTCTTATTTGCCCATATTTTCACACGATTTGGGGTTCCTCAAGAGATAACAATAGACCAAGGGCCCCAATTCACCTCCAAATTGATTGAGGAGCTGATGGAGCAGTATAGAGTTTGGCACAATAAAACCATGCCCTACCATCTATAAGTGAATAGGCAAGTAGAAGTGACAAACAGGGAGATAGAAAACATCTTGACCAAAACCCTATAGCAACACAAGAAATATTGGGCCACACGGTTACCGAAGGCAGTTTGGGCATATAACACCATGTGGAAATCCACCATAGGATGCACACATTTTCAATTGGTCTATGGAAAAAATGTGATGATGCCCATCGAGTTCGAAATCAAAACTCTGAGGATGGCTTCATAATTAAATTTGAGCTTGGACAAAGCTCAAAAATAGAGGATTCTCTAGCTAGATCAGCTAGACGAAATCCGACTAGATGCTTTGCAGAGGACAAAGATTATACAGAAGCAGAGAAAGAAGTGGCATGATAACCACATCAAGCTGAAGAAGTTCCAGGAAGGGGAATGGGTACTGTTGTATGATTCTCGATTCCAAGAAAGGAAGGGCAAACTTATACAGAGGTGGATGGGGCTGTATGAGGTGGTAGAGCTCATTAGGAATGGGGCTATACATGTTAAGACAATTAACGGCAGCAACACCATGTTCACAGTCGATTGCCACTGACTACACCCCTATAATATGTCTGAAACATTACAGGTGGAATCCAGAGTAGGCGTGGGGGAGACCCCATCTTGCTAGATCTGGACCGAACTCTCATAGGTGAAATGGTGGGCATGAAAGTGCTCACCCAATTTTTTAGTTAATATAGTTTTTTGTAATGTGTGTTTTTGCAGGGACGACACTCGCATGCAAGCTGTAGGCATCCTAATCCAGGGCCTAACAGGAACGAAATGCATCTAACTGCCTTTATTTTTCTTTCTTTTTTGGTTGCTTTTTGCAGGTGGAAGACCTAACAACATGAGGGATAGGTATATGGGAAACCAAGCCTGATTTGGCTTAGCATTTCGACACCGGCTCGTAGGTAGAATCTAGGTAGCATAAAAAACTGGGAAGGCTTGATCACCCTTTTTTCTAGTCAAATCGCCGTCCAGAAGAAGGCGCCTTACTGCACCTAGAAGGTTCCAAGTCTAGAAGAAGGTGCCTTACTGCACCCAGAAGGTGCCAAGTCCAGAATAAGGCACCTTACTGCACCCAGAAGGTGCCAATACTAGAATAAGGCGCCTTACTATAGTCAGAAGGTGCCAAGACCAGAAGAAGGCACCTTACTGCACCCAGAAGGTGCTAAGCCCAGAAGAATGTGCCTTACTACATCCGAAAGGCACCAAGCTCAGAAGAAGCTGCCTTACTACACTTGAAAGGTGCCCATCTAGAAGAAGGCACCTCTCGCATCCAGAAGGCGCCAAGTCCACAAGAAGGTGCCTTACTGCATCCGAAGGCGCCCATCCAAAAGAAGGCATGTAAAAAAAAAAATATATATATATATATATATAGGCGCCTTCCGTGGTAGGAAGGCACCAAAAAAAAAAAAACCAACCGAATACGCCTTCCAACATCAATAAGGTGCATTCATTCCGCAAAATATGCCTTCCAACATCAAGAAGGCGCATTCATCCAGCCGAATACGCCTTCCAACATTAGGAAGGCACATTCATCAAGATGAACGCCTTCCAACATTGGGAAGGCATGAACCAGAAGGAGGCACCCCCCACATTGGGAAGATGCATGCAGGCAAAAGCGCCTCCCACCAATCAGAAGGCATTGAAAGGTGCATTCGTTCGAAGACGAGCATCGAAAATGTTGGAAAGGTGCTACATGGACACCATCCACATGGGGAAGGTACCAAAGAACATCTCCCGCATGCAACATTTACATCTACTGGATGCCTTGAGCGAAACGAAACATCGCACGAATAAGCAACATCAAATGACCACACCCCTCCCTCGTATCACAAGTTAGCAAATCAGTGGCTACCACGACAACTAGAATGCTGAATTAGGTATGCACATATTAAATCAAATCTTTTATATAATTATTTATAAATATGCAGTACCGAAAAATATAGCTATCATAGAGATCGTACCCCCCATAGCCAAAAATGCGTGCCAATGGCAGGGTGCCTTCCATAACTGCTAGGGTTAGGCATATTTTCTATAAGAATGTGCCTTCTTGAAGAAGGAAGGATAGAAAAAAATATAGCAGCAGAAGGCACCATGGGAGGAAGGTCCAAGAACCACGTGATCAAGAAGAATGAACCCAGTGACACTGATGGGATCAGAGGGGTAGTAAAGACCCAATTCGAAGCCGAGGGGTGGCTCGAATACTGCACCCTGGTCAGTCAGGGCTAGGACATGGAGGTAGCTAAAGAATTTTCCACCTCTTTGAGGGGTGATGCAGCCCAAGTACAAGGGATGGAAATTCCAGTCACCCCTGAGTTCATCTCACAGGCGACTAGATTGCCTCTCATGGGGGAATGTATATACAAGGGTGGAGTATTAAAACTATACGCAAAAATACTGATGTCGGGAGGAAATGTGCAGATAGACAGGGAGGGGTTACTCAAAAATAGTCTCCCCATGAATATGCGGAATATTTTTGATTGCTCGATTCTTCACATGCATAGGGAAGTATACCCATCTGCACCTTAATCATGTGCACTTCCTCAATCACCTAGTGCATGGGAGGAAATTGAATATACCTTTCTACCTAGCGATTGCTCTGAAAGATGAAGCGGCTCAGTACTATAAAGGGGCATCGTCTACCTTAGCCCACCATGGGCTGATATCGACATTGATCCACCATGTAGAAGCACAAGGACAGAACCACGATGCAGAGGGAGATGGCAGCCAAATAGAGCAACACAATGTAGTTGCCGAATTAGGGCAAGACAAAGCATCCCATGCAGAGGAGATAACAAACATCAGGCAATTGGCATTGCCCTATTTTCCAAGAGGAGCAGAGTAGTCATCGGTGCCCGAAGACATAGAGGATAGAGGGCATTCCCCAGTGCCCGAGTATGAGGAGGAAGGAGCACCACTCATTGGTGGTGAGGACAAACCAATTCCTAGGAGGAAACTTCTATGGCAATTCCTCTTGATAGAGGAATAATAGAGTGACATAGAGATAGACATTGCCGCTCAAACCCTCCAAGAATTAACGAACTAGAGCCCACAGAATGAAGGAACTTTTGGGAGCAATGACCAGATCGATGCGGCCTTGGAAGAGGCGCTCGATTGGCAAACTGATTGCTGGATGGCACAGTAGATTTTGGAAGATTGTTAGAACCAGCATCAAAGGGAATTGGAGGAAAATGATAGATGAATCGCTCAACTCGAGCAGTTGGTTTGGCAATTGCAGGAGGAAAATCAAATACTTCAGGACAGAGGAACAACAAGATAGGAGGCATCCACGCAGACTGATTGGGCAGAAGCAGTGCCAACGAACTCTCCCACATCCACAAAACGAGTATTCTCTTTAGGGGAGATTTGATCAGATGCCCAACAGATAAGCCCAAATGCAGGGGAGAATTCCTCTATTTTTAGGGGTGAAAATGAAAGAAGTCCTACGATGCCCCCTATCATTGTCTTGAGTGACACAGAGCAGGAAAAAGGCCTCTACCAACAGATAAGACCAGAGGATACAGAGGACCTCACCAAGCCTAAAGAAGAAGAAGATCCTGAGGGGTTGACACTAGGAAGACAAGAGAATGAAGGATCACCCTCGGAGATAGTAGCACAGTCGATCCTTTAGCGTAAAGAGAAGTCCCTAAAGGAGAAAGAAGAGACCCCAGTTTGAGCTGCAACATTTTTTTGCAGAAGCCAAGGCAAAGAGGCCCAGGACGGCTTGATAGAAGATGAAAGTGACCTTCATCGAGTCAGAGGAGGACGAATGGGACATGCAGTCGTTCACTGAAAGGCAAAAATATTTTGAGCAATTGTGCAACAAAATGAAATTAGCCAAGGCAGCTAAGAAGGCATCCTCGAGGATAAAAGGAGATTCTGGCATCTATGTAAATCCAACAAAAGACAGCCAGTTTTGGGACATCTATGGTTCATCTTGAGGGTGGACTTCCATGATGAGGAGGTACTTGGAACGGTGAGGAGTATATGGCCCACAATTGGAGGCCGCTGCAATTGCAAAGGAGAATGCAAGGCTTACCCTTGAAGTGGCCACATTATACAAGGCCCAAGTAGTGCCTTCTAGATAGGATAACTCAGATATCCCTCTGGAAATGGTCAAACCTCCAGATGATGACCTCTAGAAAGCTACTAAAGCTGCATTTCAATCGACAAGAATAACGTTGGCTAGACCACCACCAGTAGTGGCCAGAACAAGAAGGGAAAAATTAATAGCCATAGTTTCCCATAGGCAAAGGCAAACCACACCTTCACATGTCGGCATGAAAAGATAGACTCAGGCCGTAGGGGCAGCTGAATCCTCCAAAAGATGGCGATGATGAAAAGTTAGAGGGCTACCTACAGTTTGGATGCCACGAGGGTGTGGCATATGTTAGGCGTGGGGGGATGATGAGCACCAGAAATGCTCATATTTTGTACATATTTCTTGGATCAATATGCGGTTGTATAATAAGGATTGTGTACTTTTATGAATGATTATATATATATTTTATATAATTATGTGTGTTATCTAATTTGTGTGCTTTTAGTATGTTTTGTGGAATTATAGTTGATTTAGTTAGATTTGGAACGGTCAAGGTCCTTCTGATGGACCTGGCACTTTATTTCATCAGGAGTCAATGTAGAGAACATAGGCACCTCCCTACAACTGAAAGGTGCCAAGGGAACAAGTGCCTCCCTATAGTCAGAAGGCACCAAGTGAATACAAGCGCCTCCCTACAGTCGAAAGGCACCGATTGGGAACAAGCACCTTCCTGTAGTCAGAAGGCACCAAGTGAATACAAGTGCCTCCCTATAGTTGGAAGGCATCGATTGAATACAAGTGCCTCCCTGTAGTTGGAAGGCATTGGATGAATGCAAGTGCCTCCCTACAACCGAAAGGCGCCAACCAAAGACAAGCGCCTCCCTACAACTGGAAGGCGCCAACCAAAGACAAGCACCTCCCTGCAACCGAAAGGCGCCAACCAAAGGCAAGCGCCTCTCCATAGCTGGAAGGTGCTAATATAAGGTAAGCATCTCCCTACAACCGAAAGGCACTAATAGAAGGTAATCACCTCCCTACAACTAGAAGGCACCACTGATTCTTTTCCCGTTGACCATAGTTGAACGACATGGATGGCAGTGGCTAGTGCAGTTCCAAATCTGTGTCATGTAGAGCTAAATTGGAGATAGAACCTAATGTACCCAAATGTCTTACTGATGCCAGGAAAATCATGAACCGAAATGAACATGCCACCATCATAACAGAATGCCAGACGTCGACTGCATTTGCCAGACTGTTCTAATTTAGTATGGGAAGAATTGACTGTTGTAACCACTTCTATAACAGAAGTTTTGCGGGTGTGTTATATAAACACATGCATATCATTCTGAAATATATAGAGAGATATATAGAATTAATTAATAAAGATCCATTTTGAATTACAGAATATAGATAGTAACACGTTGATAAATATATTCCAGTTTCAGAAGTTCTAAGCACATGTTCGATCGGGAGGAATCTACTGGAGCCTAGGCACACTCCAAGCCAGTATTTCTTCCCCATTTCCTTTATGTTTATTTATTTTAATTAGTTTATTGTTTTCATAGGAAAGTTCATTAATTTGCTAGTTCCAGTATTTGCAGTAGGTTTATTTTCAAAAATCTATACATGATTTAATTCTATTCTTCTTACGTAATTTATTAAGGAGTGTGGGAATGAATGACAACCATTTCAAGAACACCCCCCAAATGTAGGATTAGAAGATTCACCTCTAGTGGTATTGTAGTAACTTAATTCTGAATCTTCACAAGTTTATGAATCTCCCTGGGTTGATAATTAAATGCACAAGCATGTGACAAAAATAGGAAACCATTCACCTTGTTTGGCCCGCAACAATGACAACACGTGTTCTTCTGTGATGGGCTCTTCCAAGTCATCAATTTCTAAGACATCATTTATGGAAATAACCCATACTGCATCCAGGTCCTTCTTGGATAGAATGTTCCCCTAATCATCAAAAAAATTGGGGAAACCATTAGCTACTATTATATCAAAGTAAACCAATGAAATGCACATTTTGTGCTCAAATTTCTCTAGTAGCTTGCAGGCTTCTTTAACCAAGTCCATCTTGGAGAAATATTTGTGCAGGATGATTTTTGCACTTTCCCAAGCATGGACTATTTTTCTTAGTGGGAAAAATATGAGATCCATTTGATCCATTGCCTTGATCTTCATCACCATCTCTAGTTTTAGCTCTAGGTTTTCTTCTGTATACTCCACTACATATCTGTCGTACGAAATATCCATCTACACTTACTTAAGGAACATGAAAACTAACGTTACCTTCATTTCCATGGTAGAATAATAAATCAGTAGATGATTGTGGGTCTCCTTGATTTTATCCTTTATGAGGGTTATCGACTATGTTGCATTTGTTGCCAGCTGATTCTATAGATTCTAGATTTGATCCTATAAGGTTTAGATTTTTTTTCATGCTTCCTGCTGTGCTGCTTGATGTTGTTGGGTTACCTATTTATATTCCTCAATTTTTCCCTTCAAGTGCATCACCTTCTGCTACCATTGATGAGATTTAGACTACGTGGTGTCTAGTTGGATTTTCTATTCTAACAAGGCATATTTTAGCTCCACTATTTTTGCCTCAACCTGGAAGAAGCAGTCCTTGTAATGCTCGCCATGCAGGTATATCGAACTCATATCCAACTATATATTACTCATTTTCTCTGTTGCATCTATTTTTTAAGGTCTTCAGTGATGACCTTATATGATTAATCATTTGGCATCATCTCTCCTTGAGGTTTATGGACTTGAGAAACCATCCTCATAGTGTGCGCCTCCATAGCCTTTGGGTCAAAAGTCACCTTATTTACTAGTTTTTTTTAGGCTTGCACGCCCTTTCTCTTGTGATTATTTAGCCACCATGATGAAATTTTCCATGCTCTACTGATATTTTCTACAATGGGGCACTTTAGTAGCAACTCCATCTCAGAATCCAGTGGGTCTTGTACTGTAAAATCTAGGGAAAATGGGAAAAGGGCCTGCTAAGGGTTTGTCTCAATAGAATGAGTAGATGTGGTAGACACTATAGTTAAACTTACTGTAGGAGTGGCTTGCATACTTATAATGGTAACAAGGTTGGAAGGTATGGAATATGGAATAGAGGATAATGAAAGCAAAAATGGGTTCATGGCGGATGTGAATGAACTGAAAGAAAGAGAAATGGAGGGAATGTATGAAACTGGGGGAGCACTAATGATCTACGACTGTGAAGTGGAAATAGGAACCAAAGATATGGGTATAATGAATGGAGGTGAAATGGAAATGGGGACTATATATGGGGAGATAGTGGTCACCAAGTGCTTATTAGTGAGATAATATGAAAGAAAATGTATACTTGCAGGCTTTGACACCATTTGAGCCAACAATTAAGGATGTTGCATTGCATACTCTTTCTCTTCCTCTAATTTTTCCTCTTTTGATTTCAAATCTACTATGGTCACCATTGGTCTTGATTGCTCCTGCTAAGCTGAAAAGGGTATCTCCTAAAAACTAGTCTGATCAACCGTTTGTGAAGGAGGTGGCTTTGTGCTAATTACAAAAATTGCACCACTTCTAAGCCTCTTCACCATATTAGGGAATGACACCCTTATATCTATGCTCCTCTTTCTAAGTAAACATTATTCCTTGAGTGGTGGTTCCTTCTCTTATTATTCTTTGATAATTTACCTCTCTTCAACTGACACCTCCTTTTCTCTTACCACATCTTCTTCCTTTTTAGGGTTGCGGATACTTCAAGGTACCAAGTCAAAAAAAAAGAGGGGCTGGTACTTTTTACAATGGTCATCATAAATCAGCTAAAACACCTCATCCATGACCAATGGATAATTTGACCCAGGCTTAATTCAATGGACCCTCATTACCCACAAGTTGGTAATCTTTTGATTGGACCAATCAAGCAATTTTGCTTTCATTTGATTGAACATACCATGAGGAGGAACTTGCTCTGGATGATTTGTAGGATCATGTTCAACCTCTACTTCATAAAAATTATGCTAAGGAGGGAGCAAAATCATCTTCTTGACATGCCATTGAAGGTCGCACCCCTTGGGATTATTCCTCTATTGCAAGATGTATTTTCATGGGTAGCAATAAAAATTCTTAGCTTTGATGAAACTCTCAAAAACACCCAAAGTATAGTACCGCCATTGTTGGGGAAGCTCAATCAACCCATGATCATACATTGTCTCAGTAATCAATATATTCTATCCACACTGAGTCACTTTTATGTCACCAAACTAGAAAGGCATAGTGCATGTAGCTCTCATTCCCCTACCCGTCACATATGTATCATTTGTAAAATCACTCTGTTGGGCTACCTCTAGGGAAAAATTATTTTCAGTGGTAAAATACAGCAATAGAAAGGGTTTTCCAGTGAAACTAAAAATTTTGACCACTCCTTGTGTCAGCAAAAATACGTCACTTTTTTTCTTGTCAACCACCTATGCTTTCATTGCTCTAGGCACTCTATTGCACACCTCGTAAATCAACTCTAGGGTGAGCCCCAAAAACATTCTATTAAAATTATAATAGGACTCTTTTCTTGACAAAATTTGAGTCCATGAATACATTAACAATGTTCTCCCTATTTCATCTATCTTCCTTACGACTATAAAAGCAAAATGAGAATGTATGTGATAGAAAAAGTACCATACCAGAAGGGAGTAGTGTTGGAAAGTGACTTCTTCCTCACTTTACACCATTTACAACTGTGAATGCATTCTTCAAGCTACAAAATCCACCCAACTAAAGAAAATCAGACTTGTAGTTGCTTTCATGGCAGTCAGGGCGTAAAAATCCACCTGTGAAATGCATTGCACCAATGATGCTTACCATTTATACACTATGGAATCTAAAGACAAACCTACCATCCACACAAGTATTGAATATAAATCTGGGCTCTTGAAATCCCTTAATGGTGTCGATAATTGTAGAAACTCCTTAAAATATGGCATCTTCAACAACTAGTTCTCAATAAACTATCGCATATGAAATGTGGACTGGTACCTTTCCTCCTACTTTGTAAGATTGAGCTTTTTAAACATGATGTCAGGTGGAGGTCTTGCACTACAAGCGAATGAATTCTTGATCAAGCTAGCTGAACTACTGAACAAATGATCTCCTTCGGCATTTTGAATAGCTCTCATAGCAGGATTATAATATTGCACAATCACACATACCAACTCAAGACATGAATGCACAGACATACATAGGTACCAAAAAATATGAGAATAGAAATTTGTAGTGCTAGAACTCTTGGTAGATACCTTCTGTAGAGCAAACTCAACATCCTAGCATAATTTCTCCATGCCCTTGTTCATAATCATGTAGTCACTGATTTGTGTCAGACGGTCATAGTAAGGTGCCAATTTGATTTTTTCTTCTCTTTCCCTCACCTTTCACCATATATTTTCTAGGTCAATCTTATTATGAGCTTTCTCCTTATTAGATTTTGAGGTTCTCTTCCCCATATTTTGCTTCCTTCGAGTAGATAATAAATCATTTCAAACCTTAAAACAAACCATGATTCACAACAATTCTACAACCAAGCACTTTGCAAATTTTAAATTCTTTAACTGAATCATTCACCCTTTTATATCTTTTGAACCACACCTAACTAATTTAATGCTTGTTGTGCACCTTCTAATTTTGAGGATGCATCATGCTTTCCAATGATTTATCACCCTTTTATATCTTTTGAACCAAGCCCTTTGCAAATTTTAAATTCTTTAACTAAATCGGTTGCTTTAAATTTTTTAATTGTCTTTTCCTCTCAGGAGGCGCAACTTGCTATTAACAATTAATTTTGGAAAATGTGTCTTGCTACTTTTTCATCTTGAACTACATGATGAGCACATTGTTTCACTGATGTGGAGCACCTAAAAGGAATTTCATTGCTTTTACAAGAAAAACATCATGCATTTTGGGGATTCGCTAGAATAGTAGGGCAAAAAGGCATTTCGCTCCTTTCAACTCTTAAAATGACTTTTTCTATGCTTTTTGCCCTAAAAAGAATGCAACTGGGGGTTTATTGCTACCAACTTGAGTTTTGCCCCAAAAATCATGATAAGCATGAGCGAAAGGGGGCAAAAATAAATTTTGCTCTGAAAAGCAAGGATGCATGGGTGAAATTGATGTCTTGGAAAAAACCAAATTCTTTTTCTCCCGTTTTAATTTTTTAATTTCTTTTTCCTTTTTTTCCCCTTTTTGTTTTTTTTTTCTTTTTCGAGTGCTTTTCCTAACTTGGGCATCCAAATTTTAAAATTAGCATGATTTTTCTTTCCTTCACAAAAAAATTTAAAAGCATGGATGATTTTGATGTCTTTAGTCTCAAAAAAACACTTCTGGGTGAAATGCCCCAAAAGAAAGAAAGGGAAAGGACTTTCATTGGCAAAATGATTTTCACCAACAAAAATACCTTTTGCACCATTGAAAAGGAATTTCACATTTTTTTTTTTTATCTAGGAGGGGCGAAGAAGCCTTTTCATTGGCAAAAATGATTTTCGCCAGGGAAAACACTTTTGCTCAGTGAAAAGCCTTCTTCGCCCCTCCTGGATAAAAAAAAAAAATGAAATTCCTTTTCAATGGTGTGAAAGGTATTTTTGTTGTTGAAAATCATTTTACCAATGAAAGTCTTTTTCCTTTCTTTATTTTGGGGCGAAAACACTTTTGCTCAGTGAAAAGGAATTTCACTTCCCATCCTTAGTCATTTTTTGAACAAAAATAAATGTTAAACAAAAACTATGTACATATTTTACATTCTCGATCTTGATATTTTTCCTCGTAATAGGCCTTCAAATGAAGACCATTAACTAGAATTGGTAGCACATGGCCATGCATATCTTGTACATAAAATGAGTTAACTTGATTGACACTGGAAATATGAAATGGGACCTCCCAAATCATCTTGAACTTGTGATGCATGCTTGGCTTTGCCTTGTTCTCATTCCATTTCAACACCAGATCAACCACTTTAAACATATTTTTTGAATTCTTCTTGCAAAATAACTTCTTCTTCATCTAGGCATGTTCCATCAAGGTATTGTACACTTTCTTCCTTTCTTCCTCTATCTGTAAAATCTGAGCCAACCTTGCACTCATGGGGACAAATTCATCATCTTCACCATCAAGTAAGTGCAAGGATTGAAGGGTTGGCAATTCAATGTGAATGGGCAAAACTATTTCTTTTTCATACATCAAGGAATAGAGGGATGTATTTATAGACCTTTTTAATGAGATGTGATCATCCCATAAGGCTTGGTTCATAAGAAAATACCAACTTTGCTTATTATCACCAAGAGTCCTCTTTAGAATATTGAGTAGGTTCTTATTCGTGGATTCGGCTAAACCATTCCACTACGAATAGTAATTTGATGAGGTTTTTAAATAGATACCATGCTTACCTATGAACTCGCTGATTTTGGTACCAATGAATGGAGTTTCATTATTTGTTATAATTGTATATGGGACACTGAAGTGAGTGATCAATCCTTCAAGAAATGTGATGACCACCTCCTAGTTTACCTTCTTGGTTGGGATTTGCTTCAACCCATTGGATTAAATAGTCGTTTGCAGTCATAATGTATTTTTGCATGATAGATGAATTAGGATCTATGACCCTAATAAAATCTAAACCCCATTTTTGAAATGGTGCTTCTACTTGAATCATATGAAGCGGTAAAGATGCATTTCTACTTCTGCTGACATACATTTAGCATATGTCACACATTTGACTAAATTTGAAAGCATATGTAAAAAGAGTGGGTTAGAAATAACCTAATTTAATGATTTTTAATGTCATGGATCTCCCTACATAGTGGCCTCCTAACAATCCAAAATGAAACTCCTTCAAGATTTTTTGCTTATCTGATTCTCTGATACACCTAAGGAGAACTGCATCAATGTTCTTATGAAACAATCCACTTGGTAACATCACATACTTGAGGACCTATAGTCTGAATCTCTTTCTCTATGAAGAATTGGGATGTGAATGACACCTTATTGAATTGAAATATTCAAAAATGTCCTCTGTCCAATCATGATCACTTGGTGAATGATTAGAAATATTATACTTGGTTACTAACTCTTCATACTAGCGAATCATGGATTCAAAAGTAGTGTTCTTTGAAATCTCCTGACATAGTGATTGACCTTGAACCAAATTGGTTGGTCAAATTTCAATATCATATTCCTAGATTTTGGAAACCCAACTAGATCTTTTGTCTTCAAGCTCATCCTGGAAGATGAAACTTTGGATATCTGGATGAACAACATAAAATATTATTTTTCTCTAGGAAAAAAATCCTAAAACTTCTTCAAGGACTTCATCACTGTACATACTTGCTTATCTATGAAATTGTATTTCTTCTCATGCGATTGGATGACTTGAATTAGGAAAATAATAGGGTGTTCATCTCCATCATCTCCCTTCTGTGTGAGCAAAACTACGTAACTTTATTGCTCACCAACAACATAAAGGATAAAATCCTTTAAATAGTTAGGGTTCACAAAAAAAGGAGCTCGAGCGATTCTTTATTTGATTTATCAAAATTCTTGCTTCCTTTGCTCAGTCCATTTAAACTCAACATATTTCTTTAGGATTTTAGTCATTGGTTTCACAACTTGGGTAAAATATGTAATAACCTTTTGAATGAAATTAATCTGCCCAAAAAATGATTGCAACCCTTTTTATTGGTTGGAAGTGGAATATTTAAGAGATCCTCCACTCTAGATAGATCAATAGCTAAAACCTTTTCTGAGATCACATGGCCCAAGAGCTTTCCTTCCTTCATGATGAAGATAGATTTATTTGGGTTGATGGATATTCTAAACTCTCAAAATTTCTCAAACACTTGTATTAAATGTAAAATATGCTCCTCCCTGGTATGAGAGAAGAAATTCATATCATCTAAATAAATAAAAATTAATTTATTTTACAACTCACTAAAAGCTACATCCATTGCTCTCTAAAAAGTTGCTCCAATTTTCGAGAGAACAAACGACATTTTCTGATAAGAAAATTTGAAGAACACAAGCTTATACTGAGAGGGGGGGTGAATAGTATAAGATCTCTTTTTATTTTTTCCTTTATACTTCAAAACAGTAAAGCAATATACCCAAAGCAATATCAAAGCAATGCACAATATCATCCATAAAGTGACACCAATTTTAACGTGGTTCACCCAAAATGGCTGGGCTACGTCCACAAAAATTTTCTCTAAAAGTTCTCAAAGTTATTTGGGAATCCTTCCCAATTACAATGTTTATGAGCCTCGGCCCAAAGGAGATACATTCCCCCAATCATAATTTATGAGCCTCTGCTCAAAGGAGATACCTTCCCATCTGCTCTGAAAATGATCCCTCAAAAGATCAACTGCCTCTACCTCTTTCCAGCATGTGGAACTCCTTTCCACCGAAGACCTCATGTCCTCAATGCTTAGCCTAAGAGACCTCTGCCTTCTATGATCACGTCCACAGCAACTCAGCAACCTGTACCAAACACAGTCAGTCGGTCTAGTAAAAGTCTTCCTCTGTCTATTAGATCTATCCAACGCTTGAACAAATCAATCCTTTGCACACAAGATGGTGGAGAACAGATCTAGAACAAGACAGGAAACAAGAATAACAAGAGCCAAATTTATTATCCAATAGCTTTGAAAGAATTTACAAAGAATATACAGCAATCTACCATTTTGCCAACCCCTTCTCATTACAATCCTTGGGTTTTTATCAAGGTCCCGATCCTCTATGTTTTCAAACTTCCCATGATCTACAATTGCCACCTGGAACAATACTAAAAAGTTGCATTGATGAGACTCTGGGTGAGGTGCGCGACTGGATGCCATACCCACCAGGATTTTCTTCTCAAACTACTGCTTCATTGCTAGTTGCTATAAATGTGTCTCTAGATATCCTGCACGAGCGATCGACATGCTTGTTGGAATCTTCCTCTGAAACTGCTGCTTCACTATCGCTAGCTTATCGTACATGAAGGGATGCATTTATGAAAGCTTGGAGTGTGTGTTTTTCTATTTGGTCACCATTTTCTACAACATCTCCAAACGTACACTTGCCTCTGCAACCCGCTTAAACCTCGTATCCTGGCAAAAAAAAAAATTGTCTTCTACCAGATAAATTTTGGCACTACCACATACCTTTTCTTCCACCTCCTTCAAGGGTTTTAGCTTATGACGCATTCCATTCTTTGTTACGGAGTAGGTGTTGGCAAGGTCATCATGAACTATGCACCTGTCAAACTACCATGGCCTTCCCAATAGCAAATGGCACGCATCCATGGGTAGGATATCACACAGGACCTCATCATGGTAATTCCCAATACTGAATTTTACCAGGCATTGTTCACTGACCAACACCTTATGGTATTTTTGCAACCATGCAATCCGATATGGATGCGGGTGTCTCTTCCTCTCCATTTGTAGCTTTGTAACCATTCCCTCTGAAACTAGGTTATCTGTGCTATTGTTGTCAATAATAATATTACAAATCTTACCTGTGCATTTACACCTTGTGCAGAATAAGGTTTTTCTTTGATCTGTGCCCCCCTCTTCATTCAGTAGGACTCTCCTCGCAATCATTACTTCTCCTCTCTCTACTTCTTTAGAATGATCAGATCTAGCATCTTCATCAGCGACCGTGGCTCTGGCATTTCCTTCCAGCCTCCTATTATTCCTTTATCATTGTTGTGGACACTCATATTGGTGATGTCCCTCTTCTCCACACTGGAAACAAGTTCCACGGTATCTTCCTCTTCCCTGGCCACGTCCAGCTCTACCCCTTCCCCCTTGGTAATCATTATTTTGATTACGGGGGCGGTAGGTATTTTCTCTCCTTTGTTCCTAATTATTGCTACCTTCTCCATTCTTCTGAGAATCTTCATTCCTTCTTCCACTGGTCCTTCTATCGGTTCTTCCACCATGACCTCTTCCTCTTTGCTTTTTCTCAAAACTCCTATTGAACTTTTCTTCAACCTTTAGAAAATTTGGTAAGCGTCCTCTATGGTGGTCATCCAGACCAGACTTAATTCTTCCTGAATACTTGCTCATAACCCATTAATGTAATGGGCTACCTTCTCCTTGTTGGCCTCTGAGTGGCCTTTTCTAATCATAATTTTATGAAACTCTTATGTGTATTCTTTTATAGACTTACTTGATTGCCTCAACCCTTGCATTTTCTTTAGCAGGTCTAACTCATAATCACCAGGGATTAACTGCCTCTTCAACTTTTCTGCCATCTGTTCCCATTTTGTTATTCTCTCTTTTCCTCTTTTATTTTGCTCCAACTATACTCCCTTCCACCAAATGTCGGCATGACCTTTCGCTTGGTCTTAACGAATCTGACCCTATCAAGATCCTCAACCTCCTCGTACTCAAAGTACTCTTCCAGATCGTTGATCCAGTCGATCAATTCCTCTGGATCAAGGTTCCAAGAATACGTGGAAACCTCCATCTTCGGCCTCTTCCCAATCTAGGATATGGCTTTGTATAGTCTGGCTTGAGCAAGATCTACTGCTTCTTCTTCTTCTTCCTCAGGCTAGCCTTCTTCTTCGTCGTCTTCCTCTTCATTACCTTCATCTCTTCTTGGCCCCAATATTCTATGCATCTCTTCTTGCATGGCTTGCATTTTCCTCTACAAATATCATACATCTTCCACTGCCGCCATGCCTCTACCACCAATAGGGTTTCTTCTTGGAGGCATTCTGTTCACTCTCTCACAAGCCCTTCCATAGATCCTGGTGTAACTGCCTCACGTCCGGTGATCTATTACATAGTCAGGAACTTTCAACTCTGATATTTGCAGAGGTAGGTGAAATCCCTACAAAAGGGGCTGCTCAGAATGGATTTGCAAAGGCAAGAGGAGTAGCATAGAAAGCATGAGGTGAGAAGTAGAGGCTAGGAAACAGAGTTGAAGTCGTTGAAGGCTATAGACAAATTTATGTGCAGTAGTGCCAGGATCTGCCTAGAAGAAGGCAAAAAATTATCTAGCCAAGATATGGAATGTAAGCAAACTGCAGACAAGGAAGTATGCAGCAGTGGCAGAATCTATCTAGAAGAAGGCAAAAGTTATGCTGGCCAGGAGATGGGGTTGGAACAGGCTGCAGAGGTAGGTGAATGTCTGGAGGTGTTGCAGAAGGAGGTGACCAGACAGCTCAGAAGTGAATATCACTTCTCCACTAACCTCTTGTGTTTGATGCAGGAGCATCCAGTGGCACCTGATACAGAGGCATCCAGTGGCAAGAGGGCCACTTCTGGAAAGTTGGCTAAGGAAAGACATCATGATTTTGCGATGTGTCACGAAATCGCGATAGAGGAAGAAGAAGAGGGCGAGGAGAAAAATCTCTCATAATATCGTGATAGAAAGTGTCATAATATCGCGATACAAAGAGGAGAAAGGGAGCAACGAAGAAAGTTGTCACGATATTGTGAAAGCAAATGTGTCGCGATATCACGACACAAGCAGGGAAGAAGTTGGGATGTTGTGATTTTGTGACATGTCATGAAATTGTGACTATCACAAAATCGTGACATCAGAGCAATAGCCAAGGGGAAGTAGTAGGTGTGTCGTGATTTTGTGACATGTCGCGAAATCGTGACTATCACAAAATTACGACATCAGAGTAGTGGTCGAGGTAAAATAGTTGGGATGTCACGATTTCACGACATGTCATGAAATTGTGACTATCGCAAAATTGTGACATAAGAGCAGCGGCTAAAGGAAGTAGTGGGAATGTCATGATTTCGTGACATGTCACAAAATTGTGACTATCATGAAATCATGACGAAGAAGAGCAGCTGAGAGGGGGCAGTTGGAGATGTCGTGATTTCACGACTTGTCATGAAATCACGACTAGAGCAGGAAAGTAGGGGGCACCCGAAGACAAATGTCGTGATATCGTGACATGTCACGATATCGCGACTTGAAGTCAAGAAATGCATCGGTGGAGGTAAATGTCACGATATCGTGACATGTCAAGATATCACGACCCGAAGGAGAGGAAGGCAATGATGAAGGGAAACATCACGATATCGTGACATGTCGTGATATCGTAACCAAAAGAGAGGAGTGCAGGGAAGCCAAAACATTGTGATATCGTGACATGTCATGATATCACAATAGGAGGAGAAGAAGACACAAAAGGAGGAGATGTCACGAAACCATGACAGGCGGTATTTTTAGGGACCGTTATAGGACATGTGGTAGCACGGGATGACACGTGGCACCAAGGTGTGGTGAAAGTGGGCAAAGACAAAGAGTCATGCAGAAAACCATTTCAAAAAGTTGGGGCCACGAAGATGCACGAGAAGAGGAAACGATCAGTAAAGGAATGGAAATGAAGGATCATGCGAAGAAATCTGACAGTGAGCAGGAGTTAGATGGTAGTGATAGAGGTCGTGCAGAGCGAAAGCATGGAGCATTTATGGTGATCCGCATTTTGTGCAATAAAGATTCAGAGCGTCAGGACCTATATAAAAACCCTATCATTGTAATAGGATAGTGGTGGGAAAACTACAGAAGTAGACTCGTAAAGTCGAGTTGTAGAGCCAAGGGCAGAGTGTCAGCTTAGAGAGTACGTTTTCCTTCCAGGGTATGCAAAATTTGAGGATTGCATAGCATTGTAAAACCAGGCCGAGCACTAGTCGTTGTAAATCCTACGGGCTATTACTGTGTAGAGTCATTCCAAGTTAATGAATGCAAATTTTGGGATTTTTGGGTGTGAAATATTTTGTTCTGCGTCACAAGCCTTCTCAAAGACTTGCCAAATTTGTCCCCAGGTTCTTCTCAAAGAACCAGTGCACCTCTGTCCTCAAGTTCTTTGATAGAAATATCAAACTCAGCTCACAAGTCATCTGCTAGGACTTGTCCAAATTTTCTCACAAGTCCCCATCGAAACCTGTCCAAAACTGCTCACAAGTCCCCATCGAAACCTATCCAAAACTGCTCACAATTCCCCACCGGAACCTGTCCAAAACTTAGCAAGCTCACTGATGAGGCCTGGAAATTCCTCAATCATAACATGTTTTGTACACTAAAAATGCCTATAAACTCTTATGTTTTATCTGATATGTTAGTTAAGTTGATTTAATATGTTGTATATTAACCATTTTGCATGATCAATGTATTTAAGATATTATATGCTGATTTTACAGCTTTTTGCATAGTTTTGTGTTCTTTTTGTTATGATTTGCTACAATGAGATACGCTTAGAATAATAGCAACATTTCACTAATCATATTTTGATTTGTTTCAAGCATTTACTTCACCTAAATCTGGAAACAGTGCAAGCAAACTGTTGCTGTGCAGCAAAAATTGGTCTTTCCCATGTAAATTCTAGCCAACTGTCCATAAATAGCAAGGCATGGAATTCACATGAGGAAAGGAATGGAGACCATTAGAATTTGATCTTAAGAGATAAAAAACCTGAGAGATGTAGAAGAAACCAATGGAAAGCATACATTTGTTCATTTCGAAGCATCTTCGGAATGAACAGATATCTTCGGAATGAAGAAAACACAGCATCTTCGGAATGAGCGGATCTTCAAATGAAGAAAGCAGCGTCTTCGAAATGAGCGGATCTTCAGAATGAAGCATGTAGTATCTTCGAAATGAGTGATCTTCAGAATGATAATGCAGTATCTTCGGAATGAGCGATCTTCGAAATGAAAACTGCACTATCTTCGGAATGAAGCCACTTATCTTTGGAATGAAGAACAAAATGTGTTTTTGACCTTTTTGACCAATTTTTGAAGGCAAAAAAATGGAAATAAAGGTTGGAAAAAGTAAAGAGAAATATCCTCCATCTGTCTTTGCCGTCATTGCCGACCAAATCCATCATTAAGGGAAAGATCAGGTTTTAGTCCTCTTCTAGGATAAAACCAGAATTTGTTGCAGCATTTTAGGATTAGATCTTTTGAGATTTTTTTTGTTTGTAATCAGATCATAGGATAGCTATAAATATTGCTCCCATTTAGGTTGAGCTAAATATAATGGGGTAGAGAAATAGCAGATAGATAGAAAATAGAGTAAGGAAGCTAAATACAGAGTATAACTAGGAATTGACTCACTACATCTCGTAATAGCTTTTCAAAGTAATTTTTGTAATCATGTCTTTTGATCAATAAAGTGCACCAGTTCTATTTCAATTTACTTGTAAATGAGTGTGATTAAGATTTATAAAGAGAGAGAGACTTACACTTTCTTCTGGACAAAGAGGTTGGCCACTTCCAGACCTAGGAGGAGGACTAACGAACTGTGTTTTTATTCCGATTTTGTCGCAGTAGTAATGAGTTGCGGAACTTGTTATGTAAATTGCTTGTGAATAGTTGACAATATTTGCAGTATTAGTTTATTTATGCTAAGATAAATCTTGTGCTTAATGTTTTAGTTGCAATCTTACTTTCACCAAGCTTTCACTTTATTTTCAGAACTGTTATTTCCAGAATTTACTGTTTTTCAGCAATTCCCTACATTTTTATGTTTTGCTATCAAAATCTGAACAGAGGATTGACAACCTTCTGTTATAGAATTTTGATAGTTTTTATTTCCACATTAGATCTAGACTTTCATTACTGCAAAAGTAATTAGATTTCCTTTCTACAATTAGGATCAAACTTTCAATTCTGCAACTATTTATTTTGTAATTGTAATTAGGACTTCATTTCTATAGTTAGTGATTAGTTTCCAATTCTACAACTTAGATTAAGACTAATTCATGCAATTTAGATATAGGAATGTTCCAAAACCCCCCACCAAACTGATTCCACCAATAAAGACTTGTTGCCCTAGATTGACCTAAGTTATAGCTGTTTCACTTCTTCTTTCGTAGATAGCCTTGTACACTACCCTGGATTGATAGATTCTTTGAGAATTAATGATGGTATAACGACTATGCATCATTTTGGCACCGTTGTCGGGGAATAGTTTTGTCAAAAGAAAACAAATAGTTCAATAGTTGTAATCAGACCAAACTGTGAACATTCAGGTTAAAATCTGAATATAACAGCAGAGTAAGATAACTATTGACTTAATTTATGTCATTTAGGAGTAAACATGAATGAGTAAGTCTAGGGAGACCCCAAAGGATCCTTGGCTTGTCCCATTAAGGAGATCTTCACGCCTAAGGGGTGAATCACCTGTGTTTGAACTACTTGAAATACTGATAGAAAAATCACCAGTCTCACCATCAGTAGAATATTTTGAGAAAGTAAAATCACCAATTGTATCAACAGAATATCTTAAGGAAGATAATTCATCAGACTCATCAACAGAAAATCTTGGACCTCTTGAGAGAAAATTTTGGGAAGCTTTAACTTCTCCTAGGAAACAAGAAACTATGGCAGGCAATGTAGATGTCCAGCATGGCTATGTTCATAATGAAGGGGATGATCAGGATGTGCTCCAACCGTCCAGAACATTTGAATATCCTATTCATCTAAATCCAACACAAAACTCTCCCATGAAGACCATTTCACCTTCAGTACTTCCCACCTTCTGAGGTGTTGTATCTGAATATCCTGACCAATTTTTGTTTGAATTCAAGGTAGTGTGTCAGACTTATGATTATATAAATGACAATAAAAAACTTAAGGTTTTTCCCTCAACTCTCAAGGATTCAGCATTACGCTGTTTCATGAGCTTAGAGCCAAATTCCATAAGAACCTAGGATCAAATGGAGACTGTCTTTTTAGACAAATATCAAGAATACTATCGTGTAAGGAATAGAAAGGATGAGTTATTTAGAATCAAGCAGGAAGATGATGAGACCTTGGAAGATTACCTTGATAGGTTCTCCTTTGTTCAAAGGAGATGTGGACTAGTAGAACCAGAATTGTGTAAAACTATATTTTTGAGAGGATTGCAAGATGAATCCAGAGAATTTCTAGATTTAATGGGAAAAGGGGATGTAACCACTCTCAGTAATGAGGAGATTATGGATCTCTGTAGGAATTACTCTTGCACTAAGCAGAGAAGAAGAAAAAACTACACAAATGGCACTGATGTAAAGGACCTGATAGAGGAACTAGCAAATTTCAAAACTGATATCCTAGTGCATCTAAACACTACTTTAGGGGAAATCTCTGCAAAAGCTAAAAATACAGAACCTTTGGCAATTTATTGCCCAAGATGTAGAAGTAAACATGCTTTGCAGGAATGTCCTTTGAATAAAACAACCATCTCAACCATTTGTAGTATCTGTTCAAAAAGGCATTCAACTGATCAATGCCACCGCTACCACAACTCAAAACCGTGTTAGAAAACCAGATCGAGGAACTCAACTATATTGGACCAAAACAGGGGGGGAATTTATCTCAATATCAAAATACCCCTCGTTTTCCTACAAATTGGGGGCATAATCCTGGTACTATGCCTTGGGGACAATCAGAACCACCCCAACGTCCTTGAAATTATCCTTAATGGACAAATTCCCAAGAATGGCCACAATCAAATTGGAGTAATCCAGCCTGGAATCAGAATCAAAACAACCCCTCATGGAATCAGAATCAAAACAACCCCTCATGGAATCAGAATCAAAACAACCCCTCATGGAATCAAAATCAGACTAATCCACATTGGGTGCAAAACCAACCACAATGGAATCAGCAATACCAGTCCTATCCAAGGCAGCAAAGGAATCAAGGTCAAACTCAACATTTGTTGCCTGCACCTAATCAGAATTTTCAAGAAAAATAGCAAACATAGCAAGTGAAGCAACCTCAATTACCAGCTCAGCCAATCACTAATCCAAACAGTGTAAGACAGACACCTCCTGTCTATGTGGCTGAAGTTGAAGAAAATATTGAAATTAATGTTCTTGATTGTAGTGATATTCAACTCCTTTCAGGAAAAGTTGTACCTGAACCAGTTTTAATAGAAATCAAAGATAATGAAGAGCAAGAATCATCAGAACCAGAGAGAATCCAACCAACAAAAGAAATAGAAAAATTGGATCCAACAATAGAAAAAGATACACAAGCAGAACAATTACCAAGGATAGTTCCATATCCTGAAAGACTTAATGTAATACCAAAAATTTCTGAGTCAGAATTGGTCAAAGAACTCAAAAAGTTGACTATCTCATTGCCATTATTGCAAGCCATTAAGGAAATACCAAAAATCAATAGTACTATCAAAAATTTGTGCATTAAAAGAACAGGGAGAAAGAAGAAATCATTCCCCAAGACTGTGCAGGTTGAAGGAAAGATAACTGATCTCTTATCTGGAAAACTACTACCTCCAAAGTATAGTGATCCAGGAAGCCCAGCTTATCACAACCACCATAGGTTCGAGACCAATATCAAATGTTTTAGTGGATCTAGGAGCTGCAATAAATGTCATGACTAAAGATACAATGGAACAATTACAGCTCAAACATCTCAGCCCCACATTTACAGCTTTAGAAATGGTCGATAGGTCGATAGCAAAACCCGAAGGAATCATTGAAGATGTCCCTATAGAAGTTTCTTCTTGGGAATTCCCTACAGATTTTTTGGTTTTACAGCTAAGAAATTCAGTACATGGATATCCCATTATTTTGGGAAGACCTTGGCTTGCAACTGCAGTAGCCTTCATAGATTGCAGATCTGGAAATATGACCATTTCAAATGGTATTGAGCTGAAACAAATTTCTTTATATCCTCCTACAAAACCATCTAGCAAATTTTTAGGTCAGTTATGGTTTTTTGACTTAGATGAGGAACCGGAAAAGGTCATCTCTACACTAGCTACCTTAGTAGTAAGAGAACACACAGAAGACCTCAGTGACACAGAAAACTTAGAAAATGAAACAATCCTGATGAATGAAGAGGAAGCAACAAATATCCAACAAATGATAAGTAATGAGGAGAATCAAAAATCTGAAGATGAATCATCTGTGCTATCACAAGGAAACTCTGTTTCACTATCACATGGATGGCACCATCATCTGATTTTTCCTTCTCACTGTTCCATACAAGAAATGCTTCCATCAAGAAGCAATGAAACAGAAACTGCTTCGTTTCTCCAATCACAACAATGCCCTCTTAATCCCTTAATCACCAAGTATGAAGGAGTGAATTCAGTCCTTCTAAATACAAAACAAATAGAAGTCCAGCCAGAGCAAATTTTTGAATATCTACAGCCAGCTTACTAGGGAAGAGGAAGAAAAATTGATAGTTGTTTTGTAGAAGCATGTTCATGCTTTTGCTTGGAACTACAAAGATATGTCAGGAGTTCATCCTGATATATGTACCCATAAGATCTATACCGAAGAATTCAAGCCAGTCAGACAATTTCAAAGAAGATTGAATCCTGCCTTAAGAGATATTGTGAAGGAAGAAATTGAAAAACTCCTGCAAGTAGGATTCATTTACCCAATTTCTGATAGTCAATGGGTTTCTCCATTGGTAATAGTTCCTAAGAAAAATGGAAAAATGAGAGTATGTGTAGATTACAGAGAATTGAATAAGGTGACATACAAAGACCATTTTCCATTACCTTTCATAGATCAAGTGTTAGATACTCTTGCTAGAAAAAGATACTTTTGTTTTCTTGATGGATTCAATGGGTATAATCAAATTCAGATTGCACCTGAAGATCAAGAAAAGACAACTTTTACATTTCCATGGGGAACATTTGGCTATAGGGTTTTACCTTTTGGTTTGTGTAATTCCCTAGCAACTTTTCAGCAAGCAGTCCTAGCAATTTTTGCTGATCTGACCACCAAAAGTGTTGAAATTTACATGGATGATTTCACAGTATGTAGACAAACTTTTGATTTTACATTGGAAAATCTTGATAAAGTCTTAACTCGCTATGAAACATACCACTTATCCTTAAATCCAGATAAATGCTTCATGATGATGAAGGAAGGGATAGTTCTTGGTCATCACATCTCTCCTGAAGGGATCCAAGTTGATCCAAAGAAAGTTGAAATTATCAAGAACCTCCTTCCTCCTAAAACTCAAGACTAATGTCAGAAGTTTCCTAGGACACATTGGTTTTTACCACAGGTTTATTCCCAACTTTAGTACAATAGCCAATCCACTGTTTGCCTTATTGACTAAAGATTTTGAATTCTCCTAGACTGCAAAGTGTCAAGAAGCATTTGAAGCTCTGAAAGAGAAATTGATAACTCCACCTGTGCTTAGAGGACCTAATTGGACATTACCATTTCACATTCAAACTGATGCCTCCAATACAGCAATTGGAGCAGCATTAGGACAAATTGATAATGGTGAACATTATACCATCTACAACATTAGCAAAAACTTGATAGGAGCAGAGAAAAATTATACAACTGAGAAAGAATTCCTAGCAGTGATTTATGCCATCAACAAATTCAGGCATTATATCACAGGTTATCAAATATTTATTCACATAGATCATACAACCATTAAGTATTTGATGAATAAACCTATGGTAAGTGCAAGAATTATTCGTTGGTTTTTGTTGCTGCAAGAATTTGATATTACCATAATCAACAAACCAGGAAAAGCTAATGTTGTAGCAGATTTTTTGTCCAAGTTGCAGAACACAGATGAAGGGGAATTAGTTGATGACACTTTTCCTGATGAAAAACTATTTGCTATATCAGTTCAATCACCTTGGTTTGTAGATATAGCCAATTATTTGGCCACAGGGAAAGTTCCTCCACATTTCACCTCAAAACAAAAAAAATAATTGATCAAACAGAGTTCTTCTTTTGAGTGGATTAAGGGTATGCTTTTTAAGTGCAGTCCTGACCATGTGTTACGTAGGTGCATCCGAAAGGATGAAGTGTATGATATCCTTAGAGCTTGTCATGATGAACCCTCGAGTGGACACTATTCCGTAAAAAGCACAGTTAGAAAAATCTTAGGGATAGGATATTATTGGCCATCTCTTCACAAGGATGTGAAAAAGTACATCAGGCATTGTGATGCATGCCAAAGAATGGGGAAACCCACTCATACAAATGAGATGCCATTGCAGCCTCAAATGGTTTTAGAACCATTTGAGAGGTGGGGGCTTGATTTTGTAGGACCTATTGATCCACCTTCTCAAGGAAAGGTGCATATTCTAGTATGCACTGATTACTTGACAAAGTGGGTAGAGGTGCATGCTTTCAAACATGCTCGTGAAGAAAAGGTCGCTGATTTCTTGTACACTTAGATTTTTCAGAGATTTGGAGCTCCACGGTCTATCACCACAGACCAAGGACCCCAATTTGCATCTAAAGTCATAAAAGTATTTACGTAATTGTATGAAATCAAACATAGGAAATCATCACCTTACCACCCACAAGCAAATGGCCAGGTTGAAGTAACAAACAGAGAACTAGAACGCATCTTGACAAAAATAGTAGCTTTTCATAGGAAAAATTGGCTAGACAAACTACCCAAGCGCTTTGGGCCTACAATACTACTTGGAAGTCCACTACTCGGATTCACACCTTATGAACTAGTCTTTGGTAAAAAGCCTCTCTTACCTATTGAATTTGAGCTACTAACATTGCGCACAGCACTGGAAATTGGAATTGACTTGTCGTAGGCACAGATAGACAGGATTCTGTAGCTGAATGCATTGGATGAACTTAGATTGGATGCTCTACACCAAACTGAGGTAATTCAGGAGCAGAGGAAGTTGTGGCATGACAGTCACATTCAGCAGAGGAAACTTCAACAAGGAGATTGGGCTTTACTGTTCGATTCTCAATATGAAGACTTCCCTGGAAAACTAAAAACTAGATGGTTGGGACCTTACTGGATTGAAGAGGTATTCAACAATGGAGCAGCTCATTTATCCCCCATTGATGGGTCACGAAGAAAGTTGGTAGTGAATGGACATCGCCTCAGGGTATACCATACACCTCTGACTAAAGAAGAATTCTTGTAGCAACTTGATAGTTTGGATACACAGCAGGTGGAAGAGAATCCTTCTTCCACTTCAAAACAATCAACATGATCAGTGGATTTCAAGAAAATAGAAAATACAAAAAAATAAAAAAAATAGAAAAAAAAAGATGAATAAATTCTGAGTATGAATTCCTTCATGGGAATGGTTTTAGGGGAAATCATGAAATTCCTTCATGGGCATAGTCAGGATCAAGAAAAAAAAAAAAAGAAAAAAAAAAAGAAGAAAAGGAGAGGTAAAAATAAAAAAAATGGGAAAAATCAAAAAAAAAAAAAAGAGAGAAAAATGAATAACTCAGCAGTGAAAACATTTTTAAGGCACTACTGGGTTGGTATGCATGAAAACCAATTTTCTGGCATGCATAACCTTGAGAAATTTTTGAATCATCATTGTACAAATTCACCTAGTGCACTTGTTTTGAAATGTTGCAGAAAATCTCAGCAGAATATCAACAAAAGTAGTCATTCTTCAAAACTGGCATTAACTGTTTTTATCAGGTATATATTTCTTACATTTCTTCATTGTAAAATTATTGGTATATAGTATGTGACAATTAACCATTAGCATAAAATGTATTCATAAGAGTTGGCATACTTAAAAACATGTTTTAAGAATGATAATATTGATTTCTGCCTAATCTTCGGAACAAGAATGCCAAAAACAATACTTGTTGTATTATCTTCGGAATGAAATTGTCTTCAGAATGATAGCAAAATGAATGTTGCACTTTATCTTTATAAAGAAACTTTGTCTTCGGAATGACAATTTGTCTTTAGAATGAAACTTGGTCTTCAGAATGACAATTTGCTGCATCATCTTCGGAATGAAGATCTATCTTCGGAATGAAGGTCTGTCTTCGGAATGAAGATTTACTTTCACAATACAGCTTGATCTTCGGAATGAGGATTAATCTTTGGAATGAGGATTGATCTTCGAAATGAAGATCTATCTTCGGAATGAAAATTCTGCAAAGAGGATTTGTCTTCGGAATGAAGACCTGTCTTCGGAATGAGGTCATAATCTTCGGAATGAGGATTTGTCTTCGGAATGAAGACTTGTCTTCGGAATGAGGTCATAATCTTCGGAATGAAATTTTGTTTGCATTTTTGGAAAGAGCATTTCCACGTGGCATCCAAGAAAATAAGATACGACAAAATTAAGATTTTTTCTTAGTTGCATGCGAAGAAGGGACACGTGTCAATCAACACATGGTCTGTTTTTGCACTCATTGGAAATACGGAGAATCTGCAACCATATGCCACCAGTTTTTAATGTCAATTAACATGCACGTGATAATCTGCAAAATTGATGACATGGATCTGACGGCAAGGACATCCATGCAGTTATCAACAAACAGGTGTACAGTGTAGAAGTAGATATGTGTGCCATCCTTCTTTTCGAAGACGTGTTACGAGGTACAGTGCACAGAATACGGCTCATTCCGAATAAGACGAAGAAGAAGGAGAAACAGGGCAGCGAAGGTTCTAAAATTTGCAAATTAGCAATAGGAAACAACCAAAAAATCTTGCAGTAGGACAGTAGCCATAGTGTACAAGTTTTAAACAGAGAAAAATGGGACGCAAGATCAGAACAGAACCTACAGATACCAATTTCCTCCGAGAAAATCTGGCAGTTGTGCAGATTTTTGAAGACGGAGGGTTTATGACATTTCTGGACAAATTCAATGGGTCTTCAGAATATTTAGCTGGCATGTTTGCCCACACGTTCAGAAACAACCGAGCACATGTCAACGACATGTCTATTGAGGTAAGCCCTGAAATTTTAAGTCAAATTACAGAGCTGCCATTAGAGGGAATTTCAATTACTAGATCTGGCAAGAACACATTGGAAAATGTAGTTAATCAGTTTGTAGAAGAGAATGATAGAGAACCTGAATATTTAACCCATAACAACACATGCAAGGGGTTAAAAAGGGCTAGCCTACAAGAACCCTAGGATGAAGTAGCCACCTGGGTGATTAATTTTTTGACCTGTGAAGGGCAGTATGTGTTGTTGTCAGGGCATCATCTACGAATTTTAAACCATCTCAGACATGGTAGACAACAACCAAAAGTTAGGGTTAATATTCCCCTGTATTTGTACCAAGAGTTAAAGAACATGGCAAAAAGATATCAGGAGGGTAAAGGAAGCCTTCACCATCATGGCCTTATCAAATTAATTTGCCAACATCATTTCAGAGGAAACCCTAGGAGTTTTGACAGGTTTTACTCTAATTTAAATGATGTCATTTTTGGGGATGAAAGTGAAGAAGAAGAGGAGTCAAATACTGCTGATGTTGCTGTAGAAGAGGAAACAGTTGCTACAAAAAATATTGTAGAAGTTGCTGCAAAAAATGTTGCAGAGGTTGCTGCAGAAGAAGCTACAGAAGATGCCCCTGAAGCTGTTACAGAACTTGCTCCTGAGCCTTCAACTTCACAGGCTAAGAGACAAAAGAAAAGAGGATCTGGAACTAGCAGCAGAGCATAAAAACAAAAGAGAGTTCAGTTTGCTGAAGTTGTAACTGACTTGTCAGAACAGAGAAGTGAAATAAGGGAAACAGAGGCATCAAAAATTGACCCCATGACCCCTGCTGTCACTAGAAAATAAATCAAAAAGAAGAAGTTTGCATCTAGAACTAGGAGGTCTACAAGAATCCATTTGAAAGAGACTGCAGAACAGGTCATGGAGGAAGAAGATAGACCAGGTAGCCCAGATGTCACAGAGATACAACCAGCATCTGACAATTTTCTAGAATTCCCTGAACAGATAGCTGAAGCAGAAACTAAGCAAGTTGGTTTGGAAGAGGCTACAATTCAACAGGCTACAGATATGGTGGATGTCCTTGTAGACAGTCTCACAGAGCCTCCTGAACAAGAACAGAATGTTGCAGTAGAAGAGGAAAATTTGGTTGAACAACCAACTGCAACTGATTTGTCTGCATCAGCTTCTGAAGCAGAAACAGAAGTGGAAGACATCACTGAGCAGCTGAGGGCAGCAAGGAGTGTTGTCAAGACACAGACCAGATGGATCATAGAGAAAGAAAGCATCATTGAGATGCAAGAAAGAAAAATTACAGAACTCCAGTAGGAAGTGGCAGAACTAAAAAAGTTGTCACAATCTAAAAAACAGCCAGCTGTATCCCATGATGAAGACAGTTTGGCTTAATTGCTTCTGGGTTTATCAAGAGGAGATGACTCTGTTGAGGCAGATATAGAAGTTCATCCTGAAACAACACTCCTTCATTTTGAAGAAGTTCCTGTTCATTCTGAAGCGGTGCCTTCTTGTTCTAAATATGCTTCAAAAATGGTGAGAAATATTGCAGAGGATGTTGAAAATGAGCCACCAGCACAAGAAAAGTCCCAACAACAAGAAAAAGTTCAAGTAAGTACTCCTACTGAGGTCCCTGCATTTCAACTTGTTACACTTCCAATAGAAATAGCAGATAAGGGGGTACAAGTAGAAATACTATTTGATGATAACCCCATAGAAATAGCAAATAAGGGGGTGCAAGTGGAGATATTGACAGATGAACAACCGATGGAAGTGGCGAGAAAAAGAGTTCGGACAAATCTGGTGCCTAAGATCCCCCCTGTAGTAAGACCACCTAATACTGTGTCCTTAGAGCAAGACAATGCAGACATAGCTAGCTGGATGATTAGATATGAACAGCTTGCCAATAAAACTAAAAAATTCAAACTGGAAGCAAAACAGCTAGAAGCCAAGGACACAAAAATTCAGGCATTGAAAGAAAAGGTATCTAACCTATGCCAAATTGTTGAGTTTTTAGTCCAATTTAGACGGCCAGCCAGATTTTACAGCCTTATTTTGAAGGAAAAATACCTTAGATGGCAGGTCATGAGGATTACTTCAAACCTTCCATACAAATTGGACACTATTGAAGATTTTCCTCGAGGCATATTTTGACAAATCCTTTTGAGCAAAAAAATCTCCTCGTGTGAACTGTTTTTGCACGCTTTCTTCATACTAGAGGAAGTTGACTCTCATCCTCAAATCTACATTGGAGATGTTCAGTTGAGAGCATTTATGTCTACCTTGCAAAATCAACTTTATTGGGATCATGAGAAAAGGCAGAATAAAGTGGTTGAAACAAGGGCTGAGTTGTTAGTCAGAGCAATCCAACCAAATCACTTAAATATCACTCAGTAGCACTTCTCAATGATGAACAGGGATGATATCAAGAGAATGTACTTGAACAATTTGAGGGACTGTGTGACCAGATTTAACAATTTATGTGATCATAATTTCTTTCCAGCATTATCAGTATGCAGAGACAGATGGAATGAACTTTCCATGTCTTTAAGGAAAAGAGAACCTATCTCCCCCATCAATCTAGAGTGGTCCAGAAGAAGAGCAGAAGGTGTAGTCCAACTGATCCAGATCATGCAACATAACTGGATAGGTCTTAGGTTCAGGCCTCCAACCATCATTACTCCAGTTCCATTTTACTTTGAAGAAGATGAACAGCCTGATGAACAATTTGAAGATTGGCTTAGAAACATTCAAGAAAATAGAGGATATTACATAGGCAAGAAGTTATTCTACAGGTCATGGAATCTGAACATGGACATCTATGATTCCATAGCCCAATAGAATGCATGAGGGCATGCATCAATATAAGTTGGGGGGAAAATGATGAGGCCTGGAAATGCCTCAATCATAACATGTTTTGTATGCTAAAAATGCCTATAAACTCTTATGTTTTATCTAATATGTTAGTTAAGTTGATTTAATATGTTGTATATTAACCATTTTGCATGATCAATGTATTTAAGATATTATATGCTGATTTTATAGCTTTTTGCATAGTTTTGTGTTATTTTTGTTATGATTTATTACAATGAGATATGCTTAGAATAATAGCAACATTTCACTAATCATATTTTTATTTGTTTCAAGCATTTACTTCACCTAAATCTGGCAACAATGCAAGCAAACTGTTGCTGTGCAGCAAAAATTGGTCTTTCCCATGTAAATTCCAGCCAACTGTCCATAAATAGCAAGGCATGGAATTCACATGAGTAAAGGAATGGAGACCATTAGAATTTGATCTTAAGAGATAACCCACCTGATAGATGCAAAAGAAACCAATGGAAAGCATACATTTGTTCATTTCGAAGCATCTTCGGAATGAACAGATATCTTCGGAATGAAGAAAACACAGCATCTTCGGAATGAGCGGATCTTCGGAATGAAGAAAGAAGCGTCTTCAAAATGAGTGGATCTTCAGAATGAAGCATGTAGTATCTTCAAAATGAGCGATCTTCAGAATGAGAATGCAGTATCTTCGGAATGAGCGATCTTCGGAATGAAAATTGCACTGTCTTCGGAATGAAGCCACTTATCTTTGGAATGAAGAACAGAATGTGTTTTTGACCTTTTTGACCAATTTTTGAAGGCAAAAAAAGGGAAATAAAGGTTGGAAAAAGTAAAGAGAAATATCCTCCATCTGTCTTTTCCGTCATTGCCGACCAAATCCATCATTAAGGGAAAGATCAGGTTTTAGTCCTCTTCTAGGATAAAACCAGAATTTGTTACAGCATTTTAGGATTAGATCTTTTGAGATTTTTTTTGTTTGTAATCAGATCATAGGATAGCTATAAATATTGCTCCCATTCAGGTTGAGCTAAAGATAAGGGGGTAGAGAAATAGCATATAGATAGAAAATAGAGTAAGGAAGCTAAATACAGAGTATAACTAGGTTCCACCAATAAAGACTTGTTGCCCTAGATTGACCTAAGTTATAGCTGTTTCACTTCTTCTTCCACAGATAGCCTTGTACACTGCCCTGGATTGATAAATTCTTTGAGAATTAATGATGGTATAACGACTACGCATCACTCACCAAGAAAAAAACTTTCTTAGTAGGAAATCACAAGGTGAATTTTTAGATACCCAATGTGATTTGTCAAACTCATAGAAGCATAAAGAGAATTGTTAGAGACTCAATATGTTCTATACTCAACTCCCAATCTCAAAAATCAACTCAAATCAAATCAGCTCAAACTCAATCTCAAATCTGAAAACTCAACTCAATATCTAAAATGGATAGGATATACTTTCTTTCAAGAACATGAAACCCCAACAATTGCCAACTATGCAAAGAATCACATAACAATGATACTCATGTTCTTTTCACCATCAATTAGGGCTTCAATAACAATGCTCATCAAACAAGGTTCAATAAACACCATTCAGCTCAAAACACAACCTTGAAGCATTTCACAATCAACATTAGAAAAGGAAACAAGTAGAACTCCTTTTCTCTCCAATATTGTTTGAACAAAAAACATCCACCAACTCAAATCAACAAGAGCACAAAACAACTTTTCAAATCATCAACAAAGGAGTAAGCCCAACACTTTAACCAAGTAAATAATAGCTTGATTATTACCAATTTAATGAAAGCAAATGTCAATCTCAAAGCTGCCCACTTAAGGTTTCACAACTTCACACAAGAAGCAATTTTAACCTTAAAACATCATGCTTTCATTTCCATAATCAACCAAAAGCACTCTCAACATCACAAGAAAAATTTATCCCTTATACACCTTATTTCTCCCTTATAGTCTTATCAAAAGTAAAATTTATCTCTCATAAGAATGCAATAAGATATTTCAAACAACACCTTCAAAAGAATCTTTTATCAAAATAGAACAAGCTTTAAACTCCTTATAACTCCTAAGCTGTTTTTCCCTCTAATAAACTTCCTCCATCCGCAAAATACACTTAGCAAAAATTAATTTCGAAAATACCTTGGCCAACATCAAAAATCATGCTATGGAGAAATTGCACACGAATTCTAACACCAACCACTACGTCCACTTCATGATGAAAAACCCTTTCGCATTATTCGAACACGAAACCTCCCATTCGGGTGGCGCACCAACAGTTAGAGTAAACAACAGATTATATTCATGTATGGGAAGGTTTAAATAATACATTTATAGGACTATAATAGCTCGGAGGTTACGAAACCATCCGAGGCTGAAATAGAACTTGTTATAACAAATAACAAGTTATGCCTAATTTACAATATAATGTAATAACAACAATATACTAACAAATATATGCTAACATCCCCCCTTATTACATTATTTGGTAATGATATAACTATTAGCTATACTAACATCCCCCCTGATTACATCATTTTGCAATACAAAGAGAGCTACGAAACAATTCAAATTTGACACGTGCAAGTGCCTTAGTGAAAATGTCTGCAACTTGAGCATTGGTGGGAATGTGCTGAAGCTAAATTCGGTGCCTCGAAACTTCATCTCGAATGAAATGAAATTGTGTGTCAATGTGTTTTGTTCTTTCATGATGGACTCGATTCTTGACTAGGTTCAGAACACCCCGATTGTCGCAAAACAAGTGTATTGGAGATTTGGATGGATGACCCATACTTGTCAGAATGCGACGCAACCATATCACTTCGCACACAGCTTCACGTGCGGTGTGATACTCTGCCTCTGTTGATGAAATAGCAACCACTTGTTGCTTCTTGCTATGCCAAGAGACAGGACCGGATCCTAGATGAAAAATATATCCTAAAGTTGATTTGCGATCATCAAATGATTCGGCATAGTCGGAGTCCGTGTATCCTTGCAAGAAGAATTTGTTGTTCCTCTTGTATTCTAGGCCATATTCCATTGTGCCACGGACATAGTGAAGAACATTCTTTGCTACTTTCTAATGAGTGTTCTTAGGCTTCTGCATGAACCTCGAAAGATAGTTGACAGTAAATACAAGATCTGGCCTAGTATTGGTCAGATATATGAGACTCCCAATCAACTGTCGATAGAGAGTACCATCTACCTGAGGTGAATCATCATATCATGATAACTGAAGTCCAGTCTCCATCGGAGTTGCCATTGGCTTGCAATAAGTCATGCGATATTTTTCCATCAATGTCTTGGCATATTTTTTCTGAGACACTTTGATGGAGTGATCCTTCTGGCTGAATTCCATACCAAGATAGTAATGGAGAAGTCTAAGATCTGACATCTCAAAATATTGACACAAGTCTCTTTTGACAGTAGAGATCATAGTTTTTGAACTCCCTGTAATGAGCAGATCATCAACATAGAGTACAAGCAACACTATCTCGAAACCCTGTTTCTTGAAATAGAGGTTTGCATTTGACGGACATCTCTTAAAACCATGTTGTAGGAGGTGATTTTCCATTTTTATATACCAAGCTCATGGAGCTTGTTTCAGGCCATATAATTATTTGACCAATTTGTAAAATTTTTGTTGTTGGCCTTCCACTACAAATCCTTCTGGCTGAGTCATATAGACTTCTTCTTGGAGATCACCATTCAGAAAGGCACTTTTGACATCCATATGATGAACTTTCCACCCAAACTGTGTTGCCATAGCACAAATAACTCGAATTATTGTCATCCGAGCAGTAGGTGCAAAAGTTTCCTCATAGTCAATGCCTTCCTTTTGAGCATAGCCCTTTGCAACAAGACGGGCCTTATGCTTATCAATTGTCCCATCTGCTTTGTACTTGAATTTATACACCCATTTGCATCCAATGGGCTTCTTTCCATGCGACAGATCGACAAGCTTCCAAGTTTTGTTTTTCATCAAAGACTTATACTCTGCATCCATAGTAGCCTTCCACCGAGGCTCACCGAGAGCAACTTGTACTGATGCAGGTTCAAGATCATCTATGGAAGACATAAACACCTTATCACTATCAATATCCATATCTTCTGTATCTCTTGCTGGATCTACAAAAAGTTCTTCAAAATATTGACACAGATCATCAACCCTAGTATTCTCTGTTGTAACTTTCTCCTATCGAGCCATGTTGCGAGTACGAGGCCTATCCAAAGAAAAATATAGTGGAGTAGATAGCTTAGAGTCTTTGATTGTATTTGTATACCACTTTGGATTATTCTTCTTAGGTGTTGAAGAAGATCCAGAAGAACCTCCAACCTTTGATGAAGGAGATTTAACAACCTGAGTTTCCACAAGGTCTAGGTATACATCTGATGTGTTTGCTGATGTGAAAGCCTCATCAAAAACATCTCTACTTATGTGAATCTTCTTGGTTAAGGGATAAATAAAATGATAACCCTTAGAGTGCTCATCATACCCAAGAAGAATACACTTCAATGTCTTCTCATCTAGCTTCTTCCTTTTCTCTTTTGGTATGTGCATGAAAGCTTTACATCCAAAAATGCGTAGATGAGAAATGGAGGGTTTCCTACCACTCCATGCTTCCTATGGAGTCATTCCTTGTAGGGCCTTTGTGGGTGCCCTATTCAATAGATATACTATTGTGGTGACAGCTTCTGCCCAATATAGTTGCTCAAGTCTAGCTCCTGTGAGCATGCAACGAACCATTTCCATAATGGAACGATTCCTCCTTTTAGAAACTCCATTTTGTTGAGTATAAGCGGTTGTTAACTGTCTTGTGATCCCATTTTCTTTCAAGAATGTAGAAAATTCTTTAGAGGTGAACTCCCCTCCTCGATCTAAGTGAAGGGTCTTTATAGAAGTCCCTGACTCCTTCTCAACAAATTTTTTGAATTGCTGAAAGAAGCCAAATGCTTCAGATTTTAGTTGAAGAAAGAATACCCACATCTTTCATGAGTAATCATCCACAAATAACTAAAAATACCTCTTACCCCCACAACTATTGGGAGTGAAGGGACCGCACAGATCGGTATGAACCAACTCCAGAGGTTTCTTTGCTCTTGTAGAGCTCTTTTCAAAAGGCACTCTATGTCGCTTTCTCGCCAAGCAGTCAGAGCAAACTGGTAAAGTGGTAGAAAGGGAAGGAAGACCCTTTACCATCTCATACTTACTTAGCTCAAGTAAGTAACCGGAACTCAAATGTCCATATCTCTTGTGCCATAGGGAAGTTGCCTCATTTGTAGAGACTGTCATGGCAACATGTGGAGTAGAGATAGTATCTAAGGCAAATAAGCCATGCTTATATGAAACGGTTGCAATGTTCTTACCCCTCCTGGTAATCGAACAACACTTCTTGCCTCCCTCAACACTAAAGTTCACAACCATATCTTTGTCCAGAATTTGTGTTACTGACAACAAATTGTTTTCCACTCCTAGAACATAGAGAACTTTATCAATCTGAAACTTGCCATCAGGAAGAGTGACTAAAATAGTGCCTTCTCCCTGAACCTTGTAGGTTTTATCATCAACAATAGTGACAGGTTTGTCGTCTTTGGCCTCAAAAGACTCAAACCATGATTTATCACTAGTCATGTGCTTACTAGATCCAGAATAAACATACCATATAGAATCTGTTTGCTTGGACACTGTGGTAGTCATGAGAACTTTGTGGGCTCTCTCAAAATCCGTGTCAGATTCTTCAACAACAACATTCACTTGCTATTTGTTCTTTTGTGGTTTGTTTCGACATTTCTATTTTGATTGCTTATTATTATGCCAAAATATGTTTGTATCATGACCTTCTTTGTCACAGATCTTGCAATATCTCTTTTTCTATTGAGGTTGTTGAGTTTGTTTCCCTTTTGAATCCTTTTGTGAATTCCATCCCTTCTAAAAATTACCCTTCTTCTGGTTTTGTCCTTTCCTGTTGACGTAGAGAGCAGTGTTAGAAGAATCATCTCGTTGTAGTTGACATGCCTCTTCCTCTTGAAGCATATTAACCAACTCTACAAAAGTAACTTTTCATTGTGATACATGAAGGGAAGTAATCAACACCCGATAAGAATCAGGTAAAGCTCTCAATACAACTGAAGTAAGGAGCTTGTCTTCAACTAGTTCTCCCAAAGAATTCAACTTTGCTTTTAATTCAGAAACTCTGCAAAGAAAGAATTCAACTGTATCACCCTGCTTCATTCTTAGACTGTGTAATTGAGATTGAAGAAATAGAATGGTGGAATCATTCTTTCCATCATATATAGTATTAAGGGCAACCCATGCCACTTTACTAGTTGCACAGTTAGCAATATGGGGCTGGACTTCATCAGACACAGCAAGCAAGATGAGCACTTTTGCTTTGCTGTCTAGCTTATCAAAGTCTCTTTGAGCAGTAGATGGAGCTGTAGCACCAGCAACAGGTGAAGGTCTGGTTGTTGCTCCAGATACAACATCCCATAAGTCATCCATTGCTAGGATGGCCTTCATCTTATTTTTCCATGGTGTGTAATTAGGACCTTTCAACAATTGATGAGAATCAGTCATTAGTTTTGCAGACATGATGAAGGTTCCTTATAACACCAATTGGTCCCCCTTTCGATATACCTTTTGCTAGGCCGTTATACCATACAAAATACCCGCCCTTATGTGAGGGAAACTATAGGTATTTAGAAATATCAACAAAAATCACCCGCCCTTATGTGAGGGAAACTATAGGTGAGTTTTAGAGATCATACGATACGTGGTACATAAGCAGTACTGAAAGGGAATAATCTTGTTGATGGCACCTACCATAGAAAGTCTGCAATCCGCATGCGTGGGGCGTAACTTCCCCTAAACACTTTGGATTTCGTAACTCTCATCAGGATTTACGCCTAAACACAAGAACTATTAGGGTAATGGATGGAGTAAAAAAAATGCAAAATGGCAAACTTATTTCTCCTCGACGATTTATAGAGAACAAGCTCAGACATCGTTGTAGCAGCTATATTAGGTTGCAGATACAATAGCACAATCACGATAGCTTTACCTGTAAGTGCTGGCCAGAGGTATCACAAATACCGAACGCTATAGTGCAATAAATTGTACGGATGGGTTTTAATTATTCCGGGGACTTAGGGAGTGAATTTGATTTTAATGTTTAAAGTTATAGTGCAAAAAACAAATATGCAACATACAACAAAAAAAATGCCCACAGGAATAACCCACTAGGTGTCGGGTGTAGCCGAAAATGCACCTTTACAATAATGCCAAAATTGCTTTTCAGAAAATTACTCACTTTCCCCCTTTGATTTTTGAAAAAAAAATACCCCCTTCTTTTTATCTTAAAAAAAATTTCCCCACAAATGATTTTGAAAATTATTTTATAACCTTAAAGTTAAAAAAAAATTGATTTTAATTTATATATATATTTTAAAAACCTTTAAAGAAAAATTAAAATCAAATTAAAAAATTTAATTTTAATTTATAAAGGTTAAACTATAGAAAATAAATTAAAATTAAAAATTAAAGTTTAACTTTAGGAAAAAAATAATTAAAAAAAATGTGGAAATTTTTTTACCTTTGTTGAATGGGGGTCGGCGGGAATGGAACTCGCGACCTGCAGGCTCCCAGAGCCTTACCGCACAGTCCACCACCAGGTGGACTAGCGGGTTGATCCGAGAGGATCAGGGACCTCCTCGTATTTGAGGAGTGTCCCGGTAGCCCTGCTGCTCTCGAGGAGCATGCCTCCTCCTCTCCTTGTCTGGCAGCGACAGGTGGCCATGGTTGTGGTTGTGGCTACCTCCTTTGCAGACAACGACAGGTTGCCATGAGGGTGGCCTACAACCTTCGCTGCTGTAATAGCGGCTGTCACCACCAGGTCGTGCATGCAGCATGCGACCTCGACTGTCGTGCCTGTAGTGCGACCTCAGGAAGGGGAGGGCCCATCGCATGGAAGCGCGATGCTCCCAACGTTGCATGAATGCACGACATGTGGAGGGATGGGAGGGGAGGGGAGGGGAGGTCGTCGCGTGGAAATGCGACGCTACCAATTTCATGTGAATGCACGACGTGTGGAGGGAGGGGAGGGGAGGGGGGCATCACGTGGAAGCGCGACACTCCCAACGTTGCGCGACGTGTGGAGGGAGGGGGGGCCTCCCACAGTTGCGTCTGCGTGACTGGATTAGGGGGGAGGAGGGGGGACCTCCCAACCATCGTGTCTGCATGACATGTTAGGGGGGGTGTAGCCTCCCAACGTCACGCGTGGATGCGCGACGTGTTGAGGGGGAGGATTGTCCTCCCAATGTCGTGCGTCTGTGTGCAACGTAAATTTTTTTTTTTAAATTGTCATGGAACGTCGTGCGTCTGCGCATGATGTTTTTTGCTTTTTTTTTTAAATGTGGCAATGGTGGGCATGCTGTGCGATCCGCAATCAGCCCAAAAAATTAAAATTAAAAAAAAACTATTTAGAAAACTTGTAGAGCATTTCTAGAAAAAAATAGCAGAAAAAATGTTGTGTTTCTAGCCAAAACACTGCACAGTCCAGCCAAAAAAAACTTTTCTAGCCAAAAAGAATTCACAGTCGCACGTCCCAGAAAGCATCTACAAAAAAATTCTGCAATAGCTTGGATACCAAGTTAGAGTAAACAACATATTATATTCATGTATGAGAAGGTTTAAATAATACATTTGCAGGACTATAATAGCCCGGAGGTTACGAAACCATCCGAGGCTGAAATAGAACTTGTTATAACAAATAACAATTTATGCCTAATTTACAATATAATGTAATAATAGCAATATACTAACAAATATATGCTAACACCAACAGCCTAGCCGCTACCGGTGCGCCAAAGGCACCCGGTGAGGTTTAAACCTCACGCTGTTAGCCTTGTTCCTTCTGTGCCAGAGATTAAATAAAACAACAGTGCCTCCCTTTCTTCTGACGCGAACACGAAGATGAAAACCTTACAGCGGATTTACGACAAATGACGAGTACAAAAAAATGAATAGCAGATTCACAAAAATGGTGAAGACACAATCGAACAACAGGTTTACGAAAATGGCGAAGACACAATCGAACAATGGGTTTACGAAAATGGCGAAGATACAATCGAAAGACAGGTTTACAAAAATGGCGAAGACACAATCGGAGAAGAAATCTGAACAGTGGATCACAAAATCATAGCGAGGAAGAAATTGAACACTTTTCAAAATGTGGATGGGATAATTCTTGATTTTCATCGAGATTTATATGCATTTTTACCATAAGCTCTTGACGTCGGTGAGGAGTTTAACACATCGACGGAGGTCTTGGCTAGCGCCCACAATCTTAAAACATAGCGCCATGGGTTAGGATAACCCATTGCAAACAATAATTTAATATTTATTTAAAAATAATTAAAGGGAACCTTAACAAGGTTTTTAATTATTTAAATAAATACTTCCTCCTGGACCCAAATGCATTAAACTAATGCATCCAACTGTAATCTTTAAACCTGCCAACTTGGGGTTTAAAAAAGACCTTTGAAACTGTCATACCGTAACATTCATCAAAACAAATTATTTGACATCAAATCAAATTCCTTCAAGAGCTTCTTGACATCAATGACAACTTATACACTTGAGCAAAGGCAATGTACCCAAAGTACCCAAAATTGCCAACAATCTCCCCCTTTGTCATTGATGGCAAACCTTTACCGAAAACACTTCTTAAGAGCCAAAACTGAAACCAACTGTGCTAACACTGACCAACTGTGCCCACAACTAAGAATCTTCCTTTGAAGTTTTGCTCCCCCTGACTTGAAGCTCTCCTCTTCACTTTGAAGCTCTCCCCCTTACTCATATCTCTCCTCCTTTGTCATCAATGGCAAAGGGTCACCTTTGGGGCTCGAGACTAAGAATGAGCCTCTTAGCTTAGTCCCTCCTCCACCTCCTGATGAGGTGATTAATTCTGGGGTGGGAGTAAAACTCCCATTAGACATTGATCATCATCAGTGTCTATAACTTCCTTGCCGGGCCTTCTCTTGAACTCTTTGTTCATATTCCTATTCTTGTCATTGTTCTTGTTCTTGTTCTCATCCTTGTTCTTCTCCATGCCTTGATCCTTGGACCTGATCATGCCACTGTTCCTGTTTTTGTATTCTGGAATTTCAGCTCTACACTGTCTGATTATGTGACCTTCATTGTTGCACTTGAAACACTTGACGATGTTGTTTCTCTGAGGTAAACCTGATCTTTGAATCCACATGTTCTGACCAAATCTGTTCTGACAAAACCTATTTTGGCCAAACCTGTTCTGACCAAACCTATTCTGACCAAACCTGTTCTGACCAAACCTGTTTTGATCAAACCTATTCCTGTTATTTACCTTGCAATAGATTTCCTTATGCCCAAACTGTTTACAAGAGTAGCAATACCCTTGAAAGTAACTAGCACTTTTGAAACTGTCATTTACCTTCTTCACTTGAGCCATGCAATGTGAAGCCATGTGACCAAACCTATGACAAGCAAAACATCTACCTTGAAACTTTCCTTTATTTGACCTCTTGGGTCTTGAATACTTCTTCTTCTCATTCTGAATTCTATTTTCTATTTCTGTGCATCTATCATTCAAGGACTCCTTTTCTAAAATACTTTCCTCATCAGAACTCTCTTCCTTTTGGAGTCTCTTACTAGACTCTCCAACTTGTTCCTTGTGTGGATTAACAAAACTAAGGCCTATTTTATCTATTGTCTTTCTTTGACCTTTGGTGAGTGACTTAACCTTTTTGGAGCTATCTTGAAACCTGTAAAGCTTATCCTTGTACTCTTTAGTTTCCTCTTTCAAAGAAGCCATTTTCTATTCTAACTCACTATACTCAAGAACCTTAGACTCTAACTCATCCTTGAGTTCTTGTGTCTTAGCTATAGAGAAGTCAAGACTTTCTATAAGATCATATCTCTTCATACAACATTCATCTAACTTATCCTTGAGTCTAGCATTCTTCTTTCTTTCCTTTTTCAAAGCACTAAGAGCACTAATAAGTTCACCTTCAAGATCTACTTCACCTTCCTCTATATCTTCCTCTATTTGTTTGCTTTTTGAATCATCAAAGCCTTTTTCAGATTTCTTATCACTAGAGGTGCTACCCTTTTCAAAAACCATACATGCATCTTCCTTATAGTTTTATGAAGCATCCTCATACATACTAGAAACCAAATCATTATTTGTGCAATCATCCTCAAGGTGACCAAAGTTTCCACATCTAAGACATTTCATGATAATGAATCTATGTTTCAGTTCTTCCTCTTTTTTTGATATGAACAACATCTCATTTTCATCATCACTTGAAGAACTTTCACTATCACTACTAGAACACTTACTTGATTTATCTAGGTAGAAACTCTTCTTGTGCTTGTGAGAATACATCTTTCCTTGATTGTTGTGCTCATCTTTGTTATTCTTGTGATGTTTGTGCTTTTCAGAATCCTTGCTCTTAGAATCCTATTTATCTTCATCACTTTCATTCTTGGGAACAATACAGTTAGTAGCATAATGACCAAACTTTCCACAATTGAAACATCTTATATTTTTCATACTTTTGTGCTTTCTAGAGAACTTGCATTTCTTGCTATAATATGCCTCTTCATCACTAGAAGACTCATCACTATCTTGAAGTTGTTTACCCTTGGATTTCTTGGTAGCCTTGAAAGCTGCCTCTTTCTTGACATCAACCTTCACTTGAGTTCTCAACTCAAATGCTGCAAGTATACTATGGAGCTCATCCTTTTTCAACTTATCCAAATATTTAGCTTCCTCAATAGCAAAAATCTTTTCACTAAATCTATTAGGAAGAGATCTTAAAATCTTATCACAAACATCATTTTCAGCAAGCTCAAGACCTAAGTCTTTCATGGAGTTAACAACCTCATCCATACGAAGCATGTAGTCACTAATATTTTCATCATCATTCATCTTGAGTTGTTCAAACATACCTTTGAAGTGTCCCAACTTGGCCTTTCTGACATTTGTATCACCTGTATGAACCACCTTCAACTGTTTCCACATTTCACTAGTTGTCTTGCGGTGAATCACCTTGGTGATATCTCGCTTCTCGTAAGCCTTTCGAGATTGCATTCATTGCCTTTGAATTGCTTGTGATGTAGGAGCCTTTCTTCCTTAGTAATAGGACCATGTACAGGAATAGTGTACTCATCTTCAATCACTTCCCAAACCTCATTACCAAGTGTCATTAGATGAACCTTCATCCTTGCACTCCAAAGACCAAAATCTAACCCATCAAGAATAGGTGTTGCATTGCCACTTGAATGATCCATTGTGTTCTTTACTAGCTTTTCCTTCAAGCTGTTAAACTTTCCGAAGGCACCTACTCTGATACCAATTGAAGAACACAAGCTTATACTGAGAAGAGGGGGTGAATAGTATAAGACCTCTTTTTATTTTTTCCTTTATACTTCAAAACAATAAAGCAATATACCCAAAGCAATATCAAAGCAATGCACAATATCATCCACAAAGTGACACCAATTTTAACGTGGTTCACCCAAAATGGCTGGGCTACGTCCACAAAAATTTTCTCTAAAATTTATCTCAAATTTCTTTGGGAATCCTTCCCAATTACAATGTTTATGAGCCTCAGCCCAAAGGAGATATCTTCCCCCAATCAAAATTTATGAGCCTCTGCTCAAAGGAGATACCTTCCCCTTTGCTCTAAAAATGATCCCTCAAAAGATCAACTACCTCTACCTCTTTCCAGCACGTGGAAATCCTTTCCATCGAAGACGTCCTGTCCTCAATGCTTAGCCTAAGAGACCTCTACCTTCTATGATCACGTCCACAACAGCTCAACAACCTATACCAAACACAGTCAGTCAGTCTAGTACAAGTCTTCCTCTATCTGTCAGATCTATCCAATGCTTGAACAAATCAATCCTCTGCACACAAGCCTTCTCAAAGACTTGCCAAATTTGTCCTCAGGTTCTTCTCAAAGAACCAATGCACCTCTGTCCTCAAGTTCTCTCGATAGAACTATCAAACTCAGCTCACAAGTCCTCTACTAGGACCTGTCCAAATCTTCTCACAAGTCCCCACCGGAACCTATCCAAAACTGCTCACAAGTCCCCACCGAAACCTGTCCAAAACTCAGCAAGATCACCAAGAAAAAAACTTTCTTAGTAGGAAATCACAAGGTGAATTGTTAGAGACCCAATGTGATTTGTCAAACTCATAGAAGCATAAATAGAATTGTTAGAGACTCAATATGTTCTATACTCAAATCCCAATCTCAAAACTCAACTCAAATCAACTCAGCTCAAACTCAATCTCAAATCTGAAAACTCAACTCAATATCTAAAATGGATAGGATAGACTTTCTTTCAAGAACATGAAACCCCAAAAATTGCCAACTATGCAAAGAATCACATAACAATGATACTCATGTTCTTTTCACCATCAATTAGGGCTTCAACAACAATGCTCATCAAACAAGGTTCAATCAACACCATTCAGCTCAAAACACAACCTTGAAGCATTTCACAATCAACATTAGAAAAGGAAACAAGTAGAACTCCTTTTCTCTCCAATATTGTTTGAACAAAAAGCATCCACCAACTCAAATCAACAAGAGCACAAAAAAACTTTTCAAATCATCAACAAAGGAGTAAGCCCAACACTTTAACCAAGTAAAGAATAGTTTGATTATTACCAATTTAATGAAAGCAAATGTCAATCTCAAAGCTGCCCACTTAAGGTTTCACAACTTCACACAAGAAGCAATTTTAACCTTAAAACATCATGCTTTCATTTCCATAATCAACCAAAAGCACTCTCAACATCACAAGAAAAATTTATCCCTTATAAACCTTATTTCTCCCTTATAGTCTTATCAAAAATAAAATTTATCTCTCATAAGAATGCAATAAGATATTTGAAACTACACCTTCAAAAGAATATTTTATCAAAATAAAACAAGCTTTAAACTCCTTATAACTCCTAAGCTATTTTTCCCTCTAATAAACTTCCTCCATTCGCAAAATACACTTAGCAAAAATTAATTTTGAAAATACCTTGGCCAACATAAAAAATCATGCTATGGAGAAATTGTGCACGAATTCTAACACCACCTGTTGCATCCACTTCACGATGAAAAACCCTTTCACATTATTCGAACGTGGATACTCCCGTTCGGGTAGCGCGCCAATAGCCTAGCCGCTACCGGTGCACCAAAGGCGCCTGGTGAGGTTTAAACATCACGTTGTTAGCCTTGTTCCTTCTGTGCTAGGGATTAAATGAAACAACAGTGCCTCCCTTTCTTCTGACGTGAACATGAAGACGAAAACCTTACGACAGATTTACGACAAACGGCGAGTATAAAAAAATGAATAGCGGATTCATGAAAATGGTGAAGACATAGTTGAACAGCGGTTTATGAAAACAACGAAGACACAATCGAACGACAGGTTTACGAAAATGATGAAGACACAATCAAACGACAGGTTTACAAAAATGACGAAGACACAATCGAAGAAGAAATCCAAACAGCGGATCATGAAATCACAGTGAGAAATAAATCAAACACTTTTCAAAATGTGGATGGGATAATTCTTTATTTTCATCAAGGGAGATTTATATGCATTTTTACCATAAGCTCTTGACATCGGTGAGGAGTTTAACATGTCGACGAAGGTCTTGGCTAGCACCCACAATCTTAAAACATAGTGCCATGGGTTAGGATAACCCATTGCAAACAATAATTTAATATTTATTTAAAAATAATTAAAGGGAACCTTAACAAGGTTTTTAATTATTTAAATAAATACTTCCTCCTGGACCCAAATGCATTAAACTAATGCATCCACCTGTAATCTTTAAACCTGCCAACTTGGGGTTTAAAAAAGACCTTTGAAACTGTCATGCCGTAACCTTCATCAAAACAAATTATTTGACATCAAATCAAATTCCTTCAAGAGCTTCTTGACATCAATGACAACTTATACACTTGAGCAAAGGCAATGTACCCAAAGTACCCAAAATTACCAACAAAATGTACCCCATTTCATGGTGAATATCATTTTATACTGGTCTTCATCCTTGATCTATATCTCGTTGTAGCCAAAGAATCCATATAATAGATAAAATATCTGAGCGCCTACAACTGTATGAATAATCTTGTCAATTTGTGGTAAAGGATAATGACCCTTTAGAGATGCTTGATTCAAATTTTGAAAATCAACACACAAGCAAATATGTCCATTATTTTTCCTTATAGGGACAAAATTCACTACCCAAGTAGAATGCTTAATTGGGTAAATAATTTGGCTTCTAACATCTTCAATAGTTTAGCTTTCATCAAGACCTCGATTTTAGGAGTGATCGACCTCTACTTCTATCTGAAGGATTTCACTCCTTCATGCAGTTCAATGGTATGCTAGATCACATCCTTGTTGTAGATTTTTAAATCTTGGTAGTTCCAAGTGATAATTTCTAGGAAATCATGGCATAGCTCCTTTATCTGCTCAAGTTCTTCTAGAGTGTAATCAATGCCAACCTTGATTGACTTCTCAGGTTTCAAGTACAACTTGGTGTACTTCTCATCCACTTTGATCTTATATTTTTCAACTCTGTCATTTTGATCAAAGAGAATTTCAAGCATAATCAATCCTTTTGGGATAAGATTATTTCTAAGTTGGATCAATCCCTCAGGTTCCTCTTCATCAAGTTTTCTTCCTCCCACAGTACTAGCCTCTTTTATCAATAAGTTCACGATCTGCTCATCACTTTATAACACTTACCAGTATATATTCTTATTAGGATATGAAGGCCTATAAACTAACCTTACAGTATTTGATTTCTTTACCACATGCTCGACTAGAAAAATTTAGCACCAAGGGATGCCAAAAGATCAACATGCTTGTTTTTCTCTCTTGAGATCGCTTAGATATTCAAAACTGTGTAAAATTCAAATAAACCCCAGACCTTATTGTCGTATACCTTCAGGTAGTGCTACTTGGAGACACACTTGTTCGTTACTTGGTTTACAATTAGTTTAGAATCTCCAAAAATCTGCAGTTGTTTGATCCTAAGCTTTTCTACTTTCTTCAAGCCTAAGCACAACGCTTCATATTCGATGGTATTTTTTATAAAACACTAGTTAAAATCATATGAATAAGTCTTCTGTAAGTTAGAAGGAGAAATGAGAATGATTCCATCTCTTGCGCCATTCTTGTATCTTGCACCATCAAAGTAGAGCTTCCACAATTAATCTATAATAGGACCTTGATCATTAGATACCTTCACTTTAGGCTTAGTTATGGAGTAACAACCAATATCGATTTCCATAATGGAATTAAAATGAAGCATTGAAAACTCATCTTCTGTATGAAGCTCATCCAAAAATTCTTCCATTAAATCCAACTCTTCTAATTCTTCAGTCATCATGTTGATAGAATTTATAGATTTTTATTCTTTCTCAATATTCTCTATATGAAAATTAGAAGGCTTCTCATTATAGATTCAAATTATTTTCCCTTTTAAAGGAATCTCCAGATGGGAGTAGTCTAGATAAAGATAGCCTTCCAACTTGGTAGTTAACTCTCTTGAGAGGCAATTCCTAAATTACGTCTTCAAATCAACGACAACCACCTATTGGATCACAGTGATATGAGGTATTTTATTCAACACAATGGGGATATATTTGATGACCCCTATTGTTCTCATAGGGGTTTCGTCCAACTGCAAAATACCAGGACTAATCTTGGTATATTCTATACCCATAATTTTACAAACTACCTTTGAGATGACCATTTTTGCAGCACCAGAGTTGATCATGCATTTATGCACAATCCAACCCTCCATCCTAAGAGACAAGTAGAAATGGGGTGGTTTATTCTTTCCAGTAGCTAAAGTGATTAGCATTTGAGCAAAAATAGTTTGATTAGGATTCTTTCCCTTATCTTTAATAAAATTTAGTGATTCTTGCAACAAGTCAACTTGTCCAGGCAATTGCAATGCATCATAGAGACTAACCTTGAAAGATATCATCTTCAACTCCTCAAAAATGTTGTACGTAGATGCGTTAGACTTCCTTACTTCATTGGAAGTCTCATACTTGCTTTGATACTGCTGTGTGGATTCCATCATTTGATGCTTGGTCAAGGATGGGTATTTGAGCCTCTTTGGACTGTTTCTTCATTTTAGCTTTTGTTTGAAAAGTTGAAGCCTTTTATTGTAATATTTATTTCGCTCATGGAGGTAATATATATTTTAATAGGATAGGTGAATTTGGGTTGGGTGTTGGAAAAGGTGCTTTCGCTTTTTCTTGTTTTTTATCATTTTGCACTTTTGATTCAGCGGGTACCTTCAACAAATCCATATCAACTAGATCCATTATGATTGGATTTCATATAACTTTGAGAACTAAAGCTTATTCTTTGGAAGGGACCATAAAATTATGATAAACTTATATAATCATGTTGATATGACCACCAGAAGAACTATATGCCAATGTCTACACGTATTTTAGATGAACCATACAATTTTCTTCACCATGCAGATCATTGTAGGTAGAGTACCAATATGCTTTGTCTAATGGGCCAACTTCTTCATTTATCAATATGGTAGGATTCCTTTTAGGTATCTTGCTGGTCGAAGCTAATTTTTATCTGGTAATTAGCAGAGGTTGAAATACTATCTCTCTCAACCTGTTTCTTCTTAATAACCATAATCTCATTTCTCATCGCTCTTATAGCTGAGTTTATTGATTGCATCTCTTTTAGCAACTTGTCTTGGGATCAAGATTTGAGGGTGCTAGAGGAGTTTGTAATGTAAGTGGTACAGGTTAATATGCTAGTATTGATAATGGAATCAAAGTAGGTAGTTGTGGAATAGATGGAGTAGTTAGTTATGGTACATAAACTATCAAGGTTTAAGATGAACTCATATTCCATGAAGGTAATGGATACATGAGGGACATTGGAAAGGGTTGTGAATATGTATTGGAATACAAATGCTATGGGAGATTAGGAAATATAGGCATCACCATTTTTTGTGGAAGCTTACCAATAGCAATTATACCAGGCTCAACATTTTGTATAATAGAGTACAAGGTTGGGAATGTATCAATATTGCACTGATGGATGACCATGCTAATATCAAAATTGAAAGCTTGGAGGTAATAAAATATGATTTATTTGAGATTCAATCAGAGATCATCGAGGACTCTCTTTCAAGTTCAGGTGAAACTAACATTGAAATCAACAATTTCCTCTTGTGGATACATCTGAATGGTAGTAAATTGATGCAATAGAGAAAAATGATTTGTTTGTTCCTTGAAACCTTTTATCAATAATTCAACCAATTGGTATCATGTGGTAATAGTGGTAGGCTGTAAAGATCGGTACTAGTAAAGAAACTTTTCTTTAAGAGATATCATGAGCAATCTAGCCATGATATCTTCATTCGTGATGTTATGGATGGTCATCAGAGAAGGCACATCTTGGACATGCTCAAAAGTTATTTTTCATGTACTATTGTAAGTATGCAAATCCTGCAATGCTACTTGTGAGATCAGGTTATGAGCTTGCAGATTCAAAGCCCTAGAGTGGTTCTAGGTAGGGAACTATCTTGGTGGTGGTGGCATATTTTGTGCCATTTGAACCGAAGTGTTTTCTTGGGGAGGAAAGCTAGTAGAAGTGCTAACAGGACTTGAAGGAACACACCAACTATCTATGAAGATGTTGTAACTGATGGAACAATCAGAGTGACTAATATAGGATGCTCTCCTAAAATCTGGGTGTCAAGCTCAAAGAACTCAATAGGATTTTCAAAAATTTTGGCCTTCGATCTTGTGATCATGACGTAAAGAGTTTGCCAACTTCACATTCGAAGGCTTCTGGGTAAAACTGAGTCACCAAATGTTCTAATAAGACAGTAATATATGAACATCAAACCTTATTACTTCTTAAAGTGCAACTTTTAGTGTTCCACTGAGAGTGCCAAAAACTATTGGTCACAAATCTTCCTAAGTACAAAATACATGTGCACCCTAGACTTGGCCAACATTGAAATGCCGAAGGAAAGACATGTCCTTCAGGTCAATCTCCAAAGAGGGGCGGTTCCCATACAAATATAACTATCAATGTAAATATTAGGGTAAAATAAAGATATGGGAAATGATAAAAAGAAATGGAAAATATGGCTATGAGCCAAAAACATAAAGTAGAGATAAACTAGCAGCTAAAAATCAGATCAAGTTTTTAATTAGCACATGATAGAAATAATAACACAAGAACCATTCATAACTTGCTTAGATAACTTCCAATAAACATTTCAGTATTCACTTATTTATCAAGAATTAAATTTAGATGCATAATTTAAACTTATCTAATAATGGAAATGAACATATCAAAAATGATAGGCAGAAATTAATTGCATACAACACTGATCCAGGAACTAGAAGCCAACAATATTTCAATTGATGCAAAAAATAAAACTGAAAGAGTTTTTTGTCAAAGTGTCTATCCTCCTATTTTACATCAATTTTCTTAGTTTTTATAAAGGAGTTTAACTCCAAAATTAAATTCTTATTAAATGAATTTTTGGCTAGTCAAAAATTGAACTACAAAAATTCCTTCTTTGTACCAAAAATGAATAAATCAACACATGCATTGGAAAGTGTCTAGCAATTTTGTCACATGGCCTATCAAGGCTTCTGGTAGAAATCATCATTCTGAATTCAATCTCTATTATGGTGCTTTGAAAATGAATATCCACTAAAGAGTTTGGTTCTTCAAAAATGAACAAGATCACAGCAGAGTCAAGGGTGCAATACTTAAACTCAATAGTTTTTCAGTAGTGATCCCAAACATATCAATTGTGTCACCACAAAATTAAATTTACTAGCTTTAATCCTTTTCCAAAGAAGATATTCACTAAAAATTTTGGGACAGTGGTTTTTGCTTCCACAATGAGCTTTCTCTCAAAGTTATGCCAGAAATGGACCTTCATCATGATTTCACCCAAGTCGAACATAAAATGGGCTTTTGCTTGAATTTACACTTGGAATATGCTCTTGCCAACTTTTTCACCCAGGATGTGCTCAAAAATATATTTCACTTGAAAACCTAAGTGAAATGGAGTTTCACCCCAAACTTGGGCAAAATAGGAGTTTCACCCCAAGCTTGGACGAAATGGGAGTTTTGTCCCAGACTTATTTCTTTGCTACGACTTCACCTGAGAGGAGATTGTGCTACCAAAAGTGGGGCCCATCTTGGAAACATGACTTCATTATGACTACTGTCCAGATTTTGCTGAGAAATGAAGCGAAAAGAAATTTCGCTATGAACAAGAGCAAAACTACCACCAAAATGGTTTTGCTAGCGAAAAGGCTCGGAAGTAATTTTTCCAGCAAAAATTCTAGGAAGTGATTTCATCATAAACTTGCCAAAAAAAGGATTTTCACTGTGCCTAGGGGCAAAAAGCCATTTCACTGTGCATGGGAGCAAAAAGACATTTCACTCGCATTTTTTTTGAAACTGCACCCATCAAAAAATTAGAAGAATTTTCAATAATATTTTTTTATGTGGCAAAAATTCTCAAAATGAATTTTACTGGCAAAATTGTTTACATATTTCAAGTAAAAGTTTACAAAATTTTAATGTGGTAAAAATGCCAACAATGCTATGAGGACATCTTCAACTTGATACTTCCATTTTAAATCTATCATCTAGATTGAAAAATTTCTCTAACATGATTAGTCTCCTTGGAAACTAATTGGTATTTAACTAAATTAATACATGATAATTCCATCCCTATACTCATTTTATTCTACATATTTGATTTCTTTGACAAGCAATTCTATAATTTGACCATCATTTTTAATACTCACTAATGATTTGCATTGTTAGGTATTTTGAGCCTACAATCTATTCCATTTCTTTAGGTTTATCCTACATGTCTATTATTAGGTCAAATTTGGTAGCTAGAGAGGACAACTCATCTACTGTGACATTCAATTCCCTAGGAATCACTCTAAATTTATAACTATTGAAACTTTCTAATAGAACCAACCTTTGTGCTTGTAAGATTTGAGATGTTCATTTTTAATAGTATATTATGAGTTTACCTAGTTTATAATTAGCTTAGTATCACCAAATATTTTAATAGTTTTTTATACCCATATTCTTAGACTATTTGAATCTAATACATAATGTTCGTGTTCAATAATATTCTTTGTATAATTGAAAAATAACCTATAACCATAATTTAGTTTCATACCTTGAGGATGAATGAGTTAAATACCTATTCTTTCTCTATTTCTATTTGTGTTTAGTACAAGTTAACTATACACTTGTCATCCAAGACATAGATTTGTTTGCTTGTTAAAACTAGGACCAAGAAATATTCTTTGAATATTATGTAATTTCCTAGTTTGTTCTCTTTATAATTTCCTATTAAACCATATTTCTCTTTTAAAACTACCATGATCATATGTAGCTTAGGAATACTCCCTTTGCTTATTAATTATTTGTTAAAAAATTTAATGAGCTAATTCCAATTTAACATGCCATCATCTTCAAGTGTATGCAAGAGATGCTTACAATGTGGATCATTTTATATTATGGTAATTGTGCCATATTTTGGAACCTGTCTAGATACTCATATTTTACTAACTTATTTATCCATTCTCATGATAAGAGCATTCTAAAATAATGGAATAAGTTGACCACATTGATGTCTTGAATGACCATCAAATTTGGGTATTTTGTAATAGTCGTTATTTAATTCTTTAGCACCCTATATTATTCGCACTCTTATTCCATTAGTCTAAATCAGATTTTTGGTGTTCTTAGTATATGATAGTCCCAATTATTTAAACATAGCTTTAGGAATCACAAGCCTAATAACCCTTAAACCTATGTAACTCCTCAATAAGTAATTTTTTGACCTCAATATGATACAAAATAGTAAGATTTTAATATTTTTTATTTAGGATATTATAATATATTTTCTACAACCACTTGAATACTTGATAGATATTTTGCTATCAAGTTTTATTGTTCTACTTGATTGGTCTTTATTTTTTTTTGTTTGAATACCTTTGCTTTGGCAAAATGTCTCTTAAGGATTAAGATTCTTCTAGAAAATCCCTCTATATTTGCAAGGCTAGAACCTTCAACATGCTAACTTTGGCTATATCTTATTCATTTCTTTGGTAATATTGAATTTGAATTAAATAAATCTACTCTTATTATATGATGTGAATTTATTATAATAACATGTCATGATTACATGTGCATTTTTGGTAAAAAAGAGATACCTCAAATAGTCTTTAGTATCATCTTACAACTTCTCTATGTTTTTCTTATTTTTCTCTATTGTATTATTTTGGGCTTTTGTTTCATTTTCTTGTAGAGACCTAATTGGAAAATGTGTGGTTGGTGTATATTTTGTAATCATATTTTTTGTAATAAATGTCTTATATCTTATGTGTAGGGGTGGTATTCCCATGCTCAACACCAGCGTAATGTTTAGTTCAACTTGATTTGTGAATACGTATTGGAGGGCAATGAATTTTTTAACAACTATTTTTTTACTTCTTGTTTCAACATCTTGTTGTTGACTAAAAAATACACAATAATTAAAAAATGGGAATTCATCACCATATTCTTAAACATAAAAATTGAAAAGTATTTTATTATTCAAGTTAATAAGTGCCAAAATTAATTTCTAAACGAGGGCAAGGTAGTTGGTATATTAGTTGATTTATTATAGGAGGTTTATTTTTATTTGGTACTATTTATCCCAATGTTGTAGCCTATTGTACTTAGTCCTATTAATTATACACCTCCATATAGTCATTACTTATAGCTATAATGCATTCAACATGATTAGTCCAACATTGCAAGTAAAAACACCACAAGATGTTCATTTCTAAGTTTATGTTAACCATGTTGTTCTATAGTTTATTTTATGGTTGGTTAGTATTTTTCCAAGGGACTTGATCCTTAGTGAGTTATGAAGTATTTTTTTATTGCCAATTTGATTTTTTTCATTCATTATTAGGATTCAAACCACTATATTATCACTTTTCTATATTGGTATCATTCAGTAGCACCTTCATATTTTTTATTATTTCACTCATTTGGTCTTTCAATCCATCATCATGATTTTGGGATGAAATTGTGATAATAGAATTATTATATGATTGGGCTAGAATATAAAGGGGTTAAGTATGGAAATTTACAATAGAAACAAGTTTATTCTAGGGTAGGTCACCATATGGGAAAAACTTTGTCTATGGATAAATGGGTGCACTAGGGGATGGAAGAGTTATTTGAGCTTTTGGTATTAGCATCATGGTTGGAGGCGACCTTGGTATTTGTGGGTTTTGAGTTTGGATCAAGTGATATACATAGGCCATATGTTGGACAAGTGTTAACTCTTCAACTATATTGAGTATATCCTCAACATGGTCTACTTCTTTAAATTTTTTACCTAAGGAAACATGATTAGAAATGCAAACAATTAGTGCAAAAAATTTATTTTAACCCTTTTATGCAATTTGGTAGAGCGTGATCATTATTAGAATGAATTTTTTCTAAGATTAGATCCAAGTTCTCATGAATCTAATGTTATAATAATGAATATTTTTCTTAAGATTTCTTTGCATAGAATTTAACGGAAAAATAACTCAACATATATTACCTAAATTTCTAACCCTCTTTGGTAAATGTTCCATGATGGAGACCCAATTAACTATAAAAGTATTAGGTAAATTTATATACCATAGAGATATTGTATCCCTTAATGAATACACAATATGCTTACCATGATGTCTTATTCTTAAATGTGTGCATCAACTTTAATGTGGATAGCTCATTAAGATGATACAAATATGTTATGAACCTCTCTTGCCATTAACAAAAATCATTCACCAATATGTATAAATATCAAACATATATACACAATAAATTCTACAATAATAATCCACATAATAAAATAGAGATTGATAATATCGTATATGTAGGGAAACACCATACAATGCTCTCTATTGAAAGGAATATACTCCACAAGATATCTAGCTCTATGAGATAAGACTTATATAAAGAATACTTGATATCTCTTCTATTACCACCCTTACCTTTAAATAATTCCCAAAAGCATATCTTTTTATTATTGTATGACAATATTCCCTGATGGTTACATATATGATTCTATGATATTATTCTCCTACCTATTTCTAACTTGACATGTGGCCTTCCTTACTAATGAGTAATGGTTACATAAGTAATGTTTATATCATAACAGGCCCACATTAGCCAATAGTTCATTTATGACTCATACCAACATAAAATACAATATTATATTATTAAGTACCTATCTTGGGTACCTAAAATTCCATCCCCCTTACAAAATATTTCATCCTCAAAACATTAGAAGAGGATAAATAATATGATCTTCTGAGCCATGTTGAGTACTAGTACCAATCATGATCATCTATCCATCCTAGTGAAACTCTAATTGGTGGTGATCTTTGTTGATGTTGGTATGAACTTTTGCCAGTTAAGTATATAGAAATAATCCTTTGGTTATATGTATTTGAGACATATTTTTATTGGCCATAAATATCACTCTTTTTTATCCATACTTGCTTTCTTTTGCCACTAGTAGCATATCCAAGGTTTTGGCTTCTCTAGTTCCATGTATGTCCCTCATAGTTATTATGTTGCTTGAAGCCCTATCTCCAAGATTGTTTCCTCTTAGGGTGATGTGGATGGTGATATGCTCCAACCTTAGCTTGATGTTCTGTATTTTGTACTTGTCAACATCTTCTTCTTTCTTCTAGCTCCCATATTTTAATTTATCCTTGAATTTTAATTTTTCTTCTTCATTGATCTTTGTTACTACTTCCTCCTTAGACTCCAAGTCTTGATCTTTTCCAATGTGCTTCCCTATCATAGCTTCCTGGTTTTACCATGATTCTTGCACCTTAGACTGAGAAATATCTTACAATGTTCCTTTTTTTGTGGTACCATAAATTCATAAATTTCTTTTGCACATTAATATCAATAGTACCCATGAAATCCAACCAAGGATAACCAAGAATAATATCTATATCATTCATCTCAATAGCATAAAAATCTAAATGTAAAACATAGTTATCCATGGTGAGCTTCAAATATTTAAAAATTTGAATATTTTTACCCTCAAGTTGTATGTCTTTGATTCTCTTTACTTGAAATTGCAACCTCTTAGTCAAAGACATTGATAAAATTATATTTTTTACTAGGGTTAATGGAAACAATAATTTTTATTTTTATTTTGAATGCAACCATGAACTCACAAAATAGAATTTTTACATTCAAACAAATCTTTTTGACCACTATTTGGTCCTAACACAAAAAGTGTAGTTTCCTTAGCCTGCATATTATTATCCTTTTCTTTTGATCCCCATTTGCTTAAAAATATTACTTCCAATTCTTTCAATATGCATGTAAGAGTATGGGTATTAGAAAAGTTCATAAACCAAGATAAAGCTTCCCCTTGTAAATAAATAAAAATCTCACATATCCATATAAAAGTAGAAGATTTTAAAGACTTCAATTTTTTCCACCATTCCTAGGCATCATATCGTCCTCTCCAGTGAATAAATATTAGCAACTACATAATTCTAAATAACTGGAAATTCTAAAAAAATAAAATTTCTAATATCTCATCTATTTATTTCTTCAAATAATTAAATCTACATACTTTCTTCAAAATAAAACAAATGTATGAGAGTTATGTTTTTTTCCCCTTTGCTTGAAATTTCCATAAAACCCTAAAAACAAAATAAAAAACCCAACTTCAAATAGTTGTAACTCTCTCAATACTTAACAAAATTTCAAAGCAGTATCCCATAGGGGATATCTAGGTAACAATGATGCCTTTAATTACTTGTATCCCTATTTGACTACAAGACATTTGCCAATTCTATATAGTGCCATGGATTGATATTGGTGGGTTTATTTTCCCCACAATGTTGCTAATATTAGAGTTGGTTGGATTTAATTGAACTTAGGAAATAGGTTCACTTAGAGGGATTTCCATGATAAAAAAAGTTTACTTGTTGACTCAATCCAAATAATGACTAATTAGAATTATAAGTTATCTAAGGATAGTCTTGGGAGCTTGAATATATTGTTGGTTGAATCGTCATAGTTTATGTATTAGAACTATTTGATTTGTAGGTTTTGATATTAAATGTAAGGATTATGATATTTTGATATAACATATAAAGGATTTCTAATCATGTTTGGAATGGTGGATCTAAAAAAGGTGTAAAGTTGAGAAACACCAAGTTGGATAACATTATAAACTAGAATATTACCAAGGAAATCCAAATTTACCAACAAAAAGAAAGGTGGGATGTGGATGAAATATTTTGACCGTTGTATTTGTCATTTATTCTTTACATTTTGATGGAGTTGAAATATTTTCATTGGCTTCATTTACCCATATAGTAATTATCTTATTATTTTCATTAGGATTTCTTGTTTGGTAGGAATGAGTTTAATTGTATGGAATTATTTGTCTAATTATTGCATCTTTGATCATATATTCATGATCTTGGAATACATCTTGTTCATACCTACATGGATGAAATATTTGACTTAGAAATTTGCAAAAAAATATAGTTAAGTACTCCTTTTTGTAAAATGGCAATTTGTTTAGAAAAATCTAGAAAATATTTGATGAGAAGAGAGAGAAAATCATATTTTTTTAAATGCGAGTGATTTAATATTAGGAAAAAAGCAATTCACTACAAAAACTTAAAAAATAAACTATTTTAAAATTAGCAAATCATATTATTCAAGGAATGAATTGATCATTTGATAAAACCTTGGTAATTTTTTACCAAAATTAGTGAGTCACATTTTTCCAGTAGAAAAACATAATTTTAAACCAATGATATAGATTTCCAAATATGGAAAATTGAATCAAACTTATATGCTTTTCAAAAATTTCTTAACAAAAATTAGATCTACTATTGAAGAATTGGAATCTTGATCTCTTTGAAATTTTACATGAAATTGCTATTCCATGGATCACTAACAATTTAACAAATGAATTTGGAAGATAGTTTCAATTAGATTAAAAAAAATTGTAATAGAGACTAGAATTCATTTTTACTTGGATATCAAGCCCTTTTTCCCATCAAGCATGCCAAAAATCTATTAAAAGTTAGAAAAGTCCAACTTTTAATGGATCTCACAAATTCATTTCAATATTTGGGCAAAGAAGAGTAAACCAGGATTTGGGGATGTTGGCACCCAAATGTATGATTCACACTTGAATATTGTTGTTATTGGAGTTTTATTTGGTGGAAAAATCAAGGTTCACCAAGGTTACTTTAAATATTTACCCTAAATCTATGGTTTGTATGTTTATTGAGCAAACACCAAAGTTTGAGATATGAATCAAAAATAAAATATGCTTAATGGAAATTATACAAAATGAAATGCAAAGAAAGGTAAATATGCAACAAAAAAACTAGCCTAAATGCTCTTTCTATTTTTTTGTGAAAGCTAAACTAGATAGAAGCTACAAAAACTAAATAATATTTTTTAGCAAGGTCCAAGAGATTGATGCATCATACAAATTTTAGCCTCGAGATGCAAGATAAAACTTCTTTTATATTCAATGCCTATGAAAAGAATGTAAAATAATCTAAGTTATTTAGTTTCCCTTTTTTAAATGAGTGAAAAAATCTAAGTCCTTTAATTTCCCTATTTTAAATGTATGAAAAGAATCTATGTTCCTTAATTTCCCCTTCTAAAATATGTAGTTATAGTTAAAATAGAGAGTATACAATGTTTTTTGAATTTATGGTTGAAAATAAAATGGAAATTCAAGTATCTAGTTTCTACAACTAGCAAATTTGAGATCTTAAACCTGATTTGTCATGCTCTTGAAATTATTTCCTGCAAGCCAAGTTTGCTATGTATGACCTATGAACTCATCTTGTGACTTGCAAAATTGCAAAAAATTGCTAAAAAGGAAAAATGGAAGATATATTAGATTTTTGGGGATGGATGTATGCTTGGGAAAGTATTGGACTTCTATCTATAGTCAAGCTCCTTGTTCTTTACACAAAATTGATTTGAATATGCTTGAAAGATTATTCTTTGTATAAATTTGAAAGAAAACTATTTGCAAAACCAAAATGAACTGATAGGAAATATGCTTTTATAATATTAGGCTTAAATAAAAATTGTTATAATCTTGAAACTAGTAAAATAACCAAATAAAATAAATTTGTCACCTATTGGGTGAGTTCACCACTTGTAGGATAGGTTTACATCTTACAAATTTTACGACTAATAAACTCAATTTTGGAGGTGCAAAATTGAACTGTTGTGATAAAAATTAATGGAAAGATCAAGCTAATTTTAGGGAATGTAGAGATGCCAAAAAATATAAAAATGTAAAAAGAGAATAATTTAAACAAATCCATAACTTACAAGTGATATTGGAAACAATGGTGTGGTTGTAGAGGTGTATTCAAAGTTCAATATTTAAGATATTGGCCTGAGGAAATGAGTGGTGGATCCTGATTAATGACTATAAGAATTACAAATATATTAAAGAAAAATCATCAATTTGATCCAAAATAGGGGTTAGGATACCAAACCAAATGTGATATAGATGTGAGAATCTTAAAAATTATCATTAGATGAAGAGATTAAACCAAATAGATAAAAAAAAATAGATTCAAGGAAGAATTAGAAATCTCATAGACTCATAGTATAAAAAGAATAATAAGTGAACTTCCTTCTTTTTTATTAGAAATATCTTGAGACACTTGATGAGAAAAAAGTGCTTCCAAAAGGGATCCGAGAATTGGAGGAAAAAAAGGTTAGTACTTCACTATAGAATCCTTTGTCAAAAATATGTCCTAATTATTTGTGCTTGGGAGTGTGTGTAAAAAAATCATATATTAAAATTGTATATGAGAATTTCATATTGGTTTGAAAATTAGAGGTAAAACTTATAAATTCTTAAAGAGAAGAGAGTGAGGCATAGTTGCCAATTTTACCTACAAGAGTTTGAATTGGAGAAAAGACTAATTTAGTTGGTAAGAATGTGGAGTTGGAAATTTGGAAAGATTGAATCACATTGGTAAAGTTAAACTTGTGCAAGATTAGCATGATTCTAAGGTATTCTAGTATTATATTGGTTGGCATGGATAGGCATGGGTTCCAAAATGAGAAACATTTTGTTTTACAATTTTTGGGATAAAATCACTGCCTATGCAAGTTTGCAGTGGTGAACTTGCCTAGGTGGAAAATTTGGCTATTTTATAGTTGGATGGAAGGAGAATTCAAATTTAATTCTTGAAAAATATTCACCACCAAAAAGAAAAGTTTATCATCAATGAATATGTCTATGACTAGAAAACTTGTTTTAAGGACTTATTTTTTGCAATAAAGGCTAAAAAAAGACATGGATGGGTTGCCAAAATTTTCTAGAATACTAGGATGCAATGGGGCAATATAAAATGGGTGTCTACATATTTTCTCCTTTTGAGGCATTTATTGTCTAATAAATACTTTAAAATCACTTGTCAATGATCCTAAATTTGTGAAAACAATTGTCTTATGGAATCTATTCTTTGTTGGGAAGGCTAATGTGCACTTTATAGAAATATAATTTTGGGAGTCCAAATGGTTATATTTGGCAGTGAGGGGTGAAAATAAATTCATTTTCATTGTGCAATTTGGAGAACAAGAGATTTGGTTGAATTTGTATTTTTTATGGGTTAATATTAATGACTCATTCATCATATAGACATGATTCGAGGGATGTGTGGTGCACATGGAGCATCTATATAGGTATGTTTTGATAATAAAACATATTTTTGATATTTTATACTTCAAATTTTAAATTTTATTTTTGGATAGTAATTTCTCTTTTGGATAGTGAATTCATCAGTGACAAATTTATCTTTTGGTAATGAGTTCATAATTTTTTGAAATGTTTTCTAGGAAATGAATTCATTTGGAGGTAGCAAACTTGCTAAGTGGAAATTTTGTTAGTGGGTGGTGATTTTGCTAGAAACCCATAAAATTGAATATTTTTAATATAGAATAAGCTAATGTGTTTTGGATGCTGGTGGGAATTTTTGAGTCTAGAGAGCGATGGTATTGTACTCTTGCAACTATCCTATATTTGATGACCCTAGATGATATGGTCATTTTAGACACCATGGAAATTGGTTATTTAATAGAAATACCTAAGGTTGTTTTTGGTCATGCTCATATTACAATATTAGCCAAGAAGTGGCATTTAGAGTATGGCACATTCTTCCTACCAATAGGTGATATGACTATCACCCTCAAGCATATATGGAGGATTCTTAGTATTCCAATCCAAGGAATCCTAATTTAGATGAGACTAGACTAGAGGTCATATCTCCAGAGCTACTCCAAAAATGTTGATCAATAGTTGATGAGGCATGGGCTACATGCCAACAAGATGTTTTCTAGTAGCTACATTGATAGATTTATGACATTGTTGAGTGATGTCATCTCTAACCTATTACTTTGAGACATGAGTGGTTTTATTTTATCATGGGGATGTGTGGTGTAATTTTGGGGATGAAGGACCGATAAGTTATCTTTTGAGGGTATTTGTAGTGGGGGATATCTATCACAGGTCCTAATAAGATGCAAAAATTATAAAATAAAGTAGTTATGCAATATGGTTGAAATACACTATAAATAGAAAGTGGTAAAAAATATAGTATGGAGGTGATGGTCACTCCATTAATATAAGTTAAAGAGCTACATTGTACTCCATACAGGAGTTCTACCACTATCTACTACATTACACTTGGTATACTTGATATGTAATTGCACTCTAATCTATCACTGTGAGACCCTTTATATTGGAAGAGAGATTCCTTGGCCAACATTCTACCTAGATGTATAAGGGGACACCTTGCACATTACAACTTACACATTGACACTTGTGCATTTATTACATTGCTTAAAGTAAATAGCTAATTTCCCCCTAAAGTAATCTTCTACTCTAACTATGTACCAAAGGTGGTACATATACATGACCCAAATGATGTAATATACTCTAACTCTAACACCCCCATGTATTATATTATTTGGATATTGAAGTTTTCAATATTCAATATGGATCTTCTTCTTGGTCTTGGAATTTATATTCTTCTTCTTTGTTCTCTGTAACCTAGTCAAGCAAGTAATTAGTGTCTTCATAACCTATTGTTCTTGTTGAAAGATTTTTCACTCCATAACCATCTATAGGTTCTTCCACTTCTTCAATTTCTTCTATCCTTTGAGCTAGGTGTCCTATCTGATTCTCTTCTCGATACTCCAATTGAGGATAATTTATAGGATGCTAAACTTACTTGTAATGATGATTTTATTGATATTATCATGATTGAAATCTGCTTCCATTGTTCTTATAATTTCATTGATTTTAATTTTTGGGATTAAATCTGCAATAGTTGGTACTATGACCTTTTCTTTTGCATATCTAACAATACTAGTTGTACCATGGTATTCATCCTCTTGATGATGAAGTAATATTTCCTTGTGGATTGTCTTTTGATGCCAATGCAGTGTTAGTCATTTTATTTTTAACTTTATTATCCACCTCATACTCTTGAAGAATATTGATTAGGTCATAAAAAGAAGTATATTTACCTAGGACTTGTAAAGATGTAACCAAATGTTTGTAGCCATATGTAAGTGCTCTTATGGTTACTTGAGTAAGAAGTTCATCTTTAATCTCTTCTTCTAAGGTTAATAATTTCCCTTTAATATCTACTACCTTCCTTATGAATAGTTCTATGCTCTCACCACTATTTATTTTTAGCGAATGTAGTTGAGTTTTAAGATGAAGGTAGTGGTTTTATTTTTTCCTTTGAATATCTTCTCTAGAATTTCCATGCTTTTGTAGATGTATTTGTTGAACTAATATAAGTTTGTATTTCATCAGTGATCACAAATATTATTATCATAGGGATTTTGAATCATTTTCTTCAAACTTCTGAATCTCAATATCATTTGTGATTGGGTTTTTTTTGCTGTTCTTTGATCTATCTCCCAAAGTTCTTCATTTACTAAGATTTATTTTATCTCATTTTTCTAGGAAAAATAATTTGAACCTTTAAGTAATTGAGATTCTGCAAGAAATAATTTGTTTGATGCCATGATGATTCTTGTGGTCCTCTTAGTATAAATTTGATGATACCTTATGATTCCCAAATGAATTCAGTACTTGATAATTTTTGATGAATGCTATTATTATCAAGTTTTGTAGAAAACCTTATGAATCCCTAGTGTTTTTGGATATGCTATATGATTAATAAAGTTCTTCTTGATAATAGTAGTTGAATTTTGGGTTGATTTTGTAATGTTTTTTAAATAGCAAAAATCAACTTCTATTACACCTTATTACTCCTATTGAACTTAAGCACTTTCTATTTTGATGAGGTCCTAATGGTTGGATTTATTTTATACCTTTAATGTGGATTTGAGACATGTATACCAATTAATTTCCAAATCTTGATATTCCTTAATGAACCTCCTTTTATAGCCTTTGATATTTGATATTAAATATTTCTAAATTTCAATTATTTATTTGGTGTAGTATTCCTTATAACTCCCTAATTTGGAATATTAGAAAAAAATAATATTTGCAATATAGATATTTAATTTCCAAGTTGAAATCCTCATTCCTCTACTTTATTATTTGCAAATATTCTTGAAATATGCTTGCTTAATGCTTAAACGAATGATTGCAATAGTAAATATAATGTACCCTTATAACTCCAATGTAACTTTAGTTTATAGCAAGCAATAAGTAATATCATATTTTACCTTAATAGTCCCTTTGGATTATGTTCCTTTGATGCTATGATGTGGTTGATTGAAACCTTATGGTATGTGGCACTCATGGGCAGTCAATGCCTTCTTTGATTGACACTGATATCCTTGAGTAATGCTTCTCTCCTCTATGAATGGTGCTAATTTTATCCTTAATTAATGCTTGGATTGCATTGAATATCCTCAAAAATGGAATGTTGGTATGGTTTGTCTATGTTCCTTCTCTCTCATGGTAGATTGTTTATTCTTAAGATCAAACAATGACTTGTTCAAAAAATTCTTAAGTTGACTAGTAATTTTAGCATGATGTAGTTTTAAATCCATAAGATTTGCATCCCTAACTTTTGAGTTCTATAAAATTATTTAGATTTTATGAAACTATGTCAAATTCCTTGTCTTGAGATTTTTTATTTCTCTTTCACAAGGTCTCAAAAATTCTAGAACTTTTCTCTAATATGCCTCAGTAGGACCTACTCTCATGATTGAATTTGTTTCCTTATTATCTTCATTTTTTAGGAGAGAATTTTTTATTCATTAGCAGTTGGTATGTCAGGTTTAGGGCCTAGGGATGAATGGGAAAATCCTATTAAATAAAAAATGGTTAACTCCTACTAGTTTATGATATGAGTTTTAATATCTTCCTCTAAATGGTTTGGATCAGATTTCATAGGTTGTGTGTTAAGGGTTATAGTTTCTTCCAATGGTTCCTTTCTAGATACATTTAATCTAGTATAACTATCATCTTCTATTGTAGATAATCCATCATCTTGTGATTGAATCTCATTAGAACACCATTAACTAGATGAAATTATAGGATAATATGTAGCTTTAGTACCAAACTATCCTGCAATGCATGGAATATCCCTTCTCAAGTTCAAGTATTACTTCCTTAGTTTATAGTACTTTAATCAATTTCTACCATCCATGTTACCTCCCTAGAAAGTTGCAATGTTTTGCAAATCTCCACTATCACTGGCTTAAGTCTGCTATGAAGGCATTATTGTGCAAACCACAAATATTTTCCATATTATTCCTTAACTCTAAAAGTATCTTGTGCAACTAAAGTCAAGTTACCATCAATATTATCATTTTTTAACCCAATATTGTGAGTAGATAATGATGTCATAAGTTCATTAACCTTGCAACCCAAAAACATCACAATAATTTTAACTCCATCATTATCCCGAATATGTTTGTCATACACCTCACTTTCTCATTACCACTTGTTAATATGCATGTTAATATCTTTATAACATTCTTGGCCCTTTAAATATTTTATTCCTTCAAAATTTTCCTACATGTAAAACTTTTTTATTTTCCTGCATGTCTAGCTTATTGGATACTTTTATTTATTTTTTAAAATAGTCTATTGCTCTTTCTTTCAATATTTGATAAGTTAATAATATTGATACTCTCTTGATTCTTTTGTAGACCCAATGATGTTAAGTTATTATTTTTAATTTTGGGTTCTTTAACAACCACGACTTCTTTCAATAAATGTAACTTCCAATAAATATTTTCAATATTCATCTATTAATTTAGTAGCATCTCAAAATCATATTTAATATTATTTCATCCAAATATTTCTCCAAAAATATTCCAATACTCTAATAATTTCCTCTGAAATATTCTTCATTTTTTAAAATCTTAAGTCTCTCATTCAATTCAATCAATCAATAAAAATATATTCTCCAAATTTCTTGTTATCACTCCAAAATATTAATTTCAAATTAAATTTCATCTATTTAAATCAATTATTTCTTCCATTATTACTGCACAAATTTTTCTTTCTTCAAAAACTATATTTCTTCAAATAAATAAAATCACTTTCTTCAAATTATATCTTCCTTACCTAGCAATTCTTCTTGCTCAATATTTTACAACTTTGGGTGACCTTAGCCCTTCTTTATTTCAATCGCATATATTATGTCTTAAATATTTATAGATGCATATTTGAATTATTACGAATAACTTCAATGCAACAATGAGCCTTCCTTCATTTTAGAAAAGAAGATTGAGGAAGCTCTGGAAGAGAAAACTAGGGCATAAGTTGGGTAGCCAAAGATATTTCTAATGGCTGTGGGATTGAAAATAATATTGTTTCCCCAAGAGAGCCCAATGGGGAAACCTCTAGATCCTTTTTATAGATACATAATTTTTTTGCATATTGTTAAAGGATAAATCTCCAGTAGAGGCTGAAGAAACATAAAAAAACTGCATTAAAAATACTCTTTATGGCTGCTAGAAATATATCAACATCTCAACGAGTTAATGAATGTTTTCCACAGTTAGAATCAATGCCAAATATTTTCATTGAGAAAATGATGTTAGAAGAAACAGTTTTATATAGGGCCAATCATGATTTGATCTATAAATTCATTGGTATTTACCCTACCCTATTTTTTTGCATTCTTGGGTTTGACAAAATTGGGAGCCTCTTGGTGAGTATTCTTTATGGTGTATTATCAATAGATATTTTATTGTTAGTTTTTCTTCACTTGTTGATAGAAATAGTGCTTTTGAATTAGAAAAGAGGAATCATGATTTGATAGTATTATTTTTTCAGACCTAGAGAGTGGGATTTGATCCTCGAATTGAACACACTGTTGTACTAGTTTGGAGTGAGCAAGTATTATAAATTATCGACAATTCCCTTCGAAGATATTTGGGTGTTTCCAAAGACACAATGAAATGAAACATAGTCTTTTATGCTAGATTATGCATGGAAATGGATCTTAGCCAACCTTTTATGGTAGAGGTTGAGCTCAAACTTGTAGGACTATCTTGGATTCAAAAAATAGATTATGAGGTATTACCCTTCAGGTGCAGATTTTACCACAAATATGGGCATTTGGTCTGATCCTTCCCAAACAATATGAACATAAAAATGGAGGCTCTTTTAGGAATGCCAAATATTTCAAGGAGGGTAAGTCAAAAATCAATAAAAAAAGCAATATTTCTCAGGGTGAAATAAGCACAGGGAGATGGTTTTGAACAACCCAAAATAAGAAGGAAAAAGAAAAAATATGGTAAAGAGAAAAATCAACTCTAGCCCTCCAATATGTATGAGATCTTCAAGACACTAGTGGACAAGAAGAACAATGCATGGAAGGAGTGGATGGGAACAATAAAAATAATAACAACCATGTTCAAGCCCCTCTTTCACCTCCTCCCATCCTAGAGTAGGTAATTGAGTACAATGAGTTACCACAATTAGATATTGTAGGGGCATTGATAGTGCATAACCAAGATCAAATGATAATTAAGGATGTCATCATAGGTATAGTAGAAAAGAATAGAGAAAGGACAAATCTAGGAATAACTCATGTGGAAAATAAATAAAAAAATATTATCTCTTAAAGAGTGGGTAGAAAATTAAATAAGGAATTGATAATAGTTCAAGGAGACAAGCTGATCATTGGAGGATTGGTGAGACTAATAGATTTTTACTTCTCTCAAGGTAACCAATGATTCTATAATCATGGAATTTTAGGGGTTTAAACAATAGAACACATCAATATTTTGTTTGAAGACTCTTAGAAAAATGTAAAACATATTTTTTGCTTATCTAGGAGACAAAAATATTGTTGGATATTATGTTTAAAACAATATATAAAATTTGAAGGGGTGCTAGTCATATGGAAGTGGCTACCCAAGGGGCCTCAAGGGGAATAGTTACTTTTTGGAACTCTCTTGAATGGACAATAATAGAACATATAGCTTGTATGGGTGTCCTCACATTGTATTTTAGGAATAATGTGACAGCTGAGCAAGTTTTAATCACAAATTTTTATGGGGCTCAAAACCTAGATGGTCAGATGCATCAATAGAAAGCGGTGCATAACATGAGAGTCTCAAGGGAGGAGTTAGACTAGATTATTGTTGGGGATTTTAATCCTAAATTATCCTCTAGATATCAGGAATGGGGAAGACAAATTTTAAACCTAGGGGATCAATTTATGATTGCCCAAATCCATGCATTACACTTGGTGGATATTAAATGCCCTGGAACCAACTATACTTGGACTAATAAGAGGAGGGAGCCACATAGTAGGAAGGTGAAGTTAGATTATTTTTTGGTTTTAGAGGAGGCATTTATGAAATGGAATATAAAATTTTAGATTTTAGAGGTTCCAGTTTCATATCACTTTCCAATTTTGTTGGGATACAAGATCAAGATAGTGCAGCATCACAAACCATTCAAATTTGAAATATTTTGGTTACAAAAAGAGGAACTTCAAAATAAAATTCTACAGTGGTGGGAATAGTTCTGCCCAACATATGGGATAGTAATTTTTAGATTCCACAAGTAGCTTCATTATGTCAAGGATTAACTAAAATAATGGAGGTGAGCTAATTAGACAAACTTCTAAGTCCAAAGAGCTCCATTGGTGGGTATATGGGATGAGGTTTAAAAATACTTCAAGGAAGGAACAATTACAAAGTATCTCAAAGAAGAGGATGATTCATTACATAAAGTGGTTGAGGACATTGACAACCAAGAAGATATCTACTAGAAATAGAGATCAAAAACCACTTGGTTATTAGAAGGTGATAAAAATACCTTTTTTTCATCGAGTTTCTTGTGCAAGAAGAAAAACGAACAACATGGAAGATATTCAATATGAGAATGGACACTCCTTTGATAAAATTCTAGGTATGCATTCAATGTATTATTTTCCTAAACTATTTAAGGAAAGTATGGTGTACGATGAAGAGGCTCAAAAATAATTTCTTGCTTCCATACCCTCTGTTATCTCTGAAGAAGAAAATTAGGCCCTACTTAAACCCATTGATAGAGAGGAATTGAAGAAAGTATTCTTTGAAATGAGCATTGGAAAAAATCCAGGTTCGTATGGCTTTCCAATTGAGTTTTTTTGGGCCTTCTAGGACAACTTGGAGGAGGATGTAATGATTTTTATAGAGGAGTACAAAGGTAGGAAAAGAATTCTTAAAGCATTAAATCATACTTTCATTGCCTTAATTCCAAAATAGGAAGAGGGAGTGCATATTTCATATTATAGACCTATTGTCTTATGCAATTTCATATATAAAATATTCACAAAGTTATTGTATGAGAAGCTAAAACCTCTTCTACATATCATTATATCCTTGGATCAAGGGAATTTTATAAAGGGTACATATCTTGGATGGTGTGGTTCTAGCTTAGGAGGTAATCCATTCAATGCGAAAATTTGGTAATAGAGTAATGTTCATAAAATTAGATATATCAAAGGCTTATGATGGGGTAGAGTGGAACTTCTTATCGATGATGATGGCAACCTTGGGTTTCTCTTAGGATTGGATAAAATGGATCATGAGTTGTGTTTCTACTCCTACATACTCAGTGTTAATCAAGGGACTTCCCTCGTAACTGATTGAAGCTACTCGAGGAATTCATCAAGGAGATCCTTGTTTTCCCTATATTTTTCTCATATTGGCTGAAGGTTTGGATAGAATCATCTTGAGGAAAAGACAACAAGATTTTCTAACAGGTATCAAGGTGGGTGAGACTAACAATTTGTGGATGACACGAGATTGGTGGGAGTAGCAAACTTCAAGGAAGCAAGAATGACTAGAGATACATTTAATGTCTACCTTAGGGCCACAAACCAAGTCATGAATGATACAAAATACAAAGTGAAAATTTTCAATATTGATAAAATGCTTCAGGATATAATTTTAGAGATCTTGGAATTCACGAGAACTTCTCTCCAAATGGTATACTTGGGGGTACCTTTACATTTTCAAAAACTAAAAATAGATATATGGAGGAATATTTTGAAGTGTATCAAGAAAATAATTAATCATTGGTCTCACAAATGGTTAAGATATGAGGGTAGTTTAACCTTTTTGTATTCAGTAATTCAGGCCATCCCAATTTATGTATTTTCTATCCTTGCTACCCCACATACCATATGGAAAGAGTTAGACAAGATGGATAGAAACTTTTTATGGGGAGGAGTAAAAGGAGAGAGAAAATGGGCCTTAGTAGGTTGGGAGAAAGTAAGTCAACTCAAGGTAAAAGCAAGTTTGGGACTAAGGAGATCAAAGTTAAATAACAAAGCTTTGGTTGGAAATCTTTACTGGAGGTGGATTTCCCAACCAACTTCTTTATTTAGTAGAGTTTTAACTAGTAGATATTTGGGATAGGTAAACCCAAATGAGGTGGGTCATTTTCCTTTGGATGGTAATGGGTCCTTAGTGTGGTAGGATCTAAAGTTAGGATATCAGATAGTGAAATATGGATTATTTTGGAAAGAGGGGAGAGGGAAGAATACATGATTTTGGACAGATTCATGGGATCAATACCCACCTATCATTTTTTAATTTCTAAAATTGCAACCTAGGGGTTGGGTCAAAATTGAAACTTATTTCAACACTAGTCAGCTGGGGATTATAAGTTTAAGAAGTTTAAGAAGTTGTATGAGTGGCCAATTTCAATTCCTCCAGAATTAAAACCCATCATGACTAAAATATTGGCAAAAATATTTCTCATAGGTAGATATGAGGAGGATGAATTAGCTTGGGGCTATGAGAGCCTTGGTGTTTATGCAATGAAGGATGGATATGATAAGATCCTTCTAGAGCCTTATCATGCATATCAAGTTGAGTATTGGAGAAATATTTGGCAGTCCAAGGGTTGATCAAAAGTAAAATTTTTTGCCTTATAGTTCATGCATAATTGAATTCTTACTTTTGATCTCAGACGTAGGGAATCATTGGTCCATATTAATGTGTTGTATGCTACAAGAGTGAGGAAAAATATGACCACTTGATGTTTGAGTGCCCATTCACATTCCAAATATAGGAGAGATATAGATTTAAATCTAAATCTATTTGTATCAATTGGGATATTGGATTAAACTTCATTTGGTGGTAATTGTGGCTGGTAGAGAAATGGTAAGTTTTTTAGAGAAACCTTTTAATATTTAGATGGATTTTGGCAGGTCATTTGGAGCAAAGTCATAGAAACTATGGTAATGTATGCTAAAGAGGAAACTCGAGCTATTATAGGGACAATGGAGAAGGAAGTTGAAGTGCAAGAGGGGTAGGATAGAGCTAGTTGGAAATGGAGTTGCAAATGATAATCTAGGTAGAGCTAGAATTAGAGTGGTTTGCAAGAATCATTCTGGGATAGTGCTCAATTGGGAACTACAAGACCTGTGAAGGGTCACAAACAATAAATTAGAAGCCTTAGCTATCAAATCTGCTTCTATTTGGGCAATAAAACAAGGTTACATGAGGATAATCCTAGAATCTTATTGGTAGTAGCTTTGGATTGCATAAGGAACTTTTATTTGAATACATGGAGGTTGATGATTCTTTTCACTCAAATTAAGGAATTGTGGAGGTAATTATATGATGTGATTCTAGTTTATGTGAGTAGAGATCTAAATAAAGTAGTAGAATTCCTGGCTAAGATGGGTATTGAGAAGGAGGTATGGGTTTAGTGGAATAGTGACATGGCTATTGAGGATGAGATTATTAGGTAGGTTGGTGAGAAAATCCAATGTCTAGCTAATTTGGACAACCATTGTAGAAATAAGGTTTAGTATATTTATCTTCAATGTAGATCTTCTTTTACAATTGTAAATAGGTGAACAACCATTGTAGAAATATGGTTTGAGAGATTTGGCTCCAATGTAAATCTTTTTTTACTATTGTAAACATGTGTTCTCTTTGGCTTAGGTTGGGAGAAGTCTCATCCCAACTTTTAAATGATCTTATTTTAATATGATTTTTTCAAATTATTTGTTGAACAATGAGCAATTCTTCCCTAAGGCTCAGATCCTTACACTTATGGTATAACCATGGGTCTTCCTTTTTTAAGGATTGACTTATTATAAGTATAGTATTCTCACTACTCTTATTCCATAGACATTGACCTTACTTCAACAAGGATTGACTTCTTCAAAAATGATCTTATCAATGCTATCTCCTTCCAATCACTATAATTTACATATCATCATAACTCTTCTCACTCAAAGTGGCTATCAAAAATTCCAATTAATGTGGCTCTACTACTATGTTAGCAAATAGGCCCAAATCCTCAAAGCGGTATCACAAGATAAATTCTACAAGATAACAAAGTAATAATCACAATATTGCACACACAAAATACTATATTATTATTGCTAAAAATATATAATAGCATGCATGAGGATATGCTAGTTTGATAATTGTTACAATGCTTTTTCATCAATATATAATTTCATGAGACTCTTCACATGCATGTCTTTTTACCTTACCCCTTATATATTAATGACAAAGTCTCTCATAAGTACATGACTCTTCACTAACTCACACATGCACAATTGACACTTAAACACACTTCACACCTTGACACATACTATAGATCTAAAATATTAAACCAACTCCTAAATATTAATCACACCCTAAAAGACTAAGCACTCCTTAAACTATTACATGACAAAATATCATAATATTGCCAACACATTTGTGCTACTATTAGGCACAAAATGCTAGAGAGAAAAGGAAATTGATTTTTTTTTAATCTGTAAAAGACAAATGAGATTTTCAATAAACCTCAACAAACTCAATCCTAAAAGCAAGGTATCCATATGGCTATAAATTAACAAAAAATATATTAAACCCAATTCCAAAAGAGAAATAAGTAACTTGTTGGTGAATATATCTCTTGGATAAAATCTACTTAAACTAGGGATATCCTTGTCATCCAAGTCCTTAGGATTTTAGGACAAAACCCTTCATTCTAAAATGTTGATGTCTCAAGGAAGTTATTCTAGATACTCCAAAAGATGTTACAGTTAGCATATGATATAGAAGTTGATTTTTCTAAGGATAAGAAATGAGTTAATGGATATTCATACACACTCTAATACCATGTTATATTTTAATGTAGTTTCTATAAATGAATGGAATCAACACATTACCCAAAAAATGTAGAAATAACTCACAAAAAATAAAAATGTGACACAAGAGGGTTCCCATGGATACCAAAATATCCTACCAAAGAAAATAGAATATGCTCCAAAAAATGATAAAATAGTTGGTATGGTGGGGGTTGTTGGGGGGGGGGGGTGGGGTGAGGGGGTATTTATAACCAATTACATAGAATTTAGATATGATTTGTGGATTGAGAATTTCTTTTGAACCATACCACAAAGGAATGTGGTTTGAGAATAAAGTTGCATATAGTGTGAGTGCAATACTTCTCATTTTGGAGCCATAATTGACACCAACACATAGATATTCCTTTTCGGTGGTTATGATAGTAGTTGATGAGGGCAACGCCTAGAACAAGTTGGAGTTAGCAAAGAGCAAAAATGGTATATTGTTCATGATTCAACATTTGAAAGAAGAAGCTCTAGCATGTATCTTTAATTCAAAAATGGATATGGTGTTACAATCTATGGCATTGTTAAAGCCTAACAAGTTGGATAATTGCATCAAATTGTAGCGTAAATATCCAATGTATTATTATGCCAACTGTTATAAAAAAAATAATCCTGTAGATATATGCAAAACTGGAAGAGTTGAAGATCTATGATGTCTCACTATGATGACATAATAAAAAGGATATCATAGTTATTTATTGGAATTTGAACCAATTATAAAATTCAATAGATTTTTTTAATGGATTAGTTTTAGAATATTGATGCTTTTTCATTCCCGAATAAGAGCGAGATCCATTCATGTGGAAAAAGTTTGGTTTCTGACACATCATGGGAATCCCTTTTAACATGTTTGTGATGGCGTGGTAATTGGATTCTCCTTAATTAAGAGGAAGCATGAATCTATATATTTTAGTTGATAATGCCATCATGGTGTATGTTGGGGGGTAAATTTTTAATTGTGGTAATGTGAAGATACACTTAACTTAGTGTTGTGGTAGATGTTGATGAATTAATATCACCATTTCTTAATCATTGCTTCACTTTTAAACTAATCAGTAAACTATTAAAGAATCTAAGTAAATGTTAGGGTAAAATAAGGTAGTGTATTGCATTACACTACATAGGATTATTACATTTACTTTTCTACCAGTTACCATGAGATATTTTGTCTACTGGTTAATCTAGGTTAGTACCTAAAATATCCTAGGTTAGATATTTTAGGTTAGTGGTTGAGTTAGAACTCACTACCTAGGTTAATAGTTAGTCTCACACAACTCCCTATTCTATTGTTAGAGGGTAGTTAGCATCAATTACGACTATGTTGTTATTATTCTATTTTATGCCCTATTTAATCCTAGAATCTCAAAAGTCTAAGGTAATGATCAATTATTATTTTATTCATATTTCATTTATCTTATGATTTATTTGACATTATTGGCATCAGAGCCATTTTTTTGGCTCGCTCAAAGGACAAGCTAGTGCCATTTGGCGACACTCATCCCACCTCAACAAGCGAGCTCGCAGGCTAGAGCAGGCCCTGCATTACCCAGGGCCCATAAGACCCCAACCCATGAAGGTCCATAGATCGACCATGTCGGTCGCGTGATCTACCAACCACATGGTCGATCGGGCCATGTGATATCATTTGAATGATCTCAAGGGTTGTGCGATCGACCATCATGGTCGACCGCCCCATCGACGACTGAGGAGCGCACGAGCTGACATCTCAGCTCCCACTCACTCAGCCTGGGGCCAAGGAGACACATGGCCCCCTAAGGCCGAAAGAGCAGAGAGGGCAGGCATGCCCTCCCCTCCCAATTGGACCCCACATCAAGATTTGTGAGGGTAGAAGACCCTCCGATCCATGATCCGATAACAACCGTTCGCTTGGTGACACTTAGCATGATCTGCTACCCTAGACCTCTAGACTACATTCACCCTAATGTGCCACTTGGACCAACCGCATGGTAACTCCACCTTAGCGTTGACTAGGCAACACATGGCACTCAGACCATGCACCACCTAGACCTTGACTGGATGAAAACTAGACCTGATAGATGTGGACACACGGAAGATAAGCCACGTGCCACTTGGACTTGACTGGATTGGATATGTGGTGGACAACCACTAGACGATGACCTAGACATAGAGGACACGTCGACCCCCCTTGTCATGCCACATGGACAACAATAAAAGGAGGACCCAAACCCAATTTCATGAAGGTAATCACGAGCAAGTTTTCTCATTGAGGCCTTTAAAGACATTTTGCATCCACTTTCAGATGCATGTGGGATAATTCCCACTGCATCCTCAAAGAAGCCAAACGACTTCTTCAATAGGCAGATTGTGCAAGTTAAAACCCAAAGCTGCTGCTTGGTTTGTTGGCTAGGGCGGGTGCCTTAGCACAGGGGAGATCTAGGATCGAGTCCCTGTGGCGCATGAAGGAAAGGTTTTTTTTCTTCATTTTTTTAATTTTTTTATTTATTTTTATTTTAATTTTTTTTCAAGCGGATCGCGACGGAGGAGATAAGATTGAGGGGAGACGGGCTGATTCAAATAGCCCGGTAGCATGGTTGGCTCGGGCGGCCAACTAGCATAGCCGAGACCATAGATCGAACCCCTCGCGTGCCTCAAACAAATTTTTGCGAATAAAAACTTTATTTTTTCAAAATTTCTATGGTTTAAAGCATATTTAAAATATTTTTTTTATTATTTTTATAATTTTTCTTTAAATTGGCCTAAAACGTTCAATTTTTAACCAAATTGGACGATTTTTTTTCCAATTTTTTCTAAAATTATAGAATTTTCATCCAAAACTAGTATTTTTTTGCTTTCTCAAACCTAGAAACCTAAAAATTCGCATATAATTTAGCCCTAAAAGTTCCTAAAACCATTGATGTCTTTTTCTCAAAACTGAAAACACAAGGCAAATAAGAACCTCTTTTTGGCAAATTTTAATACAAAACCTGCTTCAACAATTTTTTTGTTGCAATAAATTCATAAGAAGTTATTCAGTTTTCTTAATTTTTCTTAATTTTTTTTTTGGAGATATAAGACATAGAAATTAAACTTTCTATTGCAAAATACATACCATGCCATGATTTAAGGAGAATCAAAAGTCATCTCATTTTTTCTCAAAATAACAAATTATTGCTTTTGTTCTCTCCTTCAAAAAAGGGGACATAAAAACATAAAATAGCAACCTTCTTTTTGTTGTCAAAACTTGAGATCAAAACCATTTTTTTTTTGCTCCTTCATGATAAATTGTTGAAGAAAAAACCAAATTCGTGTGTCGACTGGTCTAGAAGCCTTTCAAATGCGGGTCGTGTGTCGACTTGTCTTGAAAGGAGTGCTCAAATTTTTTTTCAATTTTGTAAAACATTAAGGGGGGATAGAAATCATTTTTTTTATTCTATTATTTGCAAAATTGTAAAGAACAAGGGGGGATTTTCCAAAAGTATGAAAGGTGCAATCTCAATTGTACTCGACACCTTTCTCAAAAATTGACTTATACTAGGTGCATTTTTGGTTGAACCCGACACCTAGAGTGACAATAATGTGGGTTGCTCTCATGTTTTGATTATTGGCACTAACAATCATGTTTCTTATGTGCACTTAAACATTCAGATACAACATTGGTAGAAGCATTTCACAAAACCCATATTTCACTCCAAAAAGTGCTACACTTCGCACAGGTTTAACAACAATCAATTTTTTTTACCCCCTCCAAAGGTCAAAATTCGAACACACCTTGATTACCTCTCTTTTTTTGGCTTAATTTACTCAAACTTCTCATCCTTATTGAAGGGTGTTAAGGCAGGTGCCATTAAATATCCTAGAGAGCACAATCAAAAGTTTGTCAACCAATTCCTTTTTTTAATTTGCTCTATCTTGTTTGGATTAATTTCCTCTAACTTTTTCATCCCTTATTAAGGGTGTTAAGGTAGGTGCCATTAAATATCTTATAGAGGCAAATTGCAAACATCTTCCATATACTCTTTTGAGGGTATATTTCAAGATACAACCATCTTAGTTCTATCAATTTGAAACCTTAACCATGGCCATGATACACAAGTATCTCACTGAGAACCAACTGCTCAAAGGTTCAAATTATTTAGCTTGGAAGACTAAGATGAAATCTATCTTAACTAAAGAGGATTTATGGTCAATAGTCGATTGAAGTGTAACTAGACCTCAATCAGCTGGAGTAGATCAAATAGAATTTTTTAATAAGAATAAGAAACTATCCTTAATGATCTTGCTAGCTATTACTGATGATATCCAACCTCATATCAGTGAATATAAGAATGGTAAGGAGCCATGGGATGCCTTAAAAACCATCTTTGATGGAAATAATCAATAAACGATTCTTAATCTCCAAACATAGCTTCATACTCTTCATATGAAATCAAGAGAAACAATAGAGCTATTCCTCTGTAGAGTCGTAGAATTGAAAACAAAACTGCAATCTTTAGGAGAAAAGTGGAAGACCAAGTCTTGACCTCTATCATTTTGAGGGTTCTTCTAGACTCCTACATAATGTTTATCACTTCACTACAAGTCTCTGGAAGGGTAGTGACTTTTGTTGAGTTGGTAAATTTGCTTTAAAAATAAGAAGCTAATCAACTCCAATGAGATGAGGCATCCAACAATGCACTTTTATCACACAGACAAGGTGGTAAGAAAAAGTGGAATCAATAGAAATATTCTTCTTTGAATAAAGACAAGGGTAAAGCCAAAGAGGTTCCAAAGAAGAAGCGGTATTGTAAGATTTGTGAGAAAGACACTCATGAAACCAAAATATGTTGGTTTAAGAACAAACTACCCAATGAAAAGGAAACAATAAGGGCCAAGGCAAACCAAAGAACAAGAAAAAATAGCAACAGGGACACATTACAGCTGAAGATTCTAGTTCAGATTTTGAGAGAGCACACAAGGTGCTCATGACATATATAGATTCCCATCACAAGGACTCTATGTGGTACATAGACTCAGGTGCTAGTAAACATATTACTGGCAATAAATCTTGGTTTGCAACATTTGAGGCTCGATAAGGTATACCGGTCATCATTGTTGATGATCAAACTTATCGATTTTAGTGAGAAGGAAGTGTTTCATTCTCCCTTATAGATGGAGATTAAAAAATAATCTCTTGTTAGTTCCACAAATCATGGAAAATAACATGAATGTCAATTTCAAAGTGTACAAATAAAAGAAATGTTGCTTTATCACTAAGAAGGAAAAAAAGATAGCAACAGGTTCATACAAACATGGTTTGTTTGTCTTAGATGTAATTACCTCAACATATACTGCATTGGCAGTCACCACAAAGGAGGCCACTTCTCTTTGGCATAATATATTTGGGCATTTAAGTTTAGTATGTTTACTAGAGTTGAGTAAATATCAAATGGTGAAAGGGCTGCCTACTCTTTTGTCTATTTTGCTAGTGTGCTCTGATTGCTTGTTAGGAAAGCAACATAGAGTACCCTTTGAACCTATATCATTTTGAGCTAAGGTACCTTTGGATTTGGTACACAAAAATTTGTATGGTCCCATGTCTACAAGTTGTGGAGGAAAAAGGTATTTTCAATTGTTTGTCGATGATCACTCACGAAAGATGTGGGTCTTCTTACAGTTGAAGTCTGAAGTATTTTCCTATTTTCAACTATTCAAAAAGCTTGTTGAGAAATAATAAAGATGCTTCATTAAGACCCTCCATTCAGATCAAGGGGGAATATACATCAAAGTAATTTTCCTCATTTTTACAGACACATGGGATAAAGAGACAGTTAACAACAACCTATTATCCTCAGTCAAATGGGGTTGCTGAGAGAAGAAATCGATCCATTATGGAAATGGTTTGATGTATGCTTAAGGGGGCCAACCTTGAGAAAACTTACTAGGTTGAAGCTATTCAAACTACAATATATCTTCTGAATAGGGCACCCACAAGGGCTCATGAAGGTATGACTCCTTAGGAAGCATGGAGTGGTAGGAAACCCTCCATATCTCATCTACGGGTATTTGGGTGTAAGGAATTTATGCATATACCCAAGGAGAAAAGAAAGAAATTATATGAGAAGTCCCTACCTTGTGTATTTCTTGGATATGATGAATTATCAAAAGGCTATCAGTTGATAGACCCACTTACCAAGAAAATACATGTCAATACAGATGTAGTGTTTGATGAAGCTTTCACACCCAAAACTACATCAGTATACCTAGATGATGAGGAGCAACAACCACTTCCTCTTCCACAACAAAAAAAGCCTCCCAAATGGTATACAAGCACAATGAAATATTCCAAACTCACTTCCCCACCTGATATTACTCTCAATATTCCAAAGACACGAAGCATGAATCAAAAAGAAAAGAATGAAGCATCCACTTTAGTTGATGATATTTGTGAATATTTTCAATATCTTTATGTTGATAGAGAGTTACCAAGGGAAGATGATATGGAAATATATGAGGATATGGTTTAATTGTCAACATATTATGAGAATGAAACTTCTACAGTTGATGAAGCACTTAGACTACCTCATTGGAAGGTAGCTATAGATGCAGAACATAACTTCGTCATAAAGAATAAAACATGGAAGCTGGTGGATTTTCCTAAAGGAAAGAAACCCATAGGCTACAAATGGGTTTAAAAAGTAAAATATAAGGCATATGGCACCATAGATAATCATAAGGCCTATCTTGTGGCGAAGCGCTATGCTCAAAAGGAAGGGCTTGACTATGAGGAACATTTTCTCCTACAGCAAGGATGACCACCATTCGAGTGCTTTGTGCTATGGTAGCATAGTTCGAATGGAAATTACATCATATGGATGTAAAGAGTGCATTTCTAAATGGTGACTTAAAATAAGAGGTTTACATGACTCAACATCCTAGATTTGTAGATGTAGGCCATGAGCAACAAGTTTGCAAGTTGGTCAAATCATTATACAAGCTAAAACAAGCCCCAAGAGCATGGTACATAAAATGGATAGTCACCTACTGCAGCATGGATTTAAGAGAAATCCATCTGATGCAAATATCTATATCAAGAACACAGGTTCTGAGATAGTGATTCTTGTGTTATATGTAGATGATCTAATCATCATTGGCAATTTAGAGAACTTGATTAACACCATGAAAAATGACTTGAAAGAATCATTTGATATGATATATCTAGGACTTCTCCACTACTGTCTTGGCCTTGAGATAGAACATAAGAAGAATCATCTTAGGGTGACTCAAAAAAAATATGCCAAGACTTTAGTTGAAAAATATCGTATGACTGATTGTAAGCCCAAAGCAACATTGATGGAATTAGAACTATAATTATCATGATATGATGAATCACCATAGGTAGATGGCACACTTTATAGACAGATGATTGGAAGCCTCATCTATCTAACTAATACTAGACCAGATATTACTTATGCTGTAAACTATCTATCATGGTTCATGCAAGAACCAAAGGTCTCTCATTGGAAAGCAACTAAGAGGGTTCTTCACTACATTCAGGGTAGTGCAGATTATGGTCTAGAGTATAAGAATAATAACTCATTCTTCTTACAAAGTTACACTAACTGTGATTACGTTGGATCCATAGATGATAGAAAATCAACACCAGGCTATGTTTTTCATCTTGGATCCGGTCCTGCCTCATGGCATAGTAAAAAGCAATAGGTGGTTGTTTTATCTTCAACTGAGGTAGAATATCGTGCTGCACGTGGAGCTATGTGTGAAGCGATATGGATAAATTGCATCTTGGCTACCATGGGCCTACCAAAGAAACTTCCTATTCACATGTTTTATGATAATTTAGGTGTTTTGAACTTGGTCAAGAATCCAGTGCATCATGAACAAACAAAGCATATTGACACATGTTATCATTTTATTCGTGATGAGGTTCCTAAGAACAAAATCAAGCTCCAACACATTCCCACTGATGAATAGGTTGCAAATACTTTTACAAAGGCAGTTGGACGTGTCAAATTTCAACTATTCTGGAGTAAAATTTGTATATCAAAGTAATTTAATAAAGGGGGGATGTTAGGGTAAAATAAGGTAGTGTATTGCATTACACTACATAGGATTATTACATTTACTTTTCTACTAGTTACCATGAGATATTTTATCTACTGGTTAATCTAGGTTAGTACCTAAAATATCCTAGGTTAGATATTTTAGGTTAGTGGTTGAGTTAGAACTCACTACTTAGGTTAGTACTTAGTCTCACGCAACTCCCTATTCTATTGTTAGAGGGCAGCTGGCATTAATTATGACTATGTTGTTATTATTCTATTTTATGCCCTATTTAATCCTAGACTCTCGAAAGTCTAAGTTAATGATCAATTATTATTTTATTCATATTTCATTTGTCTTGTGATTTATTTGACATTAGTAAAATCATTCAATGATTATTTGAATGGATTATAAGGATATTTTATAAGGGTACGTGCATAATTGTAAATATCTTACATGAGTGGTTAGCCCATCCATTAGATGGAGGAATAGCTAATGTTTAATACACTTAAATAAGATGAACCTATATATAGTGTGGTGTTGGCAAAATCTTAATAATTGACTGGTTGAGATATGAGCTAGCCTTTAGCTTAAAAGGATGTGACAGCTTTATTTGAATGAAGAACACAAGCTTATACTGAGAGGGGGGTGAATAGTATAAGACCACTTTTTACTAAACTTTTCCAAATAATATTATCCAATATAATCAATGGCAATATCAGTAGTAGTAATCAAATCAATGCACAAATCATAACACACAATAGAGACACCAATTTTATGTGGTTCACCCAATGTGGGATACTCCACGAAGAAAAAATTTTACTAAAATTTTCTTAGCAAATCTCTTGGGAATCCTTCCCTATTACAATGTTTATGGACCTTTATACAAAGGATACACCAATATCCTAATCAGGTTCATGGATACCTATCCACGAGAGAACTCTTTCCCCTTTTTTGGTTCATGGATCTCTATCCATAGGATAACTCCTTTTCCTTTGCTCTAGATAGTGATCCTCTAGAAGACTATTGCCTCCAGTATACTAGCTTGTGGATCTCTCTCCATTGAATACCTCTTTCCTCACTAATAATACATATGTCCTCACTCCCCTAGCTAATGGATCTCTATCTATTAGAGACTACTATCCTCTATTCTATCACCTCCAAATCCTGCTCTAAACTATTCTTAATCTCCATTTTAGATCTATACTAAATACTATCCTTAGGTCTAGCACAAATATACTCACAAGTATATCTTTAGTTTGGTACAAATATACCCTTAAATATACACCAAACTCTATCCTTAAATCTATCCTCAAATCTATCCTCAAGCCTTGACACAAAGCTTGATCAAATCACAAATCAACTCAACTTAGATCTACACCAAGCCTTGACACAAATCTTGAACAAATAAATTAATAAACTCTACTCTCAAGTATTCTCAAAGAGTTGTCTCAAATATGTCCACAATTCCTCTTAAGAACTTGCTCAATATGTTGTCAATTCTTCACCAAGACTTGTCTCAAATATTTTCAACAAGTCCTCTCAAGAACTTGTCCAAATTTGCTCAACAAATTTTCACCAAGACTTACCTCAAATCTACTCAACAAGTCCTCCCTAGAACTTGTCTAATTTTCTCAACAAATCTTCACCAAGACTTACCTTAAATTTGATTGTAAGCTTCCAAAAAAGCTCACACAAATATGTCCTTAAGCTTTCAGAAAAACATGCACAACTCAGTACTTAAGTCCCCTCTAGGACTTACTTAAATCTTCTCACAAGCTTTCATAAAATTTTATTTAAATCAATTGCAAACTTGCATACAAAACTCAACTTAATCTCTTACATAAAATTTCTTTAATATCATAAACAAGTTTCACTTAGAATATTTTTTAACCTTAGAAACATATATAGAATGGTTAGAGACTCAATATGTTTCACACTCATAAAAATAATTAATCACTTCCAAAATCTATTTATAATAAATTTAGAATAAAGAACAATTCATTTCATAGAACTATCACTCTAATACTTTCAATAAATAAAACTCAATCAACTTCACTCAACCATTCACTCAATGAAACACAACTTAATTTCTAACCCTAACCAAGTGTTTCACTATTCTTCCAACAACTCACACTTATGGAATTCAAACCTTGACTCAAGATGATTCCAATGTCACATAACAATAATACTCATGATCTTTCACAAACCCTAGTTCAAGATAGTTCTCAATCTCACATAACAATGATACTCGTGTTATTTTACAAACTCTAGTTCAATATAGTTTTCAATCTCACATAACAATGATATTCATGTTCTTTCACAAACCCTAGTTCAAGATAGTTCTCAACTTCACATAATAATGATACTCATGATCTTTCACAAACCCTAGTTCAAGATGGTTCTCAATATCACATAACAATGATACTCATGATCTTTCACAAACCCTAGTTTAAGATAGCTCTCAACTTCACATAACAATGATACTCATGATATTTCAACATCCATAAATTATGTACATGAAAACCCACTCAAACATTTTCAACAATACTTATCAAACAATCCTTTTCACTCCACCTTTGCATTTCACAACATTCAAACCAATAAAATTTCACTCACAAGGAATATGTGTCCATACCTTTTGTTTTGATGTAGATATATCTTAAAACCTATTTCAATCACAATCAACTCTTGTTTGCCAATTTCAAGGTTAGATAGCAAAAATATTCACTCAAATATTTCCCTAAAAATTAATTCACCATTACAAGCATTAACAAGACTCAAGTACTCCTTATTATCTCCAAAATTATCAAAATATCTCTCAACACATAAAAATCAATTTCCTTGATCAACTCCAACTTAATATTTATATATAAGACCAATTTATTTTATAATCACCTTATAAAATTTCAATGATAATATTCAACCTATAAAAATTAATCCCTTTACTAACCCTTATTACTCCAACCTCTATTTAATTTTTTAAAGCACAAAATAATATAAAAAATCAAATACCCTTATCACTCCCTACTTTCCCAAGGCACTATCTAAGACTCATGTGGCCTTAATGCATATGTGCTTCCCAACCTTGGCACTAATTAAAATTTAAATAAAAAATTAATGCTTACCTTATACACCTTTGCCCCATGTGCAAAATTAATAGTGCATGCCTTGGCTGTGCTTTGAACCCACAACCTTGGTGTCATCGTTGTGCTCTAGCCAAAGCTAGGTAGTCATTGGGAGGCATGCCCACACAAGTACTAAACCAAGTGCTCTCCTCCTTGTTACCTCTGCAAGTTTTGGTGAATGAAAAAAAATAACTTCCTTCTCAAAACGATTATGCAGGGATTTGAAACCCCAACCTTTGTCCTACAAACATCTTAACACTGCCTTGGACACTTGAGGAACATAAGCTTATACTGAGAGGGGGGGTGAACAATATAAGACCACTTTTTAATTTTCTTTACTCAAACAATATTATGTAATATATCAATGCAATGTCAATAGCAGTAATCAAATAAATGCACAAATAACCATACACAATAGAGAAATCAATTTAACGTGGTTCATCCAATGCGGGCTACTCCATGGAGAAAATATTTCACTAAATTTTTCTCAACAAATATCTTAGGAATCCTTTCCCTATTATAATATTTGTGGACATTTGTCCAAAGGAGACACCAATCCCCTAATTTGGTTTGTGGGAACCAACCCAAAAGAGACACTAATATCCTTATTTGGTTGATAGATCTCTATCCATAGAATAACTCCTTCTCCTCTGCTTTGGTTGGTGATCTTCTAGAATACTACAACCTCCACTACTTTGTCTTATGGATATCTCTCAGCTAAATACACCTATCCTCACTTAGAAGACCTTTGTTCTCACTACCCTGGCTAATAGATCTCTATCCACTAGATACTATTTTCCTCAGATCCATCACCTCCAAAGCTTAATTTTAGCTCTGCTCAAATTTGCACTAAACACTATGCTTTGGTCTAGCACAAATCATATCAAAATATATCTCAAATCAGCACTAAACATAGTCCTTCAGTATAGCATAAATTTGCTCAATATCTATCTCAAAATTGTACTAAACATAGTCCTTCAGTCTAGCACAAATCTACTCAATATCTGTCTCAAATATGCACTAAATACAGTTCTTCGATATAGAACAAATATGATCAATCTATATCTCTGGTTTGGAATAAACCTGTCCTTAAATCTACACCAAACTCTATCCTCAAATATGTCCTCAAGCCTTAACACAAAGCTTGACCCAATCACTAATCAACTCTGCTAGATCTGCCCCAAACCTTAACTCAAGGTTTGAAAAAATTAATCAATCAACTTTGCTCTCAAGTCTTCTCAAATACTTACCTCAAATCTATCCACAAGTCCTTTCTATAACTTGCTCAAACTACTCTAAAGTATTCACCAAGACTTACCTCAATTTTACATTGTAAGCTTCCACAAAATCTTACACTAATCTGTTCACAAGTCTTCACTAGGATTTACCTCAAATTTGCTCAACAAGTCCTCACTAGAACTTGTCCAATCTACTCAACAAGTTTTCACCAAGACTTACCTCAAACCTAAATTGTAATCTTCCACAAAATCTTACTCAACTTTGTCCTTAAGTTCACTCTAGAACTTAAATCTATCCACTATCTTTCACAAAAGTTTGTTCAGCTCAACTCAATCTATCAAAAAAAACCTCTTCAATCACACAAATAAGTTTCACACAGAATCTTGTTTTAATCTCACAAAAATATATAGATAATGGTTAGAGACTCAATATGTTTCACACTCACAACAATACTTAATCACTTTCAAACTCTCTTGTTTAACCACAAAAACATATGGATAATGATTAGAGACTCAATATGTTTCACTCTCACACAACACTCAATCACTTACAAACTCTCTTAAAATCAATTAATAATAAAGAATAATTTGTTTCATAGAACTTGAACTATAACTCCAACACTCTCAATAAATTATGCTCAACCAACTCCACTCAATCAATCACTCAATGAAACACAACTTGCTTACAAATCCTAAACAAGTGTTTCACTCCACTTCCAACAACTCACACTATGAATCCCAATATTTGACTCAATATGATTCCTCATTTACATAACAATGATACTCATGATATTTTCACAAACCCTAATCATGCAAATGAAGGTTTACTTAAATATTTACAACAATGCTTATCAAACAATCTCACATAACAATGATACTCATGATCTTTCACAAACCCTAGTTCAAGATAGTTTTCAATCTGGCACTCAAATATTTTCATAGACATTCACCAATCATGCATATGAAAGCTTACTCAACAATGCTTATCAAACAACCTTTTCACTTGAACTTAGCATTCATAACATTCAACCCAACAATATTTCACTCACAAGGAAGATATGCCCATACCTTTTTCTTGATGGAGAAATTACCTCAAAAATTATCTCAAAACAATCAACCTCTTTGCCAATATCATTGGTTAGATATCAAAAATCTATTCTCAATTATTTCCTTCAAATATTTCACCATACAAAAATTATTAATTCTCAATTACACCTTATAATCTCCAACCTTCAAAATAATATTCCATATGTTCCTCATTTGTGCATTGTTTCTTTCCTTGTTGAAATTTCTATTTTCCAACTTACCCTTGGAAGTCTCACTTTATATTAGAATCTCTTCTTCTGAAGCTTCTTCTTCTTTGGAGCTTGAGATTGACTCCTCTCCTTGTTCTGTATGTTCCTTTTCAAAGCCAAGTCATGTCTTGTCTGATGAAGATCTTTGTACCTTGATAATCTTATCCAAGGTCTTCGAGCTTCTTCGAAACCTGTGTAGCTTGTTTTTAGACTCTTTTACTTCCTTCCTTAATGAAGCTACTTCATTATCTAATCTTTTACATTCTAATACTTTTACCTCTAACTTCTCTTTATATATTTTTGTCTTAGCTATTGAGTTGCTTAGATCTTATATAAGATTTCCTTTATCTTCATCACATTCTTGAAATTGAAGCTTGAGTTTTGAGTTCTACTTTCTTACCTTTCTTAATTCATTAAGAGCAAAAATAAACTCACCCTCAAGATCAACTTCTCCTTCCTCTAATTCTGATTCTTCCTCTAAATTTTTATCATTAATATCATCTTCATTCCTTTCTTATTTATCTTCAATATAAGCACTTTCTTCTCCTTCTATTGCCATAAGAAGACTTTCTTCTTCTGGTAATTGAAGAACATCTTCATATTCATCTTCATTGAAACTGAATCCATTCCTTGTGCACTAATATTCAAGATGACCAAAGTTACCACACCTAAAACACTTTAGAATTATTGGTGTTCTTTTTATAACATCTTATTTTTCTATTGTCAAAAATAGAATTTCTTCTTCATTATTTGAGGACGTGTCATCACTATCACTTGAAATATTGCCTACCTTATCTACATAAAAAATCTTCTTATGCCTTTGGAAAAACTTCTTTCCTTGCTTGCCTTGTCCATCTCTACTTTTGTTTTGATATATGTATTTTTCTACATCCCTATTCTTATGATCATGTTTCTCATTTTCACTACTATTTCTAGATTCTGGACAATCAGATGCATAGTAACCATATTTACCACATTTGAAACACTTAAATGATTTCTTAACTTTATAATTTATTGTGTCCTTGTTTCTTTTGCCATAGTTTGCTTCTTCATCACTGGATAACTCATTACCTGAATCTGACTTCTTATCCTTTGTCTTTTTTTAACTTTGAAGGCTGCTTCTTTCTGGGGAATAGTCTCTTCTTTTATTCTCATCTCAAAAGCTATGAGAATTGCATGTAATTCATCCCTTGTCAAAATTTCAATATCTTTTGACTCTTATATGGTTGGAATATTTTCACTATACCTTTTAGGGAGTGACCTTAAAACCTTATGACAAACATCTATTTCTTCAAATTTAAATCCAAGTCCTTGCATGGAGTTAACAACATCATCGACATGAAGTAGATATGTAGCAATTTTTTCCTCATCCTTCATCTTTAGATCTTCAAATGTTTTCTTATGATTTAACAATTTTGTCATATTGACATTTTTGTCTCCCTCATATATATTTTTCAACTTATCCCAAATATCTTTTTCTTATGTGCAATGTCTAACTTTTACAACCTCTATTTCATACACACCATTTAATATTCCATTCATTTCCTTTGAATTACTTAATTATAGGAGCTTACCATATTTATCAATAGGTGGAGTAGTTGGCGATATGTACCCATCCTCAACTTCTTGCCATATATCATTTCCTAGTGCCATTAGGAATATTCATTCTCATACTCCAAAATGCATAATTGTTCCTATTGAAAAATGATGCCTTATTCCCTGAAGATCCACTCTAAGAATCCAACTATGTTCTTGTCTACTTTTCCTTCAAGCTGTTAAACTCTTTCGAAGGAACCCGCTTTGATACCAATTGAAGAACACAAGCTTATATTGAAAGGAGGGGTGAAAAGTATAAGACCACTTTTTACTTTTCTTTTCCAAATAATATTATCCAATATAATCAATGGCAATATCAATAATAGTAATCAAATCAATGCATAAATCATCACACACAATAGAGACACCAATTTAACGTGGTTCACCCAATGTGGGCTACTCCACGGAGAAAATATTTCACTAAAATTTTCTCAAAAAATATCTTGGGAATCCTTCCCTATTACAATGTTTATGGACCTATGTCCAAAGGATACATCAATCCCCTAATCAAGTTCATGGAAACCTATCCACAAGAGAACTCTTTCCCCTTTTGTGGTTCATGGATCTCTATCCACAGGAGAACTCCTCCTTTGCTCTGGCTGGTGATCCTCTAGAAGACTACTGCCTCCACTACACTAGCTTGTGAATCTCTCTCCACTAAAGACTTATGTACTCACTCATAAGACCTCTATCCTCATTGCACTAGATAATGGATGTGTATCCAATGGAGACTACTATCCTCTACTTTGTCACCTTCAAATCCTACTATAAACTCTACTCAATATCTATCTCAAATATGTACTAAAAATTGACCTTTGGTCTAGAACAAATCTGCTCACAATTCTATCTCTAGTCTGGTACAAATCTACTCAAAAATATTCACCAAAATCTATCCTTCAAATAAATCCTCAAGTCTTAACACAAATCTTGATCCAATCAAAAATCAACTCAGATTAGATCTGCCCCAAGCCTTAACACAAAGCTTGAAAAAATCAATCAATCAACTCTACTCTCAAGTCTTCTCAAAGACTTGTCTCAAATCTGTCCACAAGTCCTCTCAAGAACTTTCTCAATCTGCTCTCAAGTCTTCACCAAGACTTATCTCAAATATGCTCAACAAGTCCTCTCAAGAACTTTTCCAATCCACTCAACAAATCTTCACGAAGACTTGTCTTAAATATGCTCAACAAGTCCTTCCTATAACTTGTCCAATCTGCTCAACAAATCTTCACCAAGACTTACCTCAAATCTGATTGTAAGCTTCCACAAAAGCTCACACAAATATATCCTTAAGCTTTCAAAAAATCTTACACAACTCAATCCTTAAGTCCCCTCTAGGACTTACTCAAATCTGCTCACAAGATTTCACAAAAGCTTATTTAAATCAATTGCAAACTTGCATACAAAACTCAACTTAATATCTTATAGAAAACATCTTTAATATCACAAATAAGTTTCACTCATAATCTTGTTTAACCTCAGAAACATATAGAGAATGGTTAGAGACTCAATATGTTTCACACTCATAAAAACACTTAATCACTTCCAAACTCTATTTCAAATCAATTTAGAATAAAGAACAATTTATTTCATAGAACTATCACTCCAATACTTTCAATCAATAATGCTCAACCAACTTCACTCAACCATTCACTCAATGAAACACAACTTGCTTTCAAACCCTAACCAAGTGTTTCACTATTCTTCCAACAACTCACACCTATGGAATTCAAACCTTGACTCAAGATGATTCCAATGTCACATAACAATAATACTCATGTTCTTTCACAAACCCTAGTTCAAGATAGTTCTCAATCTCACATAACAATGATACTCATGTTCTTTCACAAACTCTAGTTCAAGATAGTTTTCAATCTCACATAACAATGATACTCATGTTCTTTCACAAACCCTAGTTCAAGATAGTTCTCAACTTCACATAATAATGATACTCATGATATTTCACAAACCCTAGTTCAATATAGTTCTCAATATCACATAACAATGATACTCATGATCTTTCACAAACCCTAGTTCAAGATAGTTCTCAACTTCACATAACAATGATACTCATGATCTTTCAACATCCATAAATCATGCACATGAAAACCTACTCAAACATTTCCAACAATGCTTATCAAACAATCCTTTTCACTCCACCTTTGCATTTCAAACCAAAAAAATTTCAACCACAAGGAAGATATGCCCATACCTTTTGTTTTTATGGAGATATGTCTTCAAAATCTGTCTCAATCACAATCAACTCTTCTTTACCAATTTGAAGGTTAGATAGCAAATATCTTCACTCAAATATTTCCCTCAAAATTAATTCACCATTACAAGCATTAACAAGACTCAAGTACACCTTATTATCTCCAAACTTATCAAAATATCTCTCAACACATAAAAATCAATTTCCTTTATCAACTCCAACTTAATCAATATATAGAAGACCAAGTTCTTTTATAATCACCTTATAAACTCTCAATGATAATATTCAACCTATAAAAATTAATCCCTTGATTAACCCTTATTACTCCAACCTCTATTTAATTTTTCAAAGCACAAAATAATATAAAAATTCAAATACCCTTATGACTCCCTACTTTCCCAAGGTGCTATCTAAAACTCATGTGGCCTTAATGCATATGCACTTCCCAACCTTGGTGCTAATTAAAATTTAAATAAAAATTTAATGCTTACCTTATACACCTTTGGCCCACATGCAAAATTAATAGCACACACCTTGGCTGTTCTTTGAACCCGTGACCTTGTTACCGTCATTGTGCTCTAGCTGAAGCTAGGTAGTTGTTGGGCCACATGTCAACACAAGTACTAAACCAGGTGCTCTCCTCCTTGTTACCTCCACAATTTTTGGTGAACGAAAAAAAAACTTCCTTCTCAAAATGAGTGTGTGGGAATTTGAAACCCCAACCTCTACCCTACAAATGTCTTAACACTACCTTGGCCACCAACTACACTAACGAGGTTTATGAGTATGCTTTAGTCGCACCACATGCATTTAATCATTCGTCTACCCTCCAAAGCCTTTAGAAATATGAAATCTCTTCTTCCTCACAACAAGCAGCGCACAATATAGCTTAGACTTTGGTATTCGAAAATGCATGGATGGGATTAATTAAAAAATTAACTCCCCTTTATATATGCATTGCCTTTTGTGCTCGACGTCGGCTTTATTTCGAATTTAAAAATTCAAATTAATAAATTAATTTATAACCTTTAACTTTGGTGCCCAAATTTATTTAAATTAAAATTTTAACCTTTAGGTTAAAATATTTTAATTTAAATAAATTAAATTAAATATTTTCAAATGCAAAGCAACTGCTCAATGGGTCTTTCAAGGAATAAATTATTTTTAATAACTCCTTGGACCTGTTCTCTTCATCTCAACCTATAACTTGGAATATTATAATATTAAATATTATAATATTATTATTACCTTTTAAACCTGCTTCACCTTCCTTGGGATTTCCTTTTAAACCTGCTTCTCCTTCCTTGGGTCTTCAACCTTTTAGGCCTCCTTAGGCATATAATATTAAAAATAAATATTATATCCTATTCCTTTAAACCTCTTCCTTGCATTTTGGAAAAAACCACCTGATGACATTAATGATGATGAAACTAAAACAACAAACTCTTGACAACTCTTGACATCAATGAAAACAAATCTTTCTCAAATTTCCAACAATCTCCCCCTTTGTCATTGATGGCAACCCATTTTCCTTTAACCATTTCTTTTACCTTTTTCAATTATTCTCCCCCTGACTAAATGCTCTCCCCCTAACTCAAATCTCTCCCCCTTTGACATCAATGGCAAAGGGCCACCTTTGGGGCTTGGGGCTAAGAATAAGACTCTTAGCTTAGCCCCTCCCCCAAGCTCCTCTCTTTGAGGTGGTTAATTTTGGGGTGGGAGTATCTCTACTCTCAGCATACACTGATATTTACCTTTGTCCACCTTCTTCCTCAATTGATCCTGTTGATTCCTCTAACTTTTCTTGTTCATGCTTGTCTCTGGAAATTCTGCTCTACACCACTTAGCCATATGCCCAACATTATTGCACTTATAACACTTAATGTTGTGATTTCTTGAAGGTGAAAATATCATGTGGTTCCTCCTCGTGAATCCATATCCATTCCTATCATGAACCCTGTAATTTACTATCTTATGACCAAACAAATTACAAGAGTAGCAATACCCTTGAAAGAGATGCCCATTTCTGAAATTCCATTTAGTGAAACCATATCCATGTTTTCCATGTGTCCTACACTGTGTAGCCTTGTGATCACAAATGTATGACATGAGAAACAACTTCCATTGAATAAACCTTGCCTTGACCCCATTGGTCTCTTAGTCTCTTCTTCCTTGTGATGTTTCATGTTCCATTTGTTCCTCATTTGTGCATTGTTCCTTTCCTTGTTGAACTTTCTATTTTCCAACTCATCCTTAGAAGTCTCACTTTCTCTTACACTCTCTTATTATGAAGCTTCTTCTTCTTTAGAGCTTGATATTGACTCCTCTCCTTGTTCTCTATGTTCATGTTCAAAGCCAAGTCCTATCTTGTTTGATGAAGATCTTTGTACCTTGATAATATTATCCAAGTTCTTTGAGCTTCTCCCAAACCTGTGTAGCTTGTCTTTAGACTCTTTTACTTCCTTCCTTAGTGAAGCTACCTCATGCTCTAATCTCTCACATTCTAAGACTTTTACCTCTAACCTTTCTTTAAATCTCCTTGTCTTAGCTATTGAGTTGGTTAGATCTTCTATAATATTTCCTTTCTCTTCATCACATTCTTGAAATTGAATCTTGAGTTTTGAGTTTTGCTTTCTTACCTTTCTTAATTCCTTAAGAGTAGAAATAAGCTCACCTTCAAGATCAAATTCTCCTTCCTCTAATTCTGATTCTTCCTCTATATTTTTATCATCAAGATCATCCTCATTCATTTTTTATTCATCTTCAATAGGAGCACTTCCTTCTTCTTCTATTGCCATAAGAAGACTTTCTTCTTCTGGTCCTTCAAGAGCATCTTCATATTCATCTTCACTAAAACTGAATCCATTCCTTGTGCACTGATCTTCAAGATGACCAAAGTTACCACACCTAAAAAACTTGAGAATTATTGGTGCCCTTTTTCTAACATCTTCTTTTTCTACTGTCAAAAAAGAATTTCTTCTTCTTCATTATCTGAGGACCTGTCATCACTATCACTTGAACTCTTGCATGCCTTATCTGCATAAAAAATCTTCTTATACCTTTGGAAAAACTTCTTTCCTTGCTTGCCTTGTCCATCCCTGCTTTTCTTTTGATACCTATATTTTCCTGCTTCCTTGTTCTTATGATCTTGTTTCTCATTACCACTACTATTTCCAGCTTCTGGACAATCAGATGCATAGTGACCATATTTACCACATTTGAAACACTTAACTGATTTTATACCTTTATACTTTCTTGTATCCTTGTTTCTTCTGCCATAGTTTGCTTCTTCATCATTGGATAACTCATTACCTGAATCTGAATTCTTATCCTTTGTCTTATTTGTAACTTTGAAGGCTACTTCTTTTTGGGGAATAGTCTCTTCTTTTATTCTCATCTCAAAAGCTATGAGAATTCCATGTAATTCATCCCTTGTCAAAAGTTCAATATCTTTTGACTCTTCTATGGCTGAAATATTTTCACTATACCTTTTAGGGAGTGACCTTAAATCTTTTTTTGAAACTTTGAGACATTACAAGGGACCGGTTGAGCCACCAAACTAGGGTAGACCTTAAAACATTTTGACAAACATCTATTTCTTCAAATTTAAACCCAAGTCCTTGCATGGAGTTAACAACCTCATCCACATGAAGTAGATATGTAGCAATGTTTTCCTCATCCTTCATATTTAGGTCTTCAAATGTTTTCTTGTGATTTTATAATTTTGCCATCTTGACCTTTTTGTCTCCCTCATATATATTTTTTAGCTTATCCCAAATCTCTTTTGCTGATGTGCAATGCATAACTTTTACAAAATCTTTTTCACACAAACCATTTAATATTCCATTCATTGCCTTTGAATTATTTAGTTGTAGGATCTTACCATCTTTATTTTTAGGTGGAGTAGCTAACAGTATGTACCCATCCTCAACTGCTTGCCATATATCATTTCCTAGTGCCATTAGGAAAATATTCATTCTCACACTCCAAAATGCATAATTGTTCCCATCGAACAATGGTGCCTTATTCCCTGAAGACCCACCCTAAGAATCCATCTATTTTCTCATAAGATTTTACTTCAAGCTATTAAAATATTCTGAAGGAACCCGCTCTGATACCAATTGAAGAACACAAGCTTATACTGAGAGGGACGGTAAATAGTATAAGACCACTTTTTACTTTTCTTTTCCAAATAATATTATACAATATAATCAATGGTAATATCAAAAACAATAATCAAAATAATGCACACATCATCACACACAATAGAGACACCAATTTTATATGGTTCACCCAATGTGGGCTACTCCACGGAGAAAATATTTCACTAAAATTTTCTTAGCAAATATCTTGGGAATCCTTCCCTATTACAATATTTATGGACCTCTATCCAAAGGAGATACCAATATCCTAATCAAGTTCATGGATACCTATCCATAGGAGAACTCTTTCCCCTTTGCTGGTTCGTGGATCTCTATCCATAGGAGAACTCCTTATCCTTTGCTCTGGTTGGTGATCCTCTAGAAGACTATTGCCTCCATTGCACTAGCTTGTGGATCTCTCTCCACTAGAAGACCTCTATCCTCACTTAGAAGACCTATGTCCTTACTACCCTGGATAATGGATCTCTATCCACTAGACACTACTATCCTTTGCTCAATCTATGTCTCAGATAACACTACCCTTTGGTCTAGTACAAATCTACTCATAATTCTATCTCTCATCTAGTACAAATCTACCCTCAAATATACACCAAATTCTATCCTTAAATATATCCTCAAATCTGTCCTCAAGCCTTAACACAAAGCTTGATCCAATCACAAATCAACTTATATTAGATCTACCCCAAGCCTTAACACAAAGCTTGAATAAAGCAATAAATCAAATCTGCTCTCAATTCTTCTCAAAGACTTATCTCAAATTTATTCACATGTCCTCTCAAGAACTTGCTCTATCTTCTCTCAAGTCTTCACCAAGACTTATCTCAAATCTACTCAACAAGTCCTCTCAATAACTTGTCTAATATGCTCAATAAATATTCACCAATACTTACCTCAAATTTGCTCAACATGTCCTCCCTAGAACTTATCCAATATGCTCAATAAGTATTCACCAAGACTTACCTCAAATATGATTGTAAGCTTCCACAAAAGCTCACACAAATCTGTCTTTAAGATTTCAACAAATCTTACTCAACTCAGTCCTTAATTCCCCTCTAGGACTTACTCAAATATGCTCACAAGCTTTCACAAAATATTATTTAAATCAATTGTAAACTTACATAAAAAACTCAACTTAATCTCTTACATAAAACCTCTTTAATATCACAAACAAGTTTCACTCAAAATCTTGTTTAACCTCATAAACATATAGAGAATGGTTAGAGACTCAATATTTTTCACTCATAAAAATACTCAATCACTTCCAAACTCTCTTTCAAATCAATTTAAAATAAAGAACAATTTATTTCACAGAACTATTACTCCAATACTTTCAATCATTAAAGATAAACCAACTTCACTCAACCATTCACTCAATAAAACATAACTTGCTTTCAAATCCTAACCAAGTGTTTCACTATTCTTCCAACAACTCACACCTATGGAACTCAAACCTTGAATCAATATTATTCCAATATCACATAACAATAATACTCATATTCTTTCACAAACCCTAGTTCAAGATATTTCTCAATCTCACATAACAATGATATGCATGTTCTTTCACAAATTCTAGTTCAAGATAGTTTTCAATCTCACATAAAAATGATACTAATATTCTTTCACAAACCCTAGTTCAAGATAGTTCTCAAATTCACATAACAATGATACTCATGATCTTTCACAAACCCTAGTTCAAGATAGTTCTCAATATCACATAACAATGATACTCATGATATTTCACAAATCCTAGTTCAAGATAGTTCTCAAATTCACATAACAATGATACTCATGATCTTTCAACATCCATAAATTATGCACATAAAAACCCACTCAAACATTTCCAATAATGCTTATCAAACAATCCTTTTCACTCCACCTTTGCATTTCACAACATTCAAACCAACAAAATTTCACTCACAAGGAAGGTGTGCCCATACCTTTTATTTTGAAGGAGATATATCTTCAAAACCTGTCTCAATCACAATCAACTCTTATTTACCAATTTCAAGGTTAGATAGCAAAGATATTCACTAAATATTTTTATGAAAATTAATTCACCATTACAATCTTTAACAAGACTCAAGTACACCTTATTATCTCCAAACTTATCAAAATATATCTCAACACATAAAAATATATTTCCTTTATCAACTCCAACTTAATAAATATATAGAAGACCAAGTTCTTTTATAATCACCTTATAAACTCTCAATGATAATATTCAACCTATAAAAATTAATCCCTTGATTAACCCTTATTACTCCAACCTCTATTTAATTTTTCAAAGCACAAAATAATATAAAAATTCAAATACCCTTATGACTCCCTACTTTCCCAAGGTACTATCTAAAACTCACGTGGCCTTAATGCATATGCGCTTCCCAACCTTGGCACTAATAAAAATTTAAATACAATTTTAGTGCTTACCTTATACAACTTTGGCCCATGTGCAAAATTAACAACGCATGCATTGGCTGCACTTTGAACTCGTGATCTTGACGCCTCCTCTATGCTCTAGCAAAAGCTAAGCAATCATTGGGCCACATTCCCACACAAATACTAAATCAGGTGCTCTCCTCCTTGTTACCTCCACAAGTTTTGATGAACGAAAACAAAACAATTTCCTTCTCAAAACGATGAAATATGAAATCTCTTCTTCCTCACAACAAGCAACGTACAATATAGCCAAGACTTTGGTATTCAAAAATGCATGGATGGGATTAATTAAAAAATTAACTCCCCTTTATATATGCATTACCTTTTGTGCTCAATGTCGGGTTTATTTTGAATTTAAAAATTCAAATTAATAAATTAATTTATAACCTTTAACTTTGGTGCCCAAATTTATTTAAATTAAAATTTAAACTTTTAGGTTAAAATATTTTAATTAAAATAAATTAAATTAAATATTTTGCCAACTGCTCAATGGGTCTTTCGAGGAATAAATTATTTTTAATAACTCGGACTTGTTCTCTTCATCTCAACCTATAACATGAAATATTATAATATTAAATATTATAATATTATTCTTACCTTTTAAAATTTATGTCTTCCTTGGGACTTCCTTTTAAACCTGCTTCTCCTTCCTTGGGTCTTCAACCTTTTAGGCCTCCTTAGGCATATAATATTAAAAATAAATATTATATCTTATTATTTTAAAGCTCTTATTCACCTTTTGGAAAACGACTTGATGACATTAATGATGACGAAATTGAAACAACAAACTCTTGACAACTCTTGACATCAATGACAATAAATATTTGCTCATATTTCCAACATTGAATATTACTTAGTACTCATACATAAACAAAACTATGTATGTAGTAGAGATGGGTAAATCCTTAATCTAGCATTAAGGGATTTTTAAAATTTTAAATTTACTAATTTTGGAACCTTTCACTAGGGACCATTTATCCGATATTTACGAGATGGAAGTTTTTTTAGGTTCAATTCGCCCACCATTGATAATAATTATCCTATTTTTATTTTAATTCGTTGACCACTTTCACCCAATTCCATGGACAATTCGCATTCAAATTGTAAATAATTTTTTTTCTTTTCCAATTCGCCACATATTCTATCCATATAAATACTAAAGGGGGTACCAATAAACATACATCTAAAATACTCTAACTCAAAAATAGCTCTAAGAAACAAAATACCTATTGTTAGTGTAGACACCAAAAACAACACCTATGCGATTATGTGACTGCAAACACTGATCGCATTGACACACACAACCCCCAAAGGTTAAACAGTGGTCCTAACCACTCACACAGCAATTTTGGAAGGTCAAGAGTTAATTTGGCACCTTCAAGCACTTTGCTCCATACTCGTTCCACCCAAGGACGATTACAAACTGGTATTCGCCCCACCTAGGGACAATTAGCAATATTCGCTCCAGGGTGGGGCGAATAGCAGGTTTGACGGGTAAAAAGTCAAATCTTGACAAATGGCAGCTCAGATCCGCCACTTAACTCTTCCTTCATTGCATGGGAGGGTGAGTGAGCATTTTTGAGCATTAGAGGCAGTTACAAGGGTAGTCATGGAGCCCCTAATCAGGGAGGAATCTCCTCCCCCCTTGGGAGGCATGATTGCCAAGTGGCACCTTTGCATGCTCACCCAAAGAGACCTCCAGGTCTATAAATTGGTGAGTTTTCTCACCACAAGATATACAAAGAAGGAGCATTTTGAGAAATGAAGTGCTGTCGTTTTACTTTCGCACATGCACCTTTTTGATTTGTGCCATTCACATCCTTGACCTCTTTTGGAGAGGAGGTCATAGGGTGATTATTGGAAGCACAATTCCAGAACCAAAACCTGACATTTGGCCACTATATCCCACCAAATTTGGTGAAAATACCCCACAAGAGGTTTTGGACCCATCCCAAGTGGATTGGTTCCGAAATCAGGCCCCAAATGGAGGGCATCCTACCCCCGGGCACCCCCCACACTGCTGCAGTCCTAATCACCCCGTCCCAAAGTGATTAAAAATATATTGTAGATTTCCTTTCTGTTATTTTTGCATTTGATTATATGCTACTTAGATAGGTTGTCATTCAAATTTCACATAGTTTTGAGCATTTTTGATCATGTTTCTATTTTTTTCGCCTTTACTAACATGTAGGTAGCATCATCAAATTCCTAGTTATAGAGGCAAAATTAGGAAAATATGACCTTTTGGGTCTTCCCAAAATACCCTAATTAGCTAACCCCCAACTTTGTAGGTGATTTGGAGCTTCTCGAATATGATATTTGGGATAGTGGTTTTTGACATTTTATTGAAGGTCTATTCGTCCCGCCTCAGAGCAAATACAAATTTGTGATGAATTTCTTAACTGTTCCATTTGCAGTGATTTCCTTGTGATGTTTTGATGCCTCTGTTAGATTTTTAGTTCATTTGGAGCTATGTTAGTTATTGTTTTATTTACATCTTGCTTGCACTAATTGAAGGCATGGGGATTGCATGTTTTATTTTATCTACAGGTGCTACTGACTATTTTTTGTTTCCTTGAACATAGGATCTAGACATTAGAGGAGCAGCAAGGAGTCAACATTCATATACACAAGTGGCGGTGACATTTTGGTCCGCCCATCTTACATGTGGGCACGCAAAAGAAGGATGGCTATCCATGGATGTGACAAGAAACATATTTAACGCTCCTATCCCCTAAAAGGGAAGGAGACGTATTGTAACACGACTTTAAAAGCATATCAATAAAGAGAGCCATATTCCATATTGCTTTTATCTCGTGTTGATTCTTTTAGGTTCTTTCCTTTCATGCATTTTTCAATATATAGGCTTTTAGCGTTAAGTTTGGTTTTACACGCATTGTACTTGGCATTTTTCTTTTTGTTTCTGTATCCTCATGCTTTCAATGGTGATCACGGTGGGACATTTGTACTCTATTTTTAAGATCAAAAATTGGATCAAAACTTGATTGTTTTTGCTTGCAGGTATCAAGTTTTCAAACGCTGGACTGATGTTTGTTCTAGCCTGTGGCGAATACAGAGCTGGAATTCGTATTACCCAGGGATGAATGGGCATTTGCCCCACCCTGTGATGAATACAGTCCTATAATTCATCCCTCCCTGATATGAATAGCTATATGTGCAATTTCGGGATAGAAACTCAGAACCAACATATTTGGGCAGAGAAGAGGTAAGGGTCCTGAATTCTTTCTGTCATTTTCTGTTTTTTGTTTTCTATTTTTTTTTTTGTTACTTGCTTGTTTAGGAAAAGTTGTATTGCATGTTTATTTCCTTTCATGCAAAATAAAAATAACCCCACACATCACGTGGCAACATAAACACCAAGGATCTGGTCATAAAACCCCAACCCTTGATCAAGACCAATGATGGATTTCATCACCACCTTGGCTTGAATTTTGCATTCATAACCCCGATCGCTACTGTTGCTAGACGTAAATCCTAACGAAAGCTGATCGAGTGTAGCTGGGGTGATTCCTAGTGCATGAGGATAAGTCTTCTATGGTAGGTGTCAAAAATAGGGCGATTCCCCTTTTGTACCGCCTACGTTCCACGTACCATCTGCTCTCACATACCAACAGTTTCCCTCACATAAGGGCGGGTATATAGAGAGGTTGGTATATCATCCTGGCAATGGTATTTTGAAGGGGAGACCATTTTTGGGAGTCATAAGAGCCATATTATTGTATTTAAAAATTCTTTAGAAAAGCTTTCAAAACAAAATCAAAATACACTAAACCAGGTTTAGGGCACACCTTTAATATTTAAACGAGATAATCATTGCTTTGCATGTGTGATATTTTCTGTTTAGTGTAGCATAAAAATCATAAAAAAAAGAATTAAAAATCTATGCTTCTTGTAGGAAAGCACCACCATGGTGTACACTCATAGCCAAGCCCAATCACGGGTAGGATCTACAGAGAGTGTGCAAGGGGACACAAGTTGCCTCCGCTATAGCCCCAAGGACTTGGTCATACCACCTTGGTGGCCTAACCCACAAGAGAGTCCACATCATGCCATTTTAGAATGGGACTATAGAGGCACCCCTTTGAGGGACACGCCCATCCAACATAGACCCTTTCAGGAGGAGTCCTTACACGTGGCCCTCAATATAAATGGGAAGGCTCCCTTAGAAGCTTGGTATGAGTGGCCATTGCATGATGAAGTGCTAGAACAACATAGGGTCCATGAGGAGAGGTCACATGATTATGTCATCCCTCCTTTACCCCCATCACTATTAAGACTAATAAGCCAAATCTAGAGCATAAGACTCTTCAAACAGGGCAAGCCAACTCTACTCGCCCCTTTTGCATATACGAAAGGGAGCATGAGGAAGACCATTACATTCCTCAAGAGCAATACATAGCGCAGAAGCAATGCGCCTCCGCACCTACTATCTACCAAAATCACCTACTAAGGCCAGAGCCTTGAGTGAATGCCACCAACCTCAATAGAGGGAAGTGACCTATAGAGATATCGGATCATCGCGACTAAGATAAATGTGTAGGAGATGCATCTAGGCCTCCTAGAATCAATATGGTAGAACAAATTGACCTGGCAGTCACCAGACATGTCGCTCACCAAGCACAGATCACGCAGCTTGAGTAAGACCAACAATAGCTAGAGCATCTATATTTCCTTAGCAAAGAGTGCATTCGATGCCAAACAGATGAGATGCTCCATAACATGGTGCCTGAGAGGGTTTCGACCCCTCGCACCCAAAGAGCAGAACCGTATGAGGTGCAACCCCTTGGTGCAAGATAGGTCCCTGTGGCCTTACCAAGTGCTGCCTCTGAGACCTCCTAGACTTGAGCGAGAGGCCACTCCCAGGAACAACAATGGGCACCCCCTGCGGGGACGCACTCATGGTTATAGGTCTCATCCAAAAACTCCTCAAGAAGCCTATGAGGAGTATGATCAAGAAGAAGAGCGGGATGAAATGCCCTACCAAGGTGAAGGGGCTGCTATCCGACCATCCCTCCCTAGGCCTCAAGTTTCCCACAACCCACAACAGAAGCAAACTAAATAGGAAGAGATTAAATCTTCTGATGCATATAGAGCACTGCTAGAGCATTTGGAGTCTATGGAGACCAAGACTTCTAGGCCCCAAAAGCACACTTTATGCCAACTCCGCAGTCATCCTATGCATCCTTTAGTGCCAACACCCCCTTACCGTGAACACTTTAAGTTGCCTTAGTTGGAAATCTTTAGAGGTGAGGAGGATGCCCAAGATCATGTGACTAGATTCCTGAGCCAATGCTTTGGCATTTAGGATAATGATGTTTTGTTGTTAAGAACATTTATCACCACGTTCGTAGGCCCTACCTTAGATTGGTTCACTCAATTTCCAAAGCACAACATTAGTAACTTAGATAAGCTTATGGATGCATTCCTCGAGCACTTCACCTTCAACACCAAGAAGAAGGTGTCACTAAGCGACCTAGCCAGCCTTAGGCAGTATGAGGAAGAAACCACGACAACCTATGGGAATCAGTGGAGGAATCTACTTTCGAAGCTACCCTACCTCCCTCCTATGTTCGACCTCACACAAATGTTCTCAAAGAGCTATTTGAGATTGATCTCTGTGCTATTGTAGCTGCAACAATATGCCACTTTAGAGGAAGCTCTGGTACAAGCCAAAATCATTGAAGAGATCAAGATTTAGGATGGCGAGATAGCCAAGCCAAAGAAGAAAGAGTGGTCTAAGAACACCAAAATAGGGACCATGCAACAGAAACCCATTGCAGTAAATCAAGTTGCTATAAATGTCCCTAAGCTTGCACAAGCAACACAACCTCAAAAGGCTAACTATCAGGTGGTGCCTCTTAATAGTTATGACAGAGAAAATTAGAGGTAAGAAAAAAATTAGTAGCATCACCCTAGGTGACAATTCACACCTTACACAGAGTCCAGAGACTCCTTGTTTGATTGCTTGTCAGCGACAAACTTGATTAACCTACCCAAGATTCAACCCATAGACCCCAATGCACCAAAACCTAAGGGCTACAGGGAAGACTTGTACTGCAGGTTCCACAGACGGAAGGGACATGACCTTAATGCATGTTGGAATTTTAAAGGCTTGGTGCAAGACTTAATAGATAACAAGACATTAGCGGTAGATAATATTGTGGCACCAAGCAATCAACAAATGGAAGTCTTTAAGGACCCCTTGCCTACCCATGATGCATAGGAAAAAACCCTACAAGTCAATGAGGTCACACAGAACTGCCCCATGCAGGGGTATGTAGGGATGATCAGTATAGTGACTCGGAACATGAGGTACCCGAGCACAACTGCCCTCGTGGTAGCTATAGATGAGGTGCCAACAACATCACAACCGCAAAAACACCTTGCACCACCTCCTCTGCCTAGACCAGTGGCCACGATTCAAACCAAACTCACCCAAAGTTTGAGGACCACGTCAGCTAGGCTCTCCATCTATGAGCTCATACAACAATCAATTCCCCATCGGGAGGCTCTAATGGAGATACTAAAAGCCATCGAGTTGCAGCCCCATGAAGCAAACTCATTCAACAACTTCGTAGGACATGTCAAACGATGCACTAAGCCAGTCATCACCTTTCAAGAAGATGAATTGAAATCAGTGGCTGGTGACATGGCGGATCCACCCATGCATGTCATCACACAGGTCAATGGGATTCCTTACAAAAGGGTATTGGTGGACACTGGCTCATCTAGTAATATCATTACAACAACGGCCTTGAAGCACCTCAAGTTGCCCGCATCTCACATAGTGGCCTCCACCTATACACTACGAGCATTTAATGATGCAATATGCTCGATAGTTGGCACAATTGTCCTACCCATCCAAGTGGGACAAAAGACTATACCTACATTGTGCCATATTTTGGAAGGTTAAATGGCCTATAACATCTTGCTGGGTTGGCCATGGATCAGGGACATGAAGTGTATCCCTTCAATAGCTCATCAATGCTTAAAGTATACATTCGAAGGGTAGGTGCATGTAGTCCTGACAGACTTGGAACCCTTCAAGTATTGTAATGTGGTGCAGCTAATGCCGCAATCAACCCTTCGATCAATGCATTTGGATTTTTAGTTGAATCCATCTAAACAAGGTTTGATTCTGTAGGCATACCCTTTGAAAAGTCCATCAAAACCCTAGTCGGGTCCATCTTCATCATCCGTTCCTTCACCAACAACACCACCTATGGTGGCCACACAGAAGGACAAGGGGAAGAAACCTTTGGAAGAGGCACAACCTCTGGAAGAGGTACAACCATCAATATCAACCATAATGATGAGGCCTAGATAAGCCTCATTTATAGCATGTTTTAAATAGTTAAAATTGCCTAAAACTGCCTAAAACTCTTGTGAATTATCTTATATGCTAGTTAAGTTGATTTAATATGCTCTGTATTAACTATTTGCATGATTGCAGTGTTAAGGACATTATATTCTGATTTTTAACAGTTCTTGTATAGTTTTATGTTATATTGTCATGTTTAGGTTGACAGTAGCATTTCACTAGTCTTATTTTGATAATCATTAAGCATTAGTTTCTCCAAATTCAACAAATAGTACAAAGACTTATTACTGTGCAACAAAAAACTGGTTTTTCCATATAAATTCCAGCCAGCTTCCATTGAATCGCAAGGCATGGAATTCACATCCAAGGAAGAATGAAGACTATTGTAATATGATCCTAAGGGCTAATCCACTTGAGAAATGCAGCCAAAACCATTTGGAGTCAACATAGTTGGTCATTCTAAAGATCTTCGGAATGAACACAGTGTCTTCGAAATGAACATATATCTTCGAAATGAGAAAACATAGTGTCTTTGGAATGAGTAGATCTTCAAAATGAGTGGATCTTCGGAATGAGCGGATATTCGAAATGAGAATTATAGTATCTTCGAAATGAGCGGATATTCAGAATGAGAATTGCAGTATCTTCGAAATGAGCCACTTATCTTCGGAATGAAAATAGAATGTACTTTTTGACTTGTTGACTGACTTTTGGCGGTGGAAAAGGGGATAATAAAGTTGAGAAAGTTAAGGGAAAATATATCCCATATAACTTTGTCGTCCTTGCCATCCAAAGCCACCATTTATGGAAAAGATCAAATTTGATCGTCTTCTAGGATAAACCCAGGAAATTCTATAGGATATCAGGACAACATATTTTTTGTTTGTAATTAGATTTTAGGCATCTATAAAAGATAGCTCCCGTTCAGGTTGAGCTATTAGAGATTATGATATATTATTATTAGATTAGATAGAGGAGATAGAAAATAAATAGGGAGATGATAGAATAGTATTTCAGACCTGTACCAGATTTTAGCAGAATTGTAATTATGTTTCTGAAACAATAAAAGTGTAGTTCCATTCCATTTATTTTGTTATGTTTGAGTGTGAGTAAGATTTAAAGAAGAATTCAAACCTTCTTCCATTTAGTTCCATTCCATTTATTTTGTTATGTTTGAGTCTGGCCACTTCCAGATCTAGGAGGAGGAATGACAGACAAGTTTTATTCTGATTTTGCTACAACAGAATAAGTTGTGAACTTGTCATTTTCATTATTTTGCACAACTAACATTCCTAGTTGTTTAATTTTTATTCATAATGTTTTTGTGATATTATTATTGGTATATCTGGTTATTCTTTCCATTCCCAGCAACTTTCCAATTCACTGCAAATTTCCATTTCTAGCAATTTACAAGATTTTCTATAATTTCTTGCATTCTTGTTTTTGCTGTCAAACACTGCACAGAAGATTGACGACCTTCTGTTTCAGAGTATTGACAGAAGTTGATTACTTTTTTTATCTCATTATTGCAAAAGTACATAGGTTTCTCATTTAGCAACTATAATTAGGATTTTCCTTCTGCAAATCAATTAGGTCTCAATTTAGCAATTGTAATTAGGACTTTATTTTTGCAGACAACAATTAGTTTTTCATTCTTGCAATTATATTAAGGTTTAATTTATGCAATATAGGGATAGAAGTGACACAAATACCCCACACAATCAATCCTACCAATAAAGACATGCTGCTCCCAAATGAGCTAAAATGCAACTCTGTTTAAACTTTCTATCATAGATAGCCTTGGACACCACCCCGGATTGATAAGATCTTTGAGATTTAATGATGTGCTTAATGACAAATCATCATTTTGGCATCGTTGCCGAGGAACACGATGTTTTTAGAAGGTGAAAAGAAGTCCAATAATTTTTAAATATGCTAAGTTGTGAATTTTAGAGTAAAATCTGAATGTAATGACTGGTGTAAGTAATTGTTATTGGTAAATTGTATTTTAGTCCATTTAGGAAATAAGCAAGAAACCACAAAAAGAAAAATTTCACAAGAGGTTGAAATTATGTCAAAAATGTCTAAATTTTTTATTTCCAAAAAATGTTGGAATTTTCAAAGAATCCCAATCATCCACTTACAGCACTGCAATATCCTTTGAGAAATCATTACAAGGAGGAAAATTAAGTAGTTCAACACCATTTTCTCTTGAAAAATCCATACAATCGGGGAAAATTTGACAAGATTTATAATTGTTTTTGGGAACCTACAATGGAAGGATCACAAGAGAATCAAGGTAGAGCCAACAATGTGCTCCACCCTACTGCAATTAGTGCACCTGCCAGAACTTTTCAAAATCTCATCCAACTAGATCTTAATCAAAATGCTCCCATGAAGGTCATTTCACCTACAGTATTACCAACTTTCAAGGGAATTACATCCGAATATCTTGATATGTTTTTGTTTGAGTTTAAAATTGTATGTCAAACTGATGATTACACTAATGACAATCAAAAGCTCAACCTATTTCCTTCCACTCTTAAAGAGTTAGCTCTACGATGGTTTATCACCTTAGCACCTGACTCAATTAGAACTTGGGATGATATGGAAAACATATTCTTGGAGAGATACCAAGAATATTGTCAAGTTAAGAATCAAAATGATGAAATTCTTACAATGAAACAAGAGGAAAATGAAATCTTAGAAGATTATATAGACATATTTTCTTTTGTTCATAAGAGATGTGGAAGTGTTGAACCTAAAATTTGCAAAGTCATATTCTTAAGAGGACTACAAGATGAATTTAGGGATGCATTGGATATCTTGGGAAGAGAAGATGCAAATGCACTTAAATTTTAGGAAATTATTAAACTCTGTAAAAATTACTCTCATTCAAGGCATAGAAAACACGGAATTGGTAATGAAAAACATGATTTGAAAGAATACATGAAAGAGGCTGATATTTTAGTACATGATAGAACATTAGATGAAAAAAATGAATCTACTGAATCTTCAGCCATCTATTGTTCAGAATGTAAAAAGCAACACTCTCTTCATGATTGTCCTTTGAACAAAATATTTATACTGCTACATGTAGCATTTGTCAATTAGGACACCCCATAGATCGGTGTAGTTTATTGCCGAACTTAAAAGTGTCTTTGAAAAACAGTCTCAACCTATGAAAAAAATCAATTTTGTAGGACAAGGAAAAGGGAATAATTTTCATAAATTTCCATATCGGAATGCTTCTCAATTTCCTGCACATTGGGGAAATAATCCTTGGTATATGCCATGGTCTGCTCTAGGTCCAGTTCAACAATGTTGGAGTAAACCACCATGGGCATATTCCCAAGCATGGTCTCAACATGGATGGATGCAAAAACAATGGAATCAACAACATCCACCATGGTTGCAGCCAAATTTACAAGGATATCAATGGGTACAACATCAAAATCTGTACAAAGGGCAACAACATTGTCAAAAACAAAAATCAAATTTTTTGCCTAATTATATCCATAATTTCAATCATGGATAACAACACAAATTAAAACAACCTCTGTTTTCAACTCAACCTGTGGTCAATCCAAATCATGTTAAACAGGTAACCCCTATCTCTATGGTTGAATCAAAAAATACAACCCAAATAAATGTTAGTGACTCTGTTAAAACTCAGTTGTGTTCAGGTGAACCACTGCTTGAACCTATTCCACTTATCGATGTAGAAAGTGAAGTTAAAAAGAATGAACATGAAAACAAATCCACACTAAAACAACATCAAGAAGAACAAGATACCTCATCAAATAAAGTATCATATTTTGAACAGTCTGAGATATCAAAAACAACATCTTCACAATCAAATTTGATAAAGGAATTAGAACATTTAACTGTTACAATCCCTTTACCTCAAGTTGTACCAATAATTAATAGGATTGTTCAAGAAATGTGTTTTAGAAAACCAAGAAAAAAAGAAAGTATATCCTAAAACCATACAAAAAGGTGGAAAATTAGTTAACTTGCTTTCAGGTAAACTTATTACACCTAAGTATGATTGTACAGAAAGCCCACAGTTTCTTAGAACACATAAGGAAAATGAAAATAATACTTTAGTTTTGGCCTCCATTGGTGTAAATAAAAATGTTTCTCCAAGAACCAATTCAAATAATCCTGGTACAAAACAAACTGAAACACAGCCAAAAAAACCTTTGAACAACAATAGTTAGTTGACTAAAAACCAAGGAGCAAATTTGTTTGATATATTGGTGCAACATCCTAATGCTTTACTAATATTTTATGCATCTTTAGCAGTTGGCATTGAGTTGTTGTAGGTACAGAAAAAACAAATTTTGCAGTTGAATGTATTTGATGAACTTTGGTTGGAAGCACTTCACCAAATAGAGTTCACTCAACAAAAATGGAAAATGTGGCATGATGATCACATTAAGAGCAACAAGGATAAACTAGAGGAGTCTAAGAATGAAGTTGTTCAACTTTATTTAGTTGATGACTTAAGGAGGATATTAGTGGTGAATGGATATATTTTACAGTTTTACCATAAACCACTAACAAAGGTGGAATTTGCTCGGTATTTCACATGGTTACATTTGACAGAAGAGGCTTCTTCTTCTAATGAAGATTCCAAATGATCATATCTTTGAATCTTAAAAGAAAAATTAAAAAAAAATAGAAAAAAGTAGAAAACAAAAAGATGAATAAATTTTGATTATGAATTCCTTCATGGGCATGATTTTAGGGAAATCATGAAATCCTTCATGGGCATAATCAGAATCAAGAAAAAAGAGAGAAAAAAGGAGAGGGAAAAAAAAAGAAACCAAGGAAAAAAAAATGAGAGAAAAATGAATAGCTCAGCAGTGAAAACCTTTTTCTAAGGCACTACTGAGTTGGTATGCATGAAAACTAGTTTTCTGGCATGCATAACCTTGAAATTTCTGAGTCACCATTGTACAAATTCACCAATCGCACTTGTTTTTGAAGTGTTGCGGAAGCCTCGTGAGAATATCAACGAAGCAGTCATCTTTCAAAACTTGCATTAACTTGTTTTAACCAGGTATATATGTTTCTTGCACTTTTTTCATTGTAAATATTTTATATATAGTATATGAAAATTAACCATTAGTATAAAAGTGTTCATAAGAGTTGGCATAAACAAAACATGCTTGGAGAAAGAAAAATGTTGGTTTTTGCTATGTCTTTAGAATGACTATTGTATCTTCAATAACCGTGGTATCTTCGGAATGAAGCCTTTGTCTTCAGAATGAAGGTTTTTCTTCAGAATGAAGGTGTCTTCAGAATAAAGGTTTGTCTTAAAAATGAAGGTTTATATTTAGAATGAGGTTATCTTCAGATTAAATGCCCAACTTAGTCTTTAGAATGAAACGTAAATCTTTAGAATGAAGATTTGACAGTTTGTTTCCATGTGGCATCCAAGGAGGAAGAAAAAGATGTTGATGCTATTGCAGAAGAAGAAACAACTACTACAGAAGCTATTGTAGAAGAAGAAATAGAAACTGCTACAAAAGTTGTTGCAAAAAAAGAAACACACCCAGTAGCAGCAACATAACACCTTGCTCCAGAACATTCAACTTCACGAGCCAAGAAGCAAAAGAAAAGAGGGTCTGAAACTGACAACAAAAAAATAAAATAGAAGAGGGTTCATTTTTCTAAAGATGTTATTTATCTATCAAAATAGAAGAGTGAAGTTCCCAGTGAAGATCCTGAAGCTATCCCTACAGCCCCTGTTACCACAAGAAAACAGGGCAAGAAGAGAAAATATACATTAAGGACTAGGAGGTCTGTAAGACTCCAAAAAAAAATAGATAAAAGAACAAATGATTGAAGAGAAGACCATACAGGATAGAAGTGCAACAAGCCACTAAGAATTTGGATGTAATAATAAGATAATTTCATGGAACCTCCTGTATAGGAGTAGGGGTCTGAAGCAGAGGATGAGATCATTGTTGAGCAACAAACTGTAGTTGATTTGTCAGTATTAGGCTCTGAGTCAAATGAAGAAGAGGAGGTGGACATCACAAAAAAAATGAGAGCAACCAAGAGTGTTGTTGAGCAAGGTGCAGCAAAAGCATTGCAAAAGTATTGTCATTGTTGTCAACACAAGACGAGAATGGTGCGATTGAGGCGGTTCAGAGGTCGGTCGAGATCAAGTGCGGTGAATTTCAAGGAAAACGAGAGGGGACCCAGATCCAGAAATTTGCAAAAAAATACAAGGAAGAAAACTGTCGCGATATCGCGACATGTTTTCTCGCGATTTCGCGACAAAACCGAGGAGAGAGAAAATGCATGCCAAATTGTCGCGATATCGCGACATAACGGAGGAGAGAGAAAATGCATGCAAAATTGTCGCGATTTCGCGACATAACGGAGGAGAGAGAAGGCGCAAGCAAAATTGTCGCGATTTCGCGACAAAAAGGATGAGAGAGAAAGTGCATGAGAAAGTGTCGCGATATCGCGACAGTTTCGGAAGAAAAGCACTAAGGGCGCAAAGTGTCGCGACATCGCGACAAAAAGGAGGAGAGAGAAAGTTCATGAAAACTATCGCGATTTCGCGACATGTTGGAGGCAAAGCAGCAAAGTGAAGAAAGCGTAGTGATTTCGCTACATGTTGCAATTTCGCTGGCAAAAGCAAAGAAAAAGTGATAAGTCAAGAAAGTGTAGCGATTTCGCTACAAGTCCGAAATACAAAATGCAAGAGTGTAGCGATTTCGCTACAAGTTCAAAGTGCAAGGCAAAAAAGTGTAGCGATTTCGCTACAGGTTCAAAATGCAAGGCGGAGAAGTGTAGCGATTTCGTTACAGACTTCGAAATGCAAGGCGAAAAGTGTAGCGATTTAGCTACAGGTTCGAAATAAAAGGTGCAATGGGGCAGCGACTTTGACACAAGTTTGAAAAGCAAGGGGCATAGGTGTAGCGATTTCGCTACAAGTGCAAAACACAAAACACAATGGGGTAGCGATTTCGCTACAAGTCTTGAGATCAGCAAGTCGAAGCAAGAGGAAACACCAAGCCAACAAAGTTAGATTTTCGGAAACCGCAGCAAAGAAAAATGTTAAGTCAGAAAGGTGTAGCGATTTCGCTACAAGTAAGGTTTTCGCGGCTGCATGAAGAAAGAATTGTACGGAGGCCAGAAGCGTCGTGATTTCGTGACAAGTCGGAGGATGACGTCAGCAAAACTGAGAAGTGTCGCGATTTCGCGACAAGGTGGAAGAAAATCCGCTGGAAGCCAGAAGCGTCGTGATTTCGTGACAACATTGGTGATGACGTCAACAATAGCTGAAAGTGTCACGATTTCATGACAAGTTGCGAGAGAAGCCACTGGAAGCCAGAAGCGTCGCGATTTCGTGACAACTTTGAAGATGACGTCAGCAAAAGCGAAAAGTGTCACGATTTTGTGACATGTTTCATTTTCACGGGTGGAAGCGGAGCAAGGTTTCGGAAAGCGAAAAGTGTCACGATTTCGTGACATGTATCATTTTCGCGGGTGCATGCAGAGAGAAGGTCCAGGAGGTGAAAAACGTCGCGATATCGTGACAGGTAACAGTTTGGCGGGAAAAAGGCCAAAAATGCATGCAATGTGACAGGTGTCAAAATAACGCCAGTTACGTAGAGTTAACTAGAGTTAGATGTACAGTTCCCAGTGACAGGTGTTGGGGAAAGATTAGAGAAAATACTGCAACTGTTAACTGGAGTGACAAGGGAAGTTACGATGCAATGCATTTAATAAAAGAATAGCTATTGCAGGGCCGTGATGCTGCAAGCTGTCATAAGCGCAGTATTCCAGATAATCTCTTCAAACAAGAAATCCTCTCGATGGTTGTGCATATCAGATACGGCAGTTGCGGGTAGAATAGAAGGATCGACAGAGTATAGAAAAGAGTGTCATCAGAAAGTGCAAAAGCGTTAAGAGAGCAGTTTCATATAGTTTGGAAGAAAAGAATCAGAGAGCTTCGAAACGCGCTATAAGGCTGTCAGGAAGTGCAGAGAAAAATACTGTCAGAATGTGCAGAGAAAAAGGCTGTCAGAATGTCAGAGTGAGTCAGAAAGAAAGCGGCTAAAAGGCAGAACATGTCAGAGTGGGTTTGACACATTGACCGTAGCCGAGAATGCATGGAAATTAGGAGGGAAAGTCGAGCCGTTTTAAAAATTGAGTCATTCGAGAAAATCATATAAAAAGACTCGAACAAGCACAGTAGGAGGTTACTGCAACCGTGAATATTCATGAAAAATAAATAAAAGAGAGAAGGTTGTGGAAAGGGTGCTGTTTGAAGCATAGTGAAAGAACAAAAACCTGAACTTGAATGCAATTTTATTGAAAAATCGGTAGAGAGGTTTTTAATGTGAAAAAGAAGATACTGAGATTGTAACTATTCTTTTTATGCTTACGTGACAAAATTGAATGAGCTAAGGACCGGTCAGGGTCTTGCAATAGAGAAGGCATTTCTATGTCAATATTTTATTAAAATTTGAAATCCAAGTTGGTGCTTGGTAAAAGGAGTTGGTGCTCCTATCTGTTGTAGCAGAAAAATCAGGGGTTGGTGCTCCTTCCAGTGGGTCTTTGGAGAATCATTTGTAAAGAAAGAATCCTTGCAAAGACTGGATTTGGATTGTAGTCCAAACGAGTCATTTTTGAGGAGTAGCCACATTGGTGAACCTCGTTAAATCCTATGTTGTGTGATGCTCTTGTGCTATATTTGCTTTATTTGTTTTTAAGCTAGCGGTATTAAGTTTTAAGAATAACAGATTCAATATTTTAAATAGTTACATTGATTCACCCCCCCCTCTCAGTGTCATTGTGAGAATATCAATTGGTATCAGAGCCAGGCACCTGTACAAGCTTAATCAGCTAAGGTGATCTTGGAATAAACACAATGGCTGGTGGTGAAGGTTTTTCTTCTAACAAAGCTCCTCTGTTCGATGGAACAAATTATTCTTTACGGAGGCCGAGGATGCGAGACTTATCTATGTGCATTGGGTTATGACATTTGGGAATCTGTTGAAAATGGATACACCATACCCACTTGTTCCTCCAACGAGATGCGGCTGAGAAGAAAAAGTTTGAGAACAACTCGAAAGCCAAGAATGCTATTATGTGTGGATTAGTAGACAGTGAGTTGATACGCATCATGAGCTGCAAATCTGCTAAAGACATATGGGACAAACTGCAAAGCATTCATGAAGGAGATAGCAAAATCAAGGAAGCTAAGCTGCAAACACATCGTGCCCAGTTCGAAGCATTAAAGATGACCGATGATGAGAACATTGAAGCCTATCTGCTGAGAGTAAATGGAATCATCAATGCAATAAGAGGACTCGGGGAAGAAATGGAAGATGCAGTCGTTGTGAAGAAGGTACTAAGAACTCTAAATAAAAGGTTTGATGCAAAGGTTTCTGCCATAGAAGAAGCAAAAGATTTAAATTTTTTTAGTATGGATGAAATGCATGGTTCTCTAACAGCATATGAAATGAGGATTGGACAAACTAAGCCCTCAGACAGAGAAGCAGCTTTTCAAGCACGAGAAAAATATAAAATCTAAACAAGAATATGAGGAAGAAGAATCTATAGATGAAGCTGAAGCAAATTTTGTTAGAAAATTGGTAAAAGGAAAAGGAAAGTACAGAGGTAAGCTGTCGTTCAAGTGTTTTAACTGTGGAGGCATCGGGCACTTTGCAGCAAAATGCCCAATGAATGAGAAAAATAGAAGTGATGAAGGGACACACCAAGAAAGAAATGTCTGGAAAAAGAAACCACGAGTTTAGAAAAAGGAACTTCAAGAAGAAAAGCTTCATTTCAAAGAATATTGACTCTTATGAAGATAGTTCCAGTGAGGACTCAGAAGAAGAAAGCTGGTGAAGCCTTGTTCATGGCTTTTGAAGAGCAGAGAACAGAAGAAACCCGGGGAATGTGAAGAAAAATTAGAGGATGAGGCTGAGATAGATCCGGAAGGTGAGTTGGTTGCTGCACTTGAAGAGTTAAGTGCGAGAAAGGAAAAGAAATAAAAAGATTTCAAGGAAATTTGAGGATGCTAGCAATTTAATAATCAGTTTGAAAGTACAAACTGAAGAATATAAGAAAAAGTCTGAAGATTTTGAAGCACAGATAACCGTGAAAATAAATGAGTGCAACAAGCTAGAAGAAGACATAGTTGGATTAAGATTGCGGCTAGAAGAGATGAATCGAAAGCGAGTTGTCATCATAAATTTGAAGACAGTTCTGCGAAGCTGAATAAAATGTTAAATGATCAAAGGCCTACGGGTATCAAATTTGGTTTAGGCTTTGATGAAGGAGAATCCTCAAAGGACTCAAAGGCTGTAACTGTAGAACCAATTAGGAATAAAGACAAGATCAAGGTTGATCAAGATAAACAGTATCATGCAAAAGAAAGCAATAAGTCCAAGCTTGAAAGGAGATCTGCAAATGATGGATTTACCAAAGTCACATATCAAAGAAGAAGAAGACCCATTGCTCCTACTACAACATGGCAACAACCATTACCCAGGTACACTCGTTCCTTTTCTGGTTATTGTTTTAAATGCAATGCATATGGTCATAAAATCTCAAGTTGTAGATATAATGTAAAACAAAGAAATTTTACTAGTAGAAATATTTTTTCTCCTTTGATAGATTATCTTTGTAGAATGTTATAAGCTGTCATAACTTCGGACATATTGCAAGGAATTGTCGTAGCTCTTTTGCAGGAAATAAATACCGGGGAAGAAAGTATCAATCAACTGGATCAAAACAGAACAGAAAATTTCTCGAAAAACTGTCACAAGCCAATGAAAGGGAGAAGGTAAAGCAAGTGACCAGATCTGCTGTCAAATCACAGTGGAAAGAAAAGGAGCAACCGAAGAAAGACAAGGAATCTCTGATCGTTCAAACAGCCCTCAAAGCCCAGAATAAATCTGCACCTTGGATTATGGACAGTGGATGCTCCAGTCATATGATAGGAGACAAACAGAAGTTTGACAAGCTACAGACATACGAAGGTGGTTACGTAAAATTTGGAAACAATGATGGAGCAAAGATAGTGGGTAAAGGATCAGTTAAGTTAAGTGACGGTAAAATCAACTCTAAGGAAGTTCTTTTTGTGGTAGGACTGAAGCATAACCTACTGAGTGTAAGTCAGATTTGTGACAGAGGTCATGAAGTAATTTTCAAGGAGGGTTGTGAAGTAAGAAAGACAAAAAATGGAAAGTTAATAGCCACTGGACTGAGAACTTCTGGAAATTTGTATACTCTCTCGGAGACTTCAGAAGGAACTTGCTTGGTTGGACGGGGAAGAAGAAAATTGGGTGTGGCACAAAGACTCGATCACATAAGCTTTGATAATCCGGTAAAAATTAGCTCGAAAAGAGCAGTAAGAGACATACCCACTATTGGTAAACCATCAAACAACATTTGTGAGTCATGCCAAAAGGGGAAGCAAACCAGATCTACTTTCAAAGCAAAAGAGTATTTCACAAGCAAGCCGTTAGAACTGATTCACACTGATCTGTGTGGACCCATGAGGACAGAAAGCATAAATGGATACAAATATTTTATGCTGTGTATAGATGATTTTTCCAGAATGACATGGGTACTCTTTCTGAAACAGAAATTAGAAGCCTTTGAGATGTTTAAAACCTTCAAAAATCTTGTTGAGAATCAATCTGGAAAAAGAATTAAATGCTTGAGATCTGATAGAGGAGGAGAGTTTATTTCAAATGAGTTTGCCGAATTCTGTGAAAAACATGGAATAAGAAGACAGTTTTCAGCAGCAAGAACACCTCAGCAGAATGGAGTAGTTGAAAGAAAGAACAGAACTGTGCAGGAAATGGCAAGGACCATGTTAACAGAGAGCAAAATTGCTGACAGGTTCTGGAAAGAGGCGGTTCATACTGCAGTCTACATTCAGAATAGGTGTATGTTAAGGCCGCATGAAAGCAAAACACCTTATGAACTGTGGTTTGGCAAAAAGGCTACGACAAAATACTTCAAAGTGTTCGGCAGCAAGTGTTACATTAAACGGACTGAAGCCAATCTTGGCAAATTCGAAGATAGAGCTGATGAAGGTATCTTTCTTGGTTACTCAACAAAAAGTAAAGCTTACACATGCTACAACAAAAGACTAAAGAAAATTGTGGAGAGTGCGGATGTGAAGGTTGATGAAGGCGGGGAAACAAGAAATCAGCAATAATGAAAACTACCCAACCTATGAAGAATTTATTGAAGAAGATGAAGATCAAGAAAAGGAAGAGAGACAGAAATCAGATTCGGATGATTTGGAAAGAGAAGAAAACAGGAAATTCAGAACAGGCAGTTGGCAGAAAAATCATCCCAAAGAGCAGATTATTGGGGACCCTACAGTTGGCATTCAGACAAGAAGAAGAGTAGTAAATAACTATTCTCTGTTATCCAGTATTGAGCCCAAAAATATTATTGAAGCAAGCACAGATGAAAGCTGGATGGAGGCAGTAAATGAAGAACTAGATCAAATTGAGAAAAATAATACCTGGGAATTAGTACCAAGGCCTGAAAATAAAAACATAATTGGTACTAAATGGATATTTCGAAACAAATTGAATGAAGACGGACAGGTTGTAAGGAATAAAGCAAGATTAGTCTGCAAAGGATATGCTCAAGTTGAGGGGATTGATTTTGAAGAGACTTTTGCACCTGTGGCCAGACTTGAAGCAATAAGACTATTTTTGGCTTTAGTTGTTCATAAGAATTTCAAGGTTTATCAGATGGATGTAAAATCAGCATTTCTGAATGGAAATCTTGAAGAAGAAGTATATATTGAACAGCCTGATGGTTTTCAACTTTGTGATAATCCTAACTTTGTTTGCAAGCTGAAGAAAGCATTGTATGGTTTGAAACAAGCACCTAGAGCTTGGTATGCAAGATTGGACAGCTATCTCACTAAGCAAGGATTCAAGAAAGGTATGGTGGATAGCAATTTATATGTGAAAACTGAAAATGGCAATTTCATTGTCCTTGTTGTTTATGTAGATGATATAATTTTTGGGAGCAGCAATGATGAATCATGCAAAGACATAGCAAACAAAATGCAAAAAGAGTTTGAAATGTCTATGATAGGTGAACTTTCATATTTCCTTGGATTGCAAGTTAATCAAACCGAAAAAGGGATTTTTATTTCTCAAATTAAATATGTGAAAGAAATGTTGAAAAAGTTCACCATGGAAGATAGTAAGCCGGTGAGCACCCCCATGACAACAAGCTGCAAGTTGAGCAAGGATGATAAATCTCCAGATGTTGATCAAACAATGTACAGATCTATGATTGGGAGCCTGCTGTATTTGACAGCCACAAGACCGGATATCTTACAGGCAGTTTGCATGGTTGCAAGATTTCAGGCTAGTCCAAAAGAAACTCATGTAACAGCTGTGAAAAGGATCTTCAGGTATCTCAAGGGCACTATGGAGTATGGACTATGGTATCCAAAAGGAAAATATTTCACTCTTTTTGCCTATTCTGATGCTGATTGGGCAGGATGTATTGATGACAGAAAAAGTACAAGTGGAGGAGCATTTTTTCTTGGAGATAAATTGGTAGCATGGCACAGTAAGAAGCAAGAATCAGTCTCTCTATCCACAGTCGAGGCAGAATACATTGCAGCAACAACATGTTGTACACAAATACTATGGATGAGACAAACATTGAAAGATCTAGGTATTCACTTCACTGAGCCCATTTCAGTCAAATGTGATAACACTAGTGCAATCAACATTTCAAAGAATCCGGTCATGCATTCCCGCACCAAACATATTGCAATCCGGTATCACTTCTTGAAGGATAAGGTTGCAGAAGGAGAGGTCAAATTGGAGTTTGTTCCAACTACAGAGCAAGTAGCAGACATATTCACCAAACCTTTGCCCAAGGAAGTTTTTGAATACCTTAGGGGTAAGTTGGGAGTAGTCACCCTTCCCAAGCACTGACTAGCTATGGGGAACACATTCTCAGGGGGAGCATTATGCCTGAGAATGTTGTGCATAGACTTAGGGGGAGTCTGCGGCAGCCCTTTGGTATTATTGGCAAAGGGGGAGAAGAAATTGAGCAAGGTTACAGTGTGTTGCCAACAATTCCAAAGGGGGAGATTGTTGAGCAAGGTGCAGCAAAAGCATTGCAAAAGTATTGTCATTGTTGTCAACACGAGACAGAATGGTGCGAGTTGAGGCGGTTCAGAGGTCAGTCAGATCAAGTGCAGTGAATTTCAAGGAAAACAGAGGGGACCCAGATCCAGAAATTTGCAGAAAAATACAAGGAAGAAAATTGTCGCGATATCGCGACATGTTTTCTGTCGCGATTTCGCGACAAAACCGAGGAGAGAGAAAATGCATGCCAAATTGTCGCGATATCGCGACATAACGGAGGAGAGAGAAAATGCATGCAAAATTGTCGTGATTTCGCGACATAGCTGAGGAGAGAGAAGGCAAGCAAAATTGTCGTGATTTCGCGACAAAAAGGATGAGAGAGAAAGTGCATGAGAAAGTGTCGCGATATCGTGACAGTTTCGAAAGAAAAGCACTAAGGGCGCAAAGTGTCGCGACATCGCGACAAAAAGGAGGAGAGAGAAAGTTCATGAAAACTGTCGCGATTTCGTGACATGTTGGAGGCAAAGCAGCAAAGTGAAGAAAGCGTAGCGATTTCGCTACATGTTGCAATTTTGTTGGCAAAAGCAAAGAAAAAGTGATAAGTCAAGAAAGTGTAGCGATTTCGCTACAAGTCCGAAATACAAAATGCAAGAGTGTAGCGATTTGCTAAGTCAAAATGCAAAAGTGTAGCGATTTCGCTACAAGTTCAAAATGCAAGGCAGCAAAGTGTAGCGATTTCGCTACAGGTTCAAAATGCAAGGCGGAGAAGTGTAGCGATTTCGTTACAGCTTCGAAATGCAAGGCGAAAAGTGTAGCGATTTCGCTACAGGTTCGAAATAAAAGGTGCAAAGGGGCAGCGACTTTGACACAAGTTTGAAAAGCAAGGGGCATAGGTGTAGCGATTTCGCTACAAGTGCAAAACACAAAACACAATGGGGTAGCGATTTCGCTACAAGTCTTGAGATCAGCAAGTCGAAGCAAGAGGAAACACCAAGCCAACAAAGTTAGATTTTTGGAAACCGTAGCAAAGAAAAATGTTAAGTCAGAAAGGTGTAGCGATTTCGCTACAAGTAAGGTTTTCGCGGCTGCATGAAGAAAGAATTGTACGGAGGCCAGAAGCGTCGTGATTTCATGACAAGTCGGAGGATGACGTCAGCAAAACTGAGAAGTGTCGCGATTTCGTGACAAGGTGGAAGAAAAGCCGTTGGAAGCCAGAAGCGTCGCGATTTCGTGACAACATTGGTGATGACGTCAGAAATAGCTGAAAGTGTCACGATTTCGTGACAAGTTGCGAGAGAAGCCGCTGGAAGCCAGAAGCGTCGCGATTTCGTGACAACTTTGAAGATGACGTCAGCAAAAGCGAAAAGTGTCACGATTTCGTGACATGTTTCATTTTCGCGGGTGGAAGCGGAGCAAGGTGCTGGAAAGCGAAAAGTGTCACGATTTCGCGACATGTATCATTTTCGCGGGTGCATGCAGAGAGAAGGTCCAGGAGGCGGAAAACGTCGCGATATCGCGACAGGTAACATTTTGGCGGGAAAAAGGCCAAAAATGCATGCAATGTGACAGGTGTCAAAATAACGCCAGTTACGTAGAGTTAACTAGAGTCGGATCTACAGTTCCCAGTGATAGGTGTTGGGGAAAGATTAGAGAAAATACTGCAATTGTTAACTGGAGTGACAAGGGAAGTTACGATGCAATGCATTTAATAAAAGAACGACTATTGCAGGGCCATGATGCTTGCAAGTTGTCATAAGCGCGATATTCCAGATAATCTCTTCAAACAAGAAATCCTCTCGATGGTTGTGCATATCAGATATGGCAGTTGCAGGTAGAATAGAAGGATCGACAGAGTATAGAAAAGAGTGTCATCAGAAAGTGCAAAAGCATTAAGAGAGCAATTTCATATAGTTTGGAAGAAAAGAATTAGAGAGCTTCGAAACGCGCTACAAGGCTGTCAGGAAGTGCAGAGAAAAATACGGTCAGAATGTGCAGAGAAAAGGTTGTCGGAATGTCAGAGTGAGTCGAGAAGAAAGCGGCTAAAAGGCAGAACATGTCAGAGTGGGTTTGACACATTGACCGTAGCCGAGAATGCATGGAAATTAGGAGGGAAAGTCGAGCCGTTTTAAAAATTGAGTCATTCGAGAAAATCATATAAAAGGACTCGAGCAAGCACAGTAGGAGGTTACTGCAACCGTGAATATTCATGAAAAATAAATAAAAGAGAGAAGGTTGTAGAAAGGGTGTTGTTTGAAGCATAGTGAATGAACAAAAACCTGAACTTGAATGCAATTTTATTGAAAAATTAGTAGAGAGGTTTTTAACTGTGAAAAAGAAGATACTGAGATTGTAACTATTCTTTTTATGCTTATGTGACAAAATTGAATGAGCTAAGGACCAGTCAGGGTCTTGCAATAGAGAAGGCATTTCTATGTCAATATTTTATTAAAATTTGAAATCCAAGTTGGTGCTTGGTAAAAGGAGTTGGTGCTCCTATCTGTTGCAGCAAAAAAATCAGGGGTTGGTGCTCCTTCCAGTGGGTGTTGGAGAATCATTTGTAAAGAAAGAATCCTTGCAAAGACTGGATTTGGATTGTAGTCCAAACAGTCATTTTTGAGGAGTAGCCACATTGGTGAACCTCGTTAAATCCTGTGTTGTGTGATGCTCTTGTGCTATATTTGCTTTATTTGTTTTTAAGCTAGCAGTATTAAGTTTTAAGAATAGCAGATTCAATATTTTAAATAGTTACACTGATTCACCCCCCCCTCTCAGTGTCATTGTGAGAATATCAAGTGTTATAACAATACAAATGAGATGGATTGAGGAAAGAAAAGATGTTATTAAAAAAAAAACATGAAAAGAAAATTAGAGAATTATAGCAAAAAGTGGAGAAACTAAAAAGTAGGCTGTCATAAGTTGATGACAATCAATTACATCAGATAAAGAGAAGGATTTTTTTTAGTTACTGCTTGGATTATCTAGGGAAGATGAAGACATAGGTGCTCATTCTGAAGTAGTGCCCCTCCACTTTGAAGTAGTGCCCTTCCATTCTGAGGCATTGCCTTCTCAATCCAGAGAAATACCTGTATGCAACATTATTGGGTAGGTCTCATATTCAGGCCTCCAACCATCATTACTCTGGTTCCCTCCTATTTTGAAGAGTATTCCCAACTAGATGATCAGTTTGAATAATGAATCATAAATCTTCATGAGAAATTACATAGGCACTAAATTGTTCTATGAAACATGGAATATGAGTATGGACATTTGTGACTCCATAGCCCACTACAATGCATGAGGGCATGCATTAATATAAGTTGGGGGGATTATGAAGCCTGGATAAGCCTCATTTATAACATGTTTTAAATTGTTAAAACTGCCTAAAACTGCCTAAAACTCTTGTGAATTATCTTATATGCTAGTTAAGTTGATTTAATGTGCTCTGTATTAACTGTTTGCATGATTGCAGTGTTAAGGACATTATATTCTGATTTTTAACATTTCTTGTATAGTTTTATGTTATATTTTCATGCTTAGGTTGACATCAACATTTCACTAGTCTTATTTTGATAATCATTAAGCATTAGTTTCTCTAAATTCAACAAATAGTACAGACTTATTACTGTGTAGCAGAAAACTGGTTTTTCCATATAAATTCCATTCAACTTCCATTGAATGGCAAGGCATGGAATTCACATCCAAGGAAGAATGAAGACTATTGTAATATGATCCTAAGGGATAATACACTTGAGAAATGCAGCCAAAACCATTTGTAGTCAACATAGTTGGTCATTCTAAAGATCTTTGGAATGAACATAGTGTCTTCGAAATGAATAGATATCTTCGAAATGAGAAAAAACAATGTATTCGGAATGAGCAGATCTTCAGAATGAGTGGATCTTCGAAATGAGTGGATCTTTAGAATGAGAATTGCAGTATCTTTGAAATGAGTGGATCTTCGGAATGAGAATTGCAGTATCTTCGAAATGAGCCACTTATCTTTGGAATGAAAACAAAATGTACTTTTTGACTTGTTGACTGAATTTTGGCGATGGAAAAGAGGATGATAAAGTTGAGAAAGTTAAGGGAAAATATATACCATATAAATTTGCCATCCTTGACATCCAAAGCCATCATTTATGGAAAAGATCAAATTTGATCTTCTTCTAGGATAAACCTAGGAAATTCTGCAGGATATTAGGACAACATATTTTTTGTTTGTAATTAGATTTTAGGCATCTATAAAAGATAGCTCCCATTCAGGTTGAGCTATTAGAGATTATGATATATTATTATTAGATTAGATAGAGGAGATAGAAAATAAATAGGGATATGATAGAATAGTGATTTCGAGACTGCATGCAGTTTCGATGAGAATTGTAATTATGTTTCTGAAGCAATAAAAGTGTAGTTCCATTCCATTTATTTTTTCATGTCTGAGTGTGAGTAATATTTAAAGAAGAATTCAAACCTTCTTCTGAGAACGGAGGCTAGCCACTTCCAGATCTAGGAGGAGGAATGACAGATAGGTTTTATTCTAATTTTGCTGCAACAGAATAAGTTGTGAACTTGTCATTTTCATTATTTTGCACAGCTAACATTCCTAGTTGTTTAATTCTTGTTCATAATGTTTTTGTGATATTATTATTGGTAGATCTGGTTATTCTTTCCATTCCCAGCAACTTTCCAATTCACTACAAATTTCCATTTCCAGCAATTTACAAGATTTTTTGTAATTTCTTGCATTCTTGTTTTTGCTGTCAAACACTGCACAGAAGATTGATGACCTTCTATTTCAGAGTATTGATAGAAGTTGATTACTTGTTTTATCTCATTATTGCAAAAGTACATAGGTTTCTCATTTAGCAACTGTAATTAGGATTTTCCTTCTGCAAATCAATTAGGTCTCAATTTAGCAATTGTAATTAGGACTTTATTTCTGCAGACAACAATTAGTTTTTCATTCTTACAATTAAATTAAGGTTTAATTTATGCAATATAGGGATAGAAGTGACACAAATCCCCCACACAATCAATCCTACCAATAAAGACTTACTACTCCCAAATGAGCTGAAATGCAACTCTGTTTGGACTTTCTATCGTAGACAACCTTGGACACCACCTCGGATTGATAAGATCTTTGAGATTTAATGATGTGCTTAACGACAACTCATCACATAACTACTGAGGAGATGCATAGCAGAGTGGAAGTCGAGTCTCCTAGTTCACCTGACATGGAGTGGACTCAGGAATAAATTTTGTTTTATCCCCCTCAACTGCCAACAATCACTATTGAAATTGCCAATACAGGCTTGGGGGAGTACCTGGTGCGAAACATTATAGCAACGCCCGCACTTGAGTCCATGCAGGACATGGGGAGACCTCATCTCCCCATAGGCACTATTGTTCCTCTATGCTACCTACCAAACTAGATAAACTTTTTGTATGGGGGCCTTGATCATGGTATTCAACCTTACATGCAAGAGGACGAAGATGACGAGCCTTTTACTAAAGATGTCAACTATTTGTCCAACCCAGACTTCACTCTAAGATACCTTGGCCAATGCAATTGGCATGGATATTGGTTAGGCAGATATGAGCAAAGAGTGCATGTCCTTTGCCAACCAAGATACCAAATGCCATATGACAAGTCAAGAGTAGGGTTCAACCACCCCCTCCCCTTGGACATCTTGGTAGAGAACATGCAAGGCCTAGGGATAGGCAATAAGGGGGATTGGCATTAGATCCATATGCCAACCCTAACATGACATATACACTGGGAGATTATCTCCCATTGTTGACAACCAACCTTGTTGACCTCAACAACCCTTTCCCTTCGCTTGAGAGAGGATAAAGTTTGAGGACTTACCTACAAGAGAGCTATAGACAAGGTCAGGAAGGATCTTTAGAAGATGAGTCAAAATATGAGGTAGCACCATGTGACCCCTTCGAATCGAATAAAAATCACTCACAAGTGACCCCCATGGATGATTATCAGGAAAGCCTCTTGGCAATATTCCCTTTGGTGGCTCCCATCGAGCAAGTGCCACCACAAGACAATCAGGCCCCACTGTAGAGAGCAAAAAAACCCTAATGGGTCCAGATTAATTTTCTTAAGCAATACGAGCCTCTAATGTCACAAATAGTTGTTGGAACCAACGAAGGCCTTTGGATCTCTGACAGTGATTATGAAGATGATACTGAGATGGCATATCTGAATCACATGCGACAGATGTAGCAACAATACCCCTTGGATATTAATGACATATTTGAACAAATAAACATAGCACCAGGGCATGAGTGGCATGTAAACCCAACGCAATGGGACCAAGTTTTGAATCTGCAACTTTGGGCATATAGAGAGCACCTGTTTCCCAGAGACCTTATAGCAATATCAGTGCCTAGGGCAGACCCTATCTTCCTATCTGCACATAGGGCCGATACATTCATGCCAATACCTTCAAAGCTAGATTTAGATCACAGAGAGCAACCAGAATGTTTGAGTCATCACACCCACGGTAATTGAGACCAAAATCATTTCATCAACATGATCTCCATTGACTTAACCACCCCCATCCACAATCTGATCGATCCAACATAGTCATTGTATTTAGACATAGATGCCATAGACTGGGATCACATCAATTCACCACCATCCCCATCGAAGTACTGGACTTTCAGTGAGATGCTTCATTTCACCCTAAGGCCAACTCAAGATGTCTTCCATGCTAAAGAGGGACCCGAGATCCCTAACAATGATCTAAACTCAGCAAATGATATCCACTTGATCCCAACTCCACACCATTTGGAGGACGGATCCCACATGTCGGTCGAGGAGACAACTGACATAGACATCGACTCGGATCCAATGTATCCACAGATTATCAAGTTGGAGGTAAGTCTATTCCCTGAAGAGTAAGCCCACTAAATTGCCCTTCTCAAAGAGAAGAAGGAGGTTTTTGCATGGTCCTACAAAGACATGTCGAGGCTAGATCCGTAGCTAGTCATGCATAATATAATGCTTGATCTGACAGTCAAGCCAGTAAAGCAAAAACTACGTAAGATGCACCCAATAGTAGCCTTAATGGTCAAAGATGAATTATAAAAGTTGTTGGATGCACAGTTTGTCATCTGCATAGATTACCCACCATGGTTGTCCAACATGGTGCCCATCAAAAAGCCTGATGGGAGGATTCGCATATGCATCGATTTTTGAGATCTAAACAAAGCGAGTCCTAAGGATGATTTTCCCTTGCTGAGCATCAACGCATTGGTAGATGCTACAATGGGCCATGAAATGCTTTCCCTCATGGATGGTTTCTCAGGATACAATTAGATTCATATCAATCTCGAGGACCAACTAAAAATGGCATTCACAATGCCTTTGGGGACATTTTGCTATAAGGTCATGCCCTTTGGCCTTAAAAATGTTGGCGCCACCTACCAACATGCCATGATGTACATATTCCATGATCACATGCATAAAACTTTGGAAGATTACATGGATGATTTGTTGGCCAAATCCCTTTTGCACCTTGATCATCTCGATGACTTAAGCAAGATCCTCAATCACCTCCTGGAACATAAAGTCAAACTGAATCCCAAGAAGTGCATGTTTGGAATCACATTTGGAAAACTCCTAGGTTTCATATTCTCAAAATGAGGCATCGAGGTGGACCTAAACAAAGTCAAGGCAATCCTTGAAATGCTTCCCCAAACTACCATCAAGCAGCTCAAAAGCCTATAGGGAAAGGTCGCGTCAATCAAACACTTCATCGCGTAGCTATCTGACAAGTGTCGACCCATGAATAAATTATTGCACAAGGGGGTAGCATTTCACAGGGATGATGAGTTCCAGTAAGCATTTGATGACATCAAACAATACTTGGCTTTGCCACCAGTATTGGCACCACCTAGACCAGGCGTGTCATTCGTGTCATTCTACGAAGGTGGCACTGGGTGCCATGCTAGCCCAAAAAAATGAACTGCACAAAGAACAGGCTATGTGCTACCTTAGCCACACCCTGGTCAGTTATGAACTTAACTACGCATACGTTGCGAAGCTCTTCTTGGAAGTGGTGTTTGCTACCAAAAATTTATGCCATTACATGCTGAGCAACATGACGTATGTTGTGTCTATGGAGAATCCATTATGATACATGATGAGTCGTACTCATCATAGTAGCCGCACAACAAAATAGATCATGTTGTTGATGGAGTTTAACATAGAGTTTATTGGACAGAAATCCATCAAAGGTCAAGTCATAGCCGATCAACTAGCAGAGGCTCCCCTCGAATATGATCATATTTTGGTCATAGAACTACCCGATGATGGGGTCTTCCATGTCTCAGAATCACCAAATTTTGATGAGCCTGAGTCACAGGCCGACATAACCCTATTTTTTGATGGTTCTAAATGTGAGCAAGGGGGTGGCACGGGAATTGTGTTCTTCACATCGCAAGGGTCTCCAATGCCTCTGTCATTTAAATTAGACTTATTGTGCACCAAAAACAATGTAGAATACGAAGCCTTGCTCATAGGTCTTCAAACAACAATCTCCATGAACATCAAATGACTGAACATCTTTGGTGATTCGTTGCTAATTGTCAACCAAGTCAAAGGGGTATTCCAGTGTAAATGCCCAGTTCTGCAGGCCTAGAAAGCCCTTGTGGACAAATTCTTGGCAAATCTTGAATGGTATGACATCAAGGCACTCCCTCGATCATCGAATCATTTTGCGAACACTATGGCCTCCTTGGGGTCACTAATCATGCAAGACATTTATGGTGATATGACAACCATTCAAGTCAAAACACTATCGCAGTCAATGATGGAGCGTGAAAGCTCTGACTTAATGCCAAGAACCCACTTGATCCATATTGAACCGTCCCCGAAAAAGTTCTCTCGAATCCATGATTGTTTGAATCATGCCAACTAGGGGTCCTTGTTCTCCCCTACTCCCCTTAATAGCAAAACAATGCTATTCTTACAAGTTATTTCTCGCTCAGCTTTTGCTAGGGATGAAATTCAAGAGGGATTGGCTGTTCAGACTGTTAATGTTTCTGATCAGCAAGATTGGTATACACCCATAAGGGACTACCTCAAGTTAGGTAACCTCCCGCTAGGATTGACACATGTTGCAAAATGAGCATTCAAACAGAAAGTGGCAAAGCATGTCTTGTTAGGAGACATTTTGTACCGTCGCAGCTACAAAGGAATCCTCCTTCGTTGCTTGGACCAACAGGAGTCCACTTTGATGATCACCCAAGCGCATGATGGTACATGCAGTGGCCACTTCAGTGGTATGACCATCACAAAGCACATTCTTCGCATGGGCTATTACTATCCATATTTAGAGTGAGATTGTTACACATATGTAAGGAAGTGTGTGAAGTGTCAACACCATGCCAATTTGACACAGGTACCTTCTCAGGCCTTGTAGCTGATCCAATCGGCTTGGCCATTTTTGCAGTGGGGTTTAGATCTAATCAAAAAGATCTCCCCTACATCATTAGGCCATCACATGTTTATCATAATAGCCATAGAGTACTTCACCAAATGGGTGGAAGCAATTCCACTTACCTCTATGATTGGAACCCGCATTTTGGAGTTCATTTTACATAATATCATATGTCGTTTTGGTATTCCATCCAAGATAATCTCGGATAATGGTATGTCATTCAAGAACAAAGACGCACATGCTTTGACCACAAAGTACAAAATTCAGCATAGTTTTTTGACACCCTATTATCCGTAGGCAAATGGGCAAGCAGAGGCGTAAAAAAAAATTCTAGTTGCCATTCTCAAAAAGATAGTCACAGACAGTCATAAGGATTGGCACATTCAGATCCCACTTGCCCTGTGGGTTTATTGCACTAGCATTCGGACGCCCACTGGGGCAAATCCATTTTTGCTCGTGTATGGCTCTGAGGCTATCATGCCTCTTGAGTTGGAAATTCCTTCCCTGCATATATCAATGCAAGAGTTCATCAATGATGACACTGTGCGATAGTCCTAGTTAGACCAGCTTACGTTGCTCGACGAATGACACGTTAATGCTCTCGAGCATTTACGTATCTATCAAGAGTGACTTCAGAGGGCATACAACATGAAGGTTCACTTGAGGGACTGTCATGTTGGTGACTTAGTCTTAAAAGAGAACCAACAAAATTCTAACTTGCTACCCCGTCTAAGGGACAAGTTCATGGCAAACTGGTTAGGTCCTTATGTCATCGATAGTAAAATAGGACCTGGAACATACTGGCTAGCCTCTCTTGATGGAATCAAGGAACTAGAACCCTTGAATATTAGTCATTTGAGGCCATTCCATATTTAAAAGAGCCATAGCCCAAACTAAAAAACTCTAAGGATTCCCGTAATCGCTTGGTCAACCCCAAAATGCCCCACAGGTGCCCATTACCCCTTTGGTCAAACCAAAAAGCTCCAAGGATTCTCGCAATCACTTGGTCAACCCCAAAACGCCCCAAAGGTGCCCATTACCCCTTTGGTCAAACCAAAAATCTCCAAGGATTCCCGCAATCACTTGGTCAACCCCAAAATGCCCCAAAGGTGCCCATTACCCCTTTGGTCAAACCAAAAAGCTCCAAGGATTCCCGCAATCGCTTGGTCAAAAATAAGAAAATTCAAAAACAATAAAATCATCAAAAATAACAAAATTTACATTTCATTTCCATGCATGCTCAAAATCCTCACAACAATCATGAGCTCTTTTCACATCTCATATTCATATTCACAAAAATAAAAATCCATCAAAAACACAAAAATAATAGCTGCATTAAGCATCACATCCATACATTACATATTTGTGGTCATAAAGGTCAAAGGCACCATAGACTGTAATTATTCAGAAAATTCATCATTTTCCACATTTCTCCATTCTATAAACAGTCCATCACGAATAAACGCCATGCACATCATTTTCACCATACCATAGTCGGTTGTCTTCTAAATGTATCAAGAGTTTTCATCATTTAGATGTCATTAGATTTCTAGCCACGTACTGTACAATGTCAGATAGATTTTGCAAAGGTAGAGTTCTACTTGGATCACACCTTGTTACATAGCATCCCAACAAAAATTAAAATACATAAAATAATTTCCAAGTTGTGTGAACGAAAGATGAAATCTATAAAGTAATCCAGGTCATCATAAGTGAAACGGTTATCTTGCTCATCCCCCTATGCGAATGACCCCAAGAATGCTGAGAGTTGGCAAAAGGACAAGCATCTTCCCTACCCAATTCCCCAAGAACTCCCAAATTCTTAAAAAGTTGCAAAACATCAAAAATTTGCAAAAGTCAAAACTCCAAAAACTTTTGACACCATAAAGTGCACACATCCACCGACACATACAATAGTGATTCTCATCACTCAATATTCAAAATCCCTTGCTCAAAAGAAAATATAACAAAAATAAACAATGATTTTTATCACTACAAACGAGCAAGTATCCCAATACAATTGAAGAAAAGAAGGGAGTTGAACTTGAATCCCTGGAACTCTCAACATTTAGAAGGTCATGAAGTAAACCTTAGTACCGGTTTGGCGGATAGCCTATCGGTCACTGGTGGTAAACCTCCCGCATGACGATATATCTGTCACATTAACTCGTGTACAAATCAATGTTTGTATGTGGATGATCTAGCTTATGGTATCCTAGATAGCATCACAGAGTAACCTGACTAAATACAACAAAGGAGTTATTGGAGCTAATTAGGTGATCCTCAGTATAGGTTTGGTTGATAGCCAATCTGGCACTGGCGGTATCCTGACAAATACCACATAAACAAACTCAATTGCACACACAGGGATGTGAAATAACTTGGTCAACAACAAGTCCAATTCATACCTTGTCCAAAAGTCTTGTAAGATAAAATTACAGTACTGGCTAGTTAGTTAAAACATCTGAGTCTCAGAAAACCTTAACTATATTCTAAACCAATTGTGCAATCTATCATCCTCGAATTGCCATCAAAAAATACAAAAATAGCATGTATACATAAAAAGTCATTTACCATAGAAATCACCTAAGACAAAGAGCTATAAGTTCTAAATAGTCTATGGTACCACCACCAAAAATCACAAAGTTAATTCATCCATTCCATTTGCATATCATAAAAATTATAAACATTTGCATTCATCATAACATATGCATCCGTCAACATCAATTAACATGCATACATACACATTCAACAATAATTGTGCATAGCATCAAATGTCGACATGTGTATAAAAAAATAAAGTCATCTGTATATATATCATCAAAAATTCCCGTAGGCTACAATAATCGGTCATCTGACCCCACAAAAGCAAAACCTCAAAAACTCCCAAGCCTAGGGCATTGGCCACCATGATAACGCATGATCGGTGTGACAGGAACTACCCCCCATGGTGTGGGTCCTATGGGACCTCTCAGGGCGACTGCTGCTTGCCCCCGCATCATGCCCATTAGCCCCCCCTCATCCAATCACCTACGACAAGACGATGTTGTCTGCTCAGTATTGTTGCCCCTCATTCGATGTGAAGACCCACCTCCAGAGGGCTCAGGTACCGCCCCCTAAGGCGGATGATCTCTCCCTCTAGATCCATCCGATGCCGACACCACTCCACCTCCCATCGATGATACATCGCTACTACATCATCGCATTGTGCTAACACCTTCTCCCTCTCTGCCAGCTACATTCGTAGAAGATCCCTCTCCCATGTAGCATCGGTATCCCTCTCCTACTGGCGGTATGTAGCCCATGCATTCTCCCGCTCTGCTAGTTGAGTCCATAAGAGATCCCTCTCCTATAGAGCCTTCCCCAGCTCCTCATGTCACCTTCGAAGCAGCCCCGCCAATCATGCATTCTCAGCACACAACCCTGCCTCCGTGTCCTTCGAGACTACCTGAGGCATTGGCATCTCTGGAACAGTAGCCTTCTCTGGCTCCCACTGCTCCGAGACGTCCTGCATCTTTGGATACTCCGAAACCCCAAAATCCTCCCCTGTAAAATCATCCACCTCTACCATATCTGTGTCCTCTAGAAAAACCCCCAACCCTCACCTAGTGCCTCTGCACCCTCATCACCTGGTACTACTGCCTCTACACTCCCCAATGGTCCCTCTCTTTGCCATCACTATAGTGTCCACCACTGGTAATACTCTATGATAGTCCCAATTTCGTCCACATTTGAGACATCAATAGTCATATCTGAATCCTCGCCCAGTGGCGCAATGACTGGCTAGGCCAGAGTCCTCTCGTCCCCCCAACGTCGATAGACCACAGGCTCACTAGGCAACCTTTGGCGTACCCCAAACTGTCGTGTCACCCGACCATAAGGGAAGAACTCCTGCTCGGTCCCATGACACCCAATCAGCCATCGCCCCCTACAAAACTGCCAAAGACATTCTCCAACCTCAGGCCAGGCTGGACAATCCCGATAGGGGCACCATAACACCTCCCCTGAAGTAAGCTGAGTGAAGGCATCAACATAGTGTCGTACAACACCTGCCCACCGCCGACTCTGCCCTTGCTCCTCAGACCACTGCCACAAAGCCACATAACCTATATCCCTATCCACCATCTCTACCCGAGTAGTCCACGACAAACCCACTGACCTCTCCACCGCTATGTGCTACCAAGCCTAGCTCTACAACAAATAGCTATAGCCAATCTCCTTCTGCCTCTAGCAACGGACCTTGTACAGCTCATCATACAGCTGTGCCAGCAGTGTTTACCCCCACCTCATAATCAAGGGCTCATGCATCAGACAGTCCACCAGCCAATAGACTACATCCAACAGGTTCCATGGGAACCTCGCACCTGACGAGTTAGGTAGCAACATGTTGGAAATGAGACCCATTAGTACTGCGTGCCTCGCTCCAAACACGCCCCTCTCTAGCCACCATCAAACTAAAATACCACCAATATGGTAGTCACTCTCTGCCCTCTCCACTGGGCTATCCACACCCACCTCCTCCCCGTGCCCAAAGCAGTGTGTCAACACTGCTGTCCGCTGATCCCACGGTGTTGTCCTGATTGGTAATCCATATATCGAAATTCGTAGAATTCGATAGACTTCCTCCAAGGTCACTGTCATCTCCCCTGTTGGGAGATGGAAGGTGTTGGTCCGAGGATCCCACAAGTTGATCAGGGCCGTCAGATAGGCTTGATCCCCAACCATAGGCTTCAGTCGAGTCACCTGCTTGAGCCCAAGGGCATCAAGCCACTCCTAAGCCAAAGTCAGCGTCTCTCGTGCTTCAATAAAAATAGTAGACACACAGTACCGACTCTTCACAACCTGCAAAAGTAAAAAAAAAAAAAACATTAAAAACATGAAAATTTGTAAAACAAAAACATGCATATACAACAATAATGTACAACTCGAAACAGACAAATAACGAGCGACAAAATTCACAAAAATCAAAATAACATAAATAATTTTTTAGTTCCTCGGGTTTTTACAATCTTACGGTCAACTGATAAATTAAAAACAAAAAAAAAAAATTGTTTTTCAGTCCTAGGGTTTTTTAACTCTAAGTCTCAACTGATAAATTAAAAACAAACAAAAATACAAAAAAATGCAAGAACACTGTTTGTCAGTCCTAGGGTTTTAAACTCTTAGTTTAACTGATAAATTAAGCAAAAACAAAAATTCAAAAAATGGTTTGTTAGTACCTAGGGTTTCACTCTAAAGGTCAACTGATAAATTAAAACCACACACAACAACAACAAAAAACTAGGGTTAAGCTACATTTTTACGCTCAGTTTTACCCTACATTTCTAACCTAAGTTTTGATCTTTGTTAAATTAGGGTTAAGTGAAGTTTTAAGTTACGTTTTAAACTATGATTTTTTAAAGCTAAGTTTTAAACTCACTTTTGATCTTTGATTAACTAGATTTTTCATGAAGTCGTACAACATAACAACACACCTCTAATTAGGGTTTTTCTTTTTAATTTGAAAAACAAACTACCAAATAAAACACAAACAAATACATTGCCATTTTTTTAAAACTATAACGCAAACTAGCAATAAAGGCAACATGGCACTTACTGGTCTTGCTTCAGCTCTGCCGCTCAATCCGGATTGTGCACTCATGGTAGTGGGAGAAATTTAGTAGTGCTTCACTTCACAGAATCAGCCTCCTCCTCAGAGCTCCGAATCGCCAAAAAATTTGAATGCAAATGAGCCCAAACCCTAGTTTTGGCCCTTAAATAGGCTTTTAGGCTTGTAATAATCCTACGAGCGCTCTAGTTAGCACTCATTCCACCCTAGGAAAAATACCAGCATGGTATTCATCCCACCCAAGGATGATTACAGAGCAAGAATTAAAAAAAAATAGCAAAAAATGCACAAAAATACACCAAAACAATCAATAAACTTATCCGAGGAGAGTGCTTTCGCACTTGACATTTCGGGCATGCAAAACCGATGTTGGAGTCACAAATTGTCACTATCCTACTCCCTAAGAAGGCTACCATAGCTGGACCGCTCCATGGGAGGACAAATTTTTGATAATTTTGCTCCAAAATACGTCACAAAAAGGGTTCAAACCCACCAAAAACAGGTCTAAATGTCGAAAAACTGCACACACATTCAACGATAAACATCTGAAGGCACCCTTACACAAGTCATCTTGGGTCAAGCGACTCATCGATTTTCTCATGTAGGTCATCCCCTCATTGATTCGTCGCTTGAGGGGGTAGTCACACTTAGTCACCAATCAACAAATACACACCCAATCATAGAAATGGCATGCATTCAAAGAATCATTGACAAAGACAATCACGCTCTTGCTTGGGGCAGAAAACAAGCAATAATCACAAGCTGATCAAACACTTGGCATTCATGAATCATGAACTCATGGTTCCCATAGATAAAGGCTTGCGCCCTTTGCCTATTCATGACTGATCAATGTCTAAGCTCAAGTAACACCTCACCAAAAAAGGTTAACACTTGAATTAAGTTCCTTCGCTCGTCAGAAGCAAGGATTCAAGAATGCATGCCCTTTCCATACTTGGGGCATCAAAAGTTGGTTAGGTTACTGAGAAACCCTAATCATTAGTTCTTTGGTTATCTATTTTTCCTTAGCACTGTGCCACGCACAACGCATCCCAAAAAGGGGCATCTGTAGACACCAAAAACAACACCTATCTGATTATGTGACTGCAAACACTAATTGCATTGACACACACAGCCCCCAGGGCATCCCCTAGAGGTTAAATAGTGGTCCTAACCACTCACACAACAATTTTGGAAGGTCAAGAGTCAATTTGGCACCTTAAGGCACTCTGCTCCATACTCATTCCACCCAGGGATGATTACAAACTGGTATTCACCCCACCCAGGGACGATTAGTAGTATTCGCTCCAGGGTGGGGCGAATAGCAGGTTTGACGGGAAAAAAGTCAAATCTTGACAAATGGCAGCTCAAATCCGCCACTTAACTCTTCCTTCATTGCATGGGAGGGTGAGTGAGTGTTTTCGAGCATTAGAGGCAGTTACAAGGATAGTCATGGAGCCCCTAATCAGGGAGGAATCTCCTCATCCCTTGGGAGGCATGATTGCTAAGTGGCACCTCTACATGCTCACCCAAAGAGACCTCCAGGTCTATAAATTGGTGAGTTTTCTCACCACAAGATATACAGAGAAGGAGCATTTTGAGCAACGAAGTGATGTCATTTTACTTTCGCACACGCACCTTTTTGATTTGTGCCTTTCACATCCTTGATCTCTTTTGGAGAGGAGGTCATAGGGTGGTTATTGGAAGCGCAAATCCGGAACCAAAACCTGACATTTGGCCACTATATCCCACCAAATTTGTCGAAAATACCCCACAAGCGGTTTTGGACCCTTTCCAAGTGGATTGGTGTCGAAATCAGGCCCCAAACGGAGGGAGTCCTACCCCCGGGCGCCCCCCACACTACTGTAGTCCTAATCGCCCCTCAGAGTGATTAGAAATATGTGGCAGATTTCATTTCTATTATTTTTGCATTTGATTATATGCTGCTTAGATAGGTTGTCATTCAAATTTCACATCGTTTTGAGCATTTTTTATCATGTTTCTATTTTTTTCCGCCTTTACTAACATGCAGGTAGCATCATAAAATTCCTGGTGATAGAGGCCAAATTGGGAAAATATGACCTTCTGGGTCTTCCAAAAATACCCCCAATTAGCTAACCCCCAACTTTGCAAGTGATTTGGAGCTTCATGGATATGACATTTGGGACAATGCTTTTTGACATTTTGTTGCAGGTCTATTCATCCCGCCCTGAAGCGAATACAAATCCATGATGAATTTCCTGACTGTTCCATTTGCAATGATTTCCTTGTGATGTTTTGATGCCCCTATCAAATTTTTAGTTCATTTTGAGCTATGTTAGTTATCGTTTTATTTACATCTTGCTTGCACTAATTGAAGGTGTGGGGATTGCATGTTTTATTTTATCTACAGGTGCTACTGACTATTTTCTATTTATTTGAACGTAGGATCTGGATATTGGAGGAGCAGTAAGGAGTCAAAATTCATATACACAAGTTACGGTGACGTTTTGGTTTGCCCATCTTACATGTGGGCACGCGAAAGAAGGATGGCTATCCATGGATGTGACAAGAAACATATTTAACGCTCCTATCCCCTAAAAGGGAAGGAGACGTATTGTAACATGACTTTAAAAGCATATCAATAAAGAGGGCCATATTCCATATTGCTTTTATCTCGTGTCAATTCGTTTAGGTTCTTTCCTTTCATGCATTTTTCAATATATAGGCTTTTAGCGTTAAGTTTGGTTTTACACGCATCGTACTTGGCATTTTCCTTTTTGTTTTCGTATCCTCATGCTTTCAGTTAGTCGATATATTTTTTGATTTTTTGTAGGGTATTATCAATCGAAAGACACTGATCGGTTCCACAAACTTGAAAAGTTTGTAGAGGAGTGTCAATCAACGTAAGATAATAGGTTGTAGAGGAGTATCTATCAGTATCAGTCGATCGGTTGTAGAGGAGTGTCAATCGAAATAAGCCAATCAGTTCTAGAGAAGTGTTAATCAACATAAGCTGATAGGTTTTAGAGGAGTATCTACCGTCATAAGCCGATTGGTTGCAAAGTAGTACCAATTGACATAAGCTGATTGGTTGTAGAGGAGTGTTAATAAGTATAAGTCGATCGATTGTAGAGAAGTATCAATCAGCATAAATCAATCGGTTACAAAAAATTATCTATTAATATAAGTTGATCAGTTTTAGAGGAGTACCAATTGATATAATTTGATCGGTTGTAGAGAAGTATTTTTTGGTATAAGTCGACCATTGTAGATTAGTGTCAATCGATATAAGTTGATTGGTTGTAGAGTTGTGTCTATCAACATTAACCGATCAGTTATAAAGAAGTTTCTATTGACATAATATGATCAATTTTAGAGGAGTTCTAATCAACATAAGCAGATCAGTTGTAGAGTGTGTCTATCAGTATAATCCAATCGATTATAGAGGAGTGCAAATCAGTATAAGCAGATCGATTGCAAAGTAGTGTCAATTAGCTGTGATCGAGCGATTTCAGTAATATTAAAGTGACCATCAGTGACAAAAAGTTGTGATGACTATGATAATAGGTAGAGTATTATTCTTCCATTGTTTTACTGTCCAAAGCTCTTTTTCTTTAGTTTCATAGGCAGTGTAGATGCACTATCTACAACTATGGTAGACAAGTATCCATGTCATGTTGTTGTGTGTTAGGAGCATTTTTCTTGTCAGAGACTACTTCTTGTCTATTAGAGGTCATTCTATAGGGTAGTGTAGGTTCATTTTAAGATTCATAGATTATTTATGGAATTATAGTTTAACCTTGGTTACTTAGAAATGCAAATTATTATTGAGGGAAGTATGTGATTTTCCTTCAATTTCATATTCATTTCCTAACATCTAAAGGTTTTTTCTTTATAGATACAATGTCACCTACTGAATATGGAAATAACGGAGGCCAATCTTCTGGTAAAAGGACAATTCTGAAATATTTTACACAAATATCAAAATATAGTGAGGCATCCACATCTACACAACATGCAGGTACAAACACCTTTTACCATCAAATCATTACTTTTTCTCTATTATTATTAAATATAAAGTCTTTATTTATTAATAGATAAATGGTTGTCTGCTTATCTACCTCTTTTTAAATGCTTTGTAAAATTGTATTCTATTAATTCTTTAAAATAGTGCCTTTTTACATCCAAAAATGATACATAACACCAAATATTGAATGCAGTAAACACTATCGACCCTAATATGCATCCACTCGAAGATATTCCAATGGATGAGATGGGACCACATGATAATTTTTCTAATAACGACATTCAACAACCACTTCACGAGATGCCTAATACAGACACATCAACCAAAAAAGGAAATGATAGTACAATTAAAATGCAGACCTCTAGGGAATCTTGTAGTAAAAAATCTAAACATCAAAAGATAAGCGAATGGACTATTGGAAGGGATTTTAAAAATGAATGGGTATGGTTATACCCCTTTATTGAGTGAGATGAGATAAATAAAGTGTGTAGATGCATTATTTATAGTTGGAAGCTGGGAAAGGATCATTTATTGTAAAATAAGAAAGACACAATAGAAAAACATTGTGGGAAAGTTTACATCAAAGAAATACAAAGTGATGGAACAATTAAGAGATCTCATAGGTGGAAGGATGCATAAGAATGTGTGCATGTGAGATATGTACTTGAATACAAAAAAGCAATGAAACACCAACAAACTCTCATTGAGAAGGGTGGAACAATCTAGGCCCAATTTCAAAAAATTAATAAGACTGTATTAGCCTCAAAATATTTGCAGTTTGCTGTTGTATACAGTATTCTAAAAAAGGGTCGACCCATGTCTAATTTTGCTGATTATAAGCAACTATTTCAACTAGCCAATGTACAGAACCTTACCAATTTCCATTGGTCAGATCGAAGTGGTTGGGAAATGGTAAAATGTCTATCACTGGTTGAGAAGGAGGACCTGAGAGAGAATGTAAAACAAGCCAAATTTATTTCACTTTCCATTGATGAGGTAACGACTATTGACAACACATCTTGGATTTGCATACATGTTTACACATTCCAAAATCATTTGAGACAACCTCATTTACTAGCACTACATAAGATGATGGAAAATTGTAATGTGGAAAATATTTATAATGTTTTTGTAACCAGTTTAAAGGATATTGCCGGAATGGATGAAAAAGAAATTGCCACAAAGTTAATTTGTGTTGGAGCTGATGGTGCAGCTAAAATGCAAGGACAAAGGAATGGTCTTTGTGTTAGACTTTAGATATCAATTACCCCATATTTTATTCCCATTCATTGCATGGCTCATCGAATGAATCTTGCATAAAAAATTGTGAGCACATTTGATAATGTAGCCAGAGTGGAAGATCTCATCCATGAAATACACTCTTACTTTTCATGCAGTCCAAAAAGATTTGTAGAGTTTCAACATTTTTCTCTAGGTGTAACTGAAGGCAAAAAATTGTTAAAATATGTGGACACCAGGTGGATTTCATTATTTCTTCCTACAAAAAGGGTTTTTTCAGAATATCAATCCTTGGTGGGGTTTATGTATGCACATCATAGGGATGTTGACAAGGGAAAATATTTGCTATTTCGTATGACTGACTTGGAAACTCTTCTCACATTATGTGGTATTCTTCCATTGTTGCAAGAAATAAATTCTTTGATTAAACTTGCACATGAAAGAGCAATTTATATTGTCGATTTCATCAAGATGAGAAAACAAATATGTATGCTTATTGATAAGATTTACTTATCCAGAGAAAATTTTAAGGATCCTTTGTTTGATAGTTGGAATACGTTAGTTCAAGTCAATGATCCTAACAACTTTTTAAAGTTCAACATCAACGATAATCTTTGTATTGCTATCCATGGAAAGATGATTCCTTTATATCATTATGAAAAGTGGTTAGATACACTTACAAATGATGTTGAACAAGTGCCCATAACACATTGCAGATTCGATGAGGTTTTGGATAGTACTAAGAATAAATTGAAAAGAATTGCAAAAATATTAACAAGTGAAATAAGAGATCATTTTCACAGAGATGAGACACTTGAGGCCATGGCTGTTGTTAATCCCATATTCTGGAATCCTTGTCTTGACCATAGTAGTAAAAGTGAGTTGTTTGTAAAATATATGGGCACTCTTATGACACATTTCTCTAAACGTGTGGAAGTAAATGGTATTCAAATTAATGGTATTCTAAACAAAAAACTTTTGAGACAACAATCAACCAATTTTGGAATAACAATGGCTAATCAAATTGCACATTTCAAAAACCCACATGAGACTGGTTCCATCACGCGTTTCTAGAAAAAATTGTATCGAAGTAGTGTCTTACAAGAAACTATGAGTGAATACTTTATTTTATATGAATTATGTCAGACAATGATTTTGGGATCTGTTGAAGATGAAAGGGTTTTTAGTGCACTATATTTTGTTAAATCGAAAGTTCATAACAGGTTGGACAAAAATTTGGAAAATTGTTTGAGAATGTATGTGTCATCCTACGAGTTGGGTAAGTTTCCCTATGATAGAGCTTTGACATATTGGAAGTCCCTAGTGGACAGAAGAGGTCTCACTAATACTTATAATGATTATAAGGTTAGCTTGCAGTGATGATGAGATTATGGAAACACATAATTCACAAATGATTCCCGATTCTTTTGGAGAAGTCGACAAGACTTTGTATCAACTTCCAGCAATGTAAAATTTCAATGAGTTAAACAAATTCATATAATCAATGATTTTCGGATTTGATATCATTTGTAAAATTTTAATGATTTGAAAAAAATCATATTATCAATGATTTTCCGTATTTGATATCATTTGTAAAATTTCAATGATTTGAAAAAATTCATATAATCATTCTATAATCAATGATTTCTCGTATTTGCTTTTTAATGTTATTGATTGTCTATGTTGACAAAATTTTATGATTTATGCTTTAGCTTTGAGTAAACTGGAAATTTGAAAACCATGCATGCATACATAATTAGTAAATATTTCTTTTACAAAGTGTTGTATGTAGTCTAGAATAGTAGAAAGCACAATGCATTTAGCATAAATCTCAAGTTACGAAAACAAAAATACAATACAATAATGCTTTGTTATTGAATTAACTGTCTATGTTGACAAAATATAATGATTTATGCTTTGAATTTGAATGTATGTATGTATGTATGTATGTATCATTAGTATATATGCTTTGACTCTAGAAGGCAAAATGCAAATAGCATATTATTCTAGATATGGAAATATAAAAACAATATATCATAATACACAAAACAATACTCACTTTTATATCATAACAAGATTGACTTTGAATAAAATGAAAATTTAAACCCATGCATAGATATATCCTTCATAAACTCACTTGAAATATAAAAATAATATAGCATAATACACAAGACAATACTCATTTTTATATCATAACAAGAATGACTTTGAATAAAATGAAAATTTAAACCCATGCATACATATATTCTTCGTAAACTCAAGCATATTTGAAACCCCATAATACTCAAGTGATGAAAATAACACACAAATATAAATGTAAATAGTATAATAGTCAAGTAATAACAACAAATGTCTTGTTTTCAAACAAAAACATATCATAAAATTATCTTTTTGAAAAATCAAAATTTCCAAAGCAATAATAGAACCAACTATCTTTTGGCTTTTCATTCCTTAGATGGGGGGCTAGAGGTAGTTTCAACATCTTTTTCCTTTTTTGCTCCTTCCACATTCTGCATTTCAAGGGGTCCTCCCTTGGGCTGGTTAACAATACTCCCAATTGCTCTAGAACTGACAAGGATGTTCTCTACACTTTTCAAGCCTTCGAGCAGGGTGTTTTCCTCTTTCCTAACATCTTCGGATATTGGTGCAAGAACTTATTTACCCTTCTCCTTAAGCAAAACATCAAGATCCAATCCATTTTGGATAATGATTTTCCTAAAAGCATTGTTTTCTCAAACTACTTCCTGAGCTCTTTTTTCATTGCCATAGAAGTCATTAAGAAATCCTTTGCCATCTGGAGATAGTCTTGCAGGTTTTGAACCTACTTCTTTAGATTATCAAACTTTACCTGCAAAAGGAAAAATAAGTAGTCAACAAATATTTACATTTTAAAAAAGAGAACAAAAAAATTAGAACACATTAGTCTAACCTCGACAACATTCTTTGCAGCTACAACAACAACAACCATTTTCTTATCACATGCCCATTCATTATAATAAGCTTGGGCTTCAACATTTAAGTTCTCCAATCTGTTCAACATAACCCTTAAAGTTTCATCTTTGTAAGATGTAGTAACCTGCACAATGCCAGATTTAGCTTGATGTAGTAGAACATCAAGCTTTTCCGGTTCATTTTCAACTAAAGAAAAAAGTTCTCTTTTTGAATTTTTTTTGAATCGGGCATTTATTTCCTTTATCAAAACTTTGGCCCGATACTCCCATTTTTTCATTTCTTTTACATATGGAACTAGAAAATATTTAATGGTTGCTTCAACTTTGTCAGAAACTAATTCATTTTTAAAAAAATTACTTTTTCATCCTCTGGTAGAGGATGAGCCTGAGGGGTGCTAGTTTCCTTAGGAGGAGATTTGCTTGAACATTTTGCTCCTTCTTCATTTTGAGGATCTCAAAGCAGATCTATTACTTGAAAAATAGTGGGTATGTTGCCTTGTAAAAAGAAATCCTGATCAAGTGGAACATTATCTAACCCAACACCAGAAGCTTCCTATACACCTATAAAATTACCAAAAGATATAGCTCTGAATCCTAAAAATTGCTTTGTTGCTTCTCTCTGTGGCCTAGATGGAAGAAATTATTTTCCACCCGGGAAGCATTGACCTCGCATTTGAGGTTGGCATGGTGGAGGAGGGGGTGGCATCGACTATTGATTTCCATGACGCAATTGTTGTATAGGAACTTAAAAAATCAAAATAAAAATTGGTTACAAAATTTGTGAAGGTAGATTATAAAAATTGGTTACAAAATTGGTTATAACACTTACCGACCAAAGAAGAGACCTCTTGCATAGCCACAACTACAAATGGAATGTGGGTGCACTGTACATCTGAAAACACATTATAAAATTTAATAAAAAATAGTAAAATTTGGTAACAAATTTTGTGAAGGTAGAATGTAAAACTTACTTCCCGAAGATGAGACCTCTTGTGCAACAATACCCATTGGTAGTGGACGTGCAGGTGGAGGTTGTTGAGGATTAGGAGAACTAGATCTTATGTGTTTCCTTGTTCTTTTTCTTAGTGGAGGTATTGTTTCCTCTACAGGTGTTTTGGAGTCTCCTGATTCCTCTAGATTATAACCTCTGAAAGCAACATCCCGCTTTGAAGAGGAAGAGGATGCCCTTTTCTATATTTTGTATAAAATGTTAAAATTATAAAAATGACAAACATATGAAAAATAAAAAATTATTAGTTTAATATTAACTAAAAATTACCTGAACCTGTTGTTCTGTCATGGCTGTAGTGGCTAGGGTTGAGTGCCAAGAAGTCGGTATTGCAGTGTTCTGCAAATTATAATAAGATTCATAAAAAACCAAGAATGTAGTTGCATGTGCTTATTTTTGGTGAAGGTGAAGCATGGGTTATCACGTTTTGGATATCCATTCTGATCCGATGTGAGACATAGGTGGACCAGTCGAATTGTTGGTGTGCAATACAACGAACCAAATATGCCAAGGCCCACATCAGAATTTCTTTGGTCTTCCTTGCAGAATGAGTCTAGCTAGGAAGAATTCGCAACATACCCAAAGAAAGTTATCCTGAATAGCTGGTACAATCAAACCCCTTCTGGACTTGGTAGCTATAACTAAAAAAAAAAAAATCAGTAATTGTAAACCCTAGAATTTAAATTCAATTAAATATAAAAATATGTAGTTATACCTTGAAAATATTTTGGCTACACATTGAAGGTGGTCTCTAGGTAGAGTTTATCATCATCAGTTAAAGTGAATTTCGATGTGATTGGATCACAATCGATGTGAGGCAATGCTGTCAATCTGGCGATGTTAGAGGTTGTGAAAGAAAATACAATATTTTTGTTGTCAATGACAACATTTACCTTACCTGAATCAATGTCGTAACCTACAATTATCTTCTCTAGTAGTTTAATATCTGTGTTGAACTGTGACATCAAAACTAGACCTCGAAGACTAGAGTCTTGGACCCATGACATGTCGTAACCTGGTGTTGATAAAATTTCAGAAATTAGGGGGAAAACAAGGTTTTTGAAATTAATTTTTGATATTGCAGGGGTGATAGGGGATGCCATTGGGTTATTTCATTGTGTACGAGAGAATATGGATCAGGAGGTAGGGTGGAAGGTATTGGAAACTTGATGGAAAGCATTAGAAAAGGGTTCAAACGGAAGGAAAAGGGTTAAAACTACGTTAAAAAAGGAAAAAAATGATTGTTTATACCTTTATATAGACTTTTTTGAATGAAACCATCGAATAAATAATTAACATGTGGCATCTGCATGCAATCATTTAATGGATGGTTGACACATGGCATAGATGCAATGCATCATCAATGCAACTAATCGACTATGCTACAACCGATTGGGTGTGTTGCATCCGATCAACTTTGTTGCAACTGATCGAATTTACTGCATCTGATTGATATTGGTGCAATCAATTGAATTATATGCATTCTATAGGAACTGGTACAACTAATCGAATTTGCTGTAATCAATCAAAATTATTGCAATCAATTGGTATTTTTATAATTGATTAGTATTGATGCAACCAATCGGTATTGCTACAATCGATCGACTTTGCTGCATTCAATAAAAATCAATAAAACACATCAACATTTTTGTAACAGATCGACATAGCTATAACCAATCAACATTGCTACAACCGATCGATATTGCTGCAATCGATCAGTATTGTTGTAACACATTGGCATATCTGCAATAGAACGTTATTTTTTTAACATATCTACAACCTATCAATATTTTTGATTGTCATGTTTACAAACGATCAACATTTTTCGATCATCATATTTGCAATCAATTGATATTTTCCAGCCATCGTGTCTACAATCAATCGTCTCAGACTGATTGACAGATTTTTTCTATTAGCACTGTTCTATATGCATAGTTTGATCAACATAGATTTTCCTATTGGCATAAAGCCTTTAATTTTATTGTACAGTGCTAGAATTTGGCAACCAATATTCATAGCCCCCAACATAGAAAAATTTACCATAGTTTGAAAAATTTTGGTGAAAAATGAATGCAATTCGCCATTTCTCCTTGGACATGATTCACTAGGATTTTGAGACAATTTACCTATATTTTATAAATATATTTCATGACCTATCCCATGCATTAAGCCTAGTGTACTTACATTGAAAGACTAATGTAATTATAAGGATGGGTAAATATTACACCTAGCGTACTTACTTGATAGAAAAATATAAGTATAATGATGGGTGAATCATTACACATTGTGAAATTGCATTAATGGACGAATGTAAGTAGATAATAAGAGAAGTATTGTCCTTAAAAAAATAACTTAGCACTCTTTTAAGTATGGTTTGTTTTGTTTAGTGAGATTTTGGTATTAGAGCATATGGTTAGTAGGGAAATCAACTCACTATGTAACCGTGTACTTAGTAGGAAAACTTAAGAAAAATAATATCCTGTCAGATAGGATGATTTCTAGTAACATAGTTGTGTGATTAAGAAGTATGGGAAATAATATTGTAGGTGGAGCAACCCAAATATACCATTGTAAACTAATTATTACCATCTCTTCTATGTGTGGTCACGAAACAATGCCACCAAAGAGAATAAGAGGAAGTGTTACCTTAGTGACAAGGCAAACATGTCAAACCAATATGGGGGACAAAAACCAAGATGTAGGCTTAGAGAACCCTGAAAATGAGAGAGAGAATATTAGTAATGAAGCAGAGAATCACATGACAACAATGACCCTACTTCGGGAATAGGTAGAAACATAAAAATAGTTATTGTATGTCACGTTGAATCTGGAAATATAGGATAGGAACTCTAATAGGAGATTGAAAAATGAACCCCTTATAGAGGCACAACTGGCTAGGATTCGACTTGAGGTCGAGTTGGGCAAAGAGATGAAATATTTGAAATCTTCTAATTTTAATGGAGAGGAATATGGTGATAAGGCCGAGGTATGGTTGAAGGAAATAAAAACCTATCATAATATGAATAATTTTTACTCAAGCACTCGATCATCTTATTCCACATTGCATTTGCAAGGAGATGGTTTGGATTGGTGGAAAACTCTTAGTGAGGATCCAAAAATAGCAACAACATTAAATGTAAAATGGGATAAATTTGTAGTAGAATTTAAAGAAATATTCCTCATGGAACACTTATATTCCCAAAAGTTTGAGTTCTCTAAGCTTCAACAGGAAACTAGGATAGTGGAAAAATACTATCAAAAATTTGTCAAGTTGCTAAAATATGTTCCTACTTATAATGAGAAAATAAAGATTCATAAGTTTATACTAGGAGCAGATCTTAGAATAGGGTAAGAAGTAGATATGAGGGAACCTACTACTCTATATAAACTCTATGAGTTTGTGAAGAAAGATGAAACATATATGAAACCCTATTTTAACTATGAAGGGTTGGACAAGCAAGGTCAGGAAGCATTAAGGAAAAGAAATAGCACATGTTTTGTTAAGTGGTAAAAAGAACATGTAAACAAAGGTTCCTCTAAGCATGATAAAAGTAATGATAAAAAATAGGGGAAGTTCAGAAAAATATTCGAAGGAAAGAATTTTACTTCCAACAATTGTGACATAGGTAACAATAGACCATCACAAAAACAAGTTAATTCTCCACATGTAGATAAAGCAAAAGAGGGATAGAAATAGAAATAAAATCTAGGACCGAAAGAAATATGTTATCTTAGTAGAGGATCAAATTATACCAGTAATTGCCCACAAAGAAAAGGAATGATTTCAAATGGAAAAGACCCAATATTCAAGGAATATGCATCCAAGTAATCTGCACACAAGATTTATGCTACAATAGAGAAACATGATCTAGATGGTCAAACCACACCATTGTTGATAAAAGGTAATATTTTTGGTAAGGATGTTAAAATATTAATTGATAGAAGTGCTATGAATAGTTTTATTTCCACTATTTTAGTCAAAAATATTCTAGAAGGACCAAGAATTTTGGCACATGGGTGGAAGGTTGAGTATGGTTTGGGATAAACCTACTATGTTAATCAATGTTACCCTATGGTTGAAATTTCCTTACCTAGTGGAATGACAATAGGATACCTGTATGTAGCTCCTTTGCATGCCTTTGATGTAGTCCTAGGAATGGAATGGTTGCAAGAGTGCAAAGTAGTACTCAATTTTTAGGATAGATGGATTGAGTATATGAAATATGGAGGAGCTAAACGAAGGGTGTATAGTTAGTAAATATCTTTACAACCTCAAAATATCTTGGTAATGCAACTCAAGAAATCCATTAGAAAGGTAGGAATGGTCTATTTTGTGAAGATAAATTAAATTTGGGAAGAAAAGAAGGAAGAATTATTCATAAAATACCCAATTCTTTAGGAATTTAGAGATGTATTTCATGAATATTTACCTAAATTACCACTTAAACATGAGTTCAATTTTATAATTGAGATTTGACTTGGAAAAAAATCAATACATAGAGCATATTACAGAATTAATCCTATATAAATGCAAGAGTTGAAGGTACAACTACAAGGATTATTAGAAAAGGGAGTAATTAAATCCAGTGTGTCACCATGGGATGCATTATTATGTATAGATTATAGAATATTAGGGATTAAATTTAAAGTATGGATCCTTAAGGTTATGTATATATTATAGAATGTAAAATAAGACAACTATTAAGAACAGATATCCTTTATCTAGGATAAAAGATCTTTTTGATCAGCTCAAAGATACAACTATTTTTATGAAGATCAATCTAAAATCTAGATATCATCAGTTGTGAATCCATGAAGAGGATATGCATAAGACAACTTTTAAGACTTGTTATGGTTATTACAAGTTTATTATCTTGCATTTTGGTCTAATGAATGCTCCAATAACATTTATGAATCTATTGCGTAACATCTTCAGAAAGCATTTGGATAGATTTGTTTTGGTTTTTCTGGATGATATATTGATATACTCTAGAGATAAGATAGAGCATGATAAACACCTTAGAATTGTACTGGAACTTCTAAGTAAGAATCAGTTGTATGGAAACATGTCCAAGTGTGAATTTTATGTACCTAAAGTACAATACCTAGGACATATAGTATTAATAAAAAGAATCATAATAGATCCTAAGAAAATAAAGTCTTAGAAATATGATAATGAATGAAGCTCATACATCTCTGTATTCTACCCATCCAGATGGAGCAAAGATGAGGAAAAACATGAAGAAAATTTTCTATTAGCCAGGAATGAAGAAAGACATAACTGAATTTGTCATTCAATGCCTGGAATATCAAAAAGTAAAATGAGAGTACAAATATCCTATTGGGTTGTTATATCCACATGATGTGCCCATGCAAAAATGGTAGGTGATAGCGATGTATTTCATCATAGGACATCCTAAAAATAGATTCCAATATGATGCAAACTTAGTGGTGGTCGATAGATTGACCAAGGTTGCACACATTATACCTAGGAATACCAATGATGATGTCATCATTATGGTTAATAGATTTGCTAAAAAAATATTTTGACTACATGGTTTTCTAGAGGTAATTATATCAGATACAGACTCACGATTTATGTCTAAATTTTGACAAGCTTTGCATCGAGCCATTAGTACCAGATTGAATATCAGTTCAACTTATCACCCAAAAATTGATGGGTAAACTGAGAGAGTGAACCAGGTTTTAGAAGATATGCTTTGCATGTACTGTATGGATCAAATTTTTTTTGAGAAAATTATTTACATCTGGTATAGTTTACCTATAAACATGGTCACCGTTCGACCTTAGGCATGGCACCATTCGAAGATTTATATGCTAGAAAGTGCAAGATACCATTGTCATGGGACAATCCAAAAGATTAAATTGTGCTAGGACTAGACATGGTAAAATAAATGGAGCAACAATTAAGAATAATTAGAGAAAGTTTGAAATAAGCCACTGATCTATAGAAGAGTTATGTTGATCTCAAGAGTTCATAAAGAAAATTTGTTGTAGGTGATAGTGTATTTTTGAGGGTGAAACAAAAGAAAAGTTCTATTAAGTCCATAAAACTTGATCCTCATTTTGTGGGACCCTTTGAAATAATAGAAAAGATTAGCCCTATGGTATATTGACTTTCCTTACCACCTAGTTTGTTTAAGATTCATGATACCTTTCACATTTCTTTACTTAAAAAGTACATTGCTAATCCTAAGCATGTGTGGGACTTATCTAGTTTCTAGATAGCAAATCCAGAGGCTATAATAAAGATCCTTGAATTTCGATCCAAATTGACGAGGAAGGTAATCTTAGATCAATGCAAGGTTCAGTGGAACTACTATTTTGAAAGAAATGCTACTTGGGAGAAAGTAGCAGACATGCAAAAATATTTTCCATTTTTGTTTGAAAATTTTGTGTAAATACTATTTTATGTTTATAATGTTTTAAACATAGAGGACTGTATTAAACCTAAGGGGGGATGATGTCATGACCCACCCCTTGGCAGATTTTTTATGTTGTTTAGACATATGTTTTGGATAGTTGTATTATGGATGAGATACTTGACTATGTATTTATTGTATGAAGACACAGTTAGAAAAGAAGATATTGGTCATTTTAATATGTTGAGAAAAGCTTAGTGTCGTTGGTGGTTAGTGTTTCTAGGTTAGACTAAAATTTGATTCAAAACTCTTTGTTCAAGTATCCAATGGAATGCATGACCTGGATATTTTGTTGTGTTATAGCTAAGCAAAGTGGAACCAATGTTGTTGTTTGATAGCGTAAAGATTTAGAAAGCTATCTATCTACCTATCTATCTATCTATCTATATATATATATATATATATATATATATATATATATATATATATATATATATATATATATATATATATATATATATATATATATATATATATATATTGTTGGCACTTGTTGGAGATTTTTTTGTGTTCTTTGAAAATGAATAAAAGCCTTTTATAGAACAATTATGTTATATTGTTCTTCCAAATTTATATTGATGGAAATTACAATGGTTGAGGTGAAATCTAATTTCACCTCAACCATGGATAAACAAAACCATGGATGCTTATAGAATAAGAAACCAAAGTGCTATATTTTCATTGCTTGTGGAAGTAAATTTATATAGCACAATCTAGAAATTCCTTTTCGAAATAAAGTTGTATGTTATCCTATTGATTTCTATATAATTATGTGAAAAGAAAAATATAATTTAGAATTGCTTTCAAACCGTACCATAAAGGAATGTGTTTTGAGAATAAAGTTGCATTAAGTGTGAGTGCAATACTTCTCATTTTGGAGTCATCTGTGATCCCAACATATAGACATTACTTTCTGGTGGTTATGATAGTAATTGAGGAGGGCAAAACTTGGAACAAGTTGGAGTTAGCAAAGAGCAACAATGTTAGATTATTCATGGTTCAATGTTTCCAAGAAAAAGCTCTAGCATGTATCTTTAATTCGAAAAAGGATATGGTGTTGCAATATTTACCATTGTTAAAGGTTGTCAAATTGGATAATTGGATCAAAGTGGGCTATGTGGCAAGCTTCATGTTTGTAATTGTAGTGTAAATATCCAATGTATTATTGTGTCAACTATTATAAAAAAATTAATGTTGTAGAGATATGTGTAACTGGAAGAGTTGTGGATCTCTAATGTCTCACTGCAATGACTTAATCAAAAGGATGTCATAGTTATGTATTGGAAATTAGACCAATGATAATATTACATAGATTTTGCTAACGGATTAGTTTTAGAAGATTGATGCTTTTTCATTCCTGGATAAGAGTTAGAGCGATTTATGTGGAGAAAATTTGGTTTTTGGTATGTCATGAGAATCCCTTTTAACGTGTTTGTGATGGTGCAGTAATTGGATTCTACTTAATTAAGAGAAAACGTGAATCTATATATTTTAGTTGTTAATTCCCTCATGGTGTATATTTGGGGGAAAATTTTTAATTGTGGTAATGCAAATATACACTTAGTGTTGTGGCGACTGTTAAGGAATTAATGCCACCATTTCTTAATCATCGCTTCACTTTTAAACTAATGAGTAAAATATTAAAGAAGCTAAGTAAAATCATTCAATGATGATTTTAATGGATTATAAGGATATTTTAGAAGAGGACATGCATAATTGTAAATATCTTACATGAGTGGTTAGCCCATCTATTATATGGGAGGGATAGTCGATGTGTAATACACTTACATAAGATGGACCTATATGTAGTGTGGTGTTAGCACGATCTTAACAATTGATTGGTTGAGAAATGAGCTAGCCTTTAGCTTAAAAGGATGTGATAGCTTTATTTGGATATTACTTAGTACTCATACATAAACAGAACTATGTATGTAGTAGAGATGGGTAAATCCTTAAGCCTAGTGTACTTACATTGAAAGACTAATGTAAGTATAGGGATGGGTGAATCTTACACCTAGTGTACTTACTTGATAGAAAAATGTAAGTATAGTGATGGGTGAATCCTTGCACATTGTGAACTTGCATTAATGGAAAAATGTAAGTAGAGAATAAGAGAATTATTGTCCTTATAAAAAAAACTTAGTGCTCTTTTAAGTATGGTTTGTTTTGGGTAGTGATAGATTTCAAGTCATCTTAAAAATTATAATTGATAAGCAATATCCTATCAATTACAATTATTTTTAAGCTTAAACTTAGAATATTGAATTTTACCACTAATTTATAAGCCCCCATGAATTGATACCTATTCTAAACCTATACTTGATATTATAGTATTACTAAATAATATAAATGATCATAGTTTCAACTAATTACTTAATTAAATTAAATATATTTACATATAAAAAATTAATAGCCATATAATATATAAGACTTGGTTCCATATTTCTTATGGGTGTATAAAATTCCATCTGAAAAGTGGGACTCCTAATACACCATCATTATTCTTATCTTATTTTTTATATACAACTTAATCATTATCCTCTCCGATTTCATATTTATCATGGATATCAATCTACATAATATTATTATCCACTATGAAATAATATATAGTTGATAATCACATACATACCATTTTCTAAGTTGTATTTCTACTTTTTTTCAACCATAAAAGTTTTTAATTAAAAATATGGTTCTTCTAGGCATTCAAGTGTTTTGTGCCATTATTTTATCATTTATCTAATTACCAATATCTTGGTTAAAAATTACCATAACTCATGCAAACTTACACAATGATCATAGGTTACTTTAGAAGATAACAATGTGGTTAGCCTCTATACAAGTCATCTCCTAAGCCTTGGCATAAGTTGTAAGCTCTACTTATAAATAATAATGCAATCATAATTAAATTATCAAGATCCATATATTATAGATAAATAAATATCCATGTCAAACAATGATAGTTTTCATGACAAAAAAACAATGTAAAACACCTTTAGATTATAAGTTGTAAGTTATTTTATATTTAGATTGATATTCAGATGCTACATTATTACATTTTGCAAGGAAATATTATCCATTATTTAGGTTATTTTTTTATTTTTTTTTGGTGGTGGCCACAAGGGGTAAACAGACTGTGACCACGAGGGAACCATTACATAACATATCCGCAACATGTGAGGCGAGAGATTTGAACCTGGGCCTCTCAGCAACTAGAGAGGTTTAACTACCCACTTGCTCTCCAACTCCTCTACATGGGCGGATGATTATTTAGGTTATTTCAATCTAAGTAGCACCCCAAGATATTTTTTAATATTAAAAAATTAACACAAATTTCTATATAAGGAGCTAAAAAACTCATTATATTATGCATAAAGCAATATTACAATTCCAAATGATTAATCTAAAAATTAATGATATAGTTCTTAACTAATATTTTTTGGACCTTATGATTGATAATATGATTGTAATTCTTAATAATAATTTAAAATTACGTTACATCCTTAATTGTTAGTGAATTCAAATTTACCTTATAATTCAAATATTTTTTAAAATAATTATAATGATTCAAATTATTAACATGGTAAATTTAAACTACTTCATCCTTAATTGTTAGTGAATTCAAATTTACCTTATGATTCAAATATTTCAAAAATAATTATAATGATTCAAATTATTAACATGGTAAATTTAAACTACTTCCCATGAAGAATTTCCAGTCACTTCAAATTTATCTTGAGATCCAAAATCTAAAAGATCTTAAGGTAAATCACATCTATTTTTAAAGGATATTTTAGGAAGATCATAAATATTATTATCATTTCTTGGTATATTTTATCCTTAAATACTTGAATCAACATAACTAACTTGACTAGCTACATTAAATGTTATAAACAAGATTTTAGTTTGAATGTAATGTAAAGAGTATAAGAAATAGAAGAAAATCTATAAAAGAAATTGGTTTTTACATCTAATATTTATGCATTCTAAAATTACCTCACTCTACAAATATATGTAATTATAAAGAACATAAATACATGATGTTGGAAATTCTTGTCCAATTGTAACTCAATGTCACCTTTTGTAGTTTAGAAATGTTCCATGGTCAATCTCATTGAAAATCATTGAGAACTTTTTTGTGTTCTTTCAAAAACTAATTTAGACAAAAAAATGCTTTAGTTTTTGTGCAATTAAGAAACTTATTTCAATATTCAAAATATAACCAAAATTTTTTCTTGAATCATTATTATTAATTAGATGATTTTAATAGAATTTGAATACTATGAAAATAAATAGTTATAGAACTATCTAGAAAAAAATATTATGAAGGTTGTTTTATAGGTATAAAATTTCCCAAATAAAAATGATAGGACCAATATATTTACCTAACATGATAAAAATTTATTACTAAAGACTATCGTAGGGTTTTGGCATGGGATTCCTATCCTATTTAAAAAGGAAATAAAATAAAGATAATTCATAGTTCCTTGAGAACATCTATCCACCAATTACATCATTGTCAAAGAGAAAAATACATTATGTTATAAATGACATAAGAACCATAATTAACATCGGTTTGGTATCATATATTTATTTATAAATTATCATGTTATTAGCATTGGTTCCACTACTATTTCACTCTTATGTAAGAAAAAGTATACCTCTTAGTTTATTGATTCCTCACATAACCATTCATTGCTCATTTAATGGAAGCAAAGAGATCCTATACATTTTGTTGTATACAATAACAATAAAGAAAAATTATGGAAAAAGAAGCAACATTAAGTTTTTCTTGTTCTAATATTATTCTCAATGTGCCTAGGACATGTTTTGACCCAATGGAGGTAAATATTAACTCTTTCACCTAACTACATCTCTATATGTAAATAATTTAGGAATTAAATTTCTACCTTCCCCACATATCATTATCCCAATAGAGAATTCCATTATATTCAACTCTGCCTAGTCAAATTCATGTTTGTTGAGTACAATTCGTAGAAATAAGAACTAGTTTTCATATTTTAAGATATATAAAATCCAATATAAAGTTATATGATATTATTCAATATAATTTCACACTAAATTTATCCTAAAACTTGATGAATCTTTATTTTTTTAATTATAAATACAATTGACATAAAGTGATTAAATTATTATATGGATAATTTTTTGTTAATAATTGCTCTTGGATAAGAAAGTAATATGTCAAATTGAAGAGTAAAAATATAACATTACAACCCTATATTTACAAAAAAACTCACATAACCCAATCAAATGAGGTACAAGAACAAGATGGAGGTTCAAACCAAGCATTGGATTTCATAGTAGCTTATTGAGAATAATGGAATCAATATATTACCTAGTATTGCTAAAAATAAAAATACATAAAAATAAATGCATATGATATAAGGAGGTGTCTATGGACAACCCATAATATCACTAATAGAAAATATAATACACTTCAACAAATGATTAAATTTTTGGAATGATGGTGTATTTATACTCAATTACAAGTTACCTTTAGGTTGAGGTTAAGAAATTGAACTTTTGGTTAAAAATAAAATATTACAAAAAATAACTTTACAAGGTTTACAAGGACCCAAAGGGCTTATATATATTATATAATACATATTTCGTCTTGTTCTCAAGTGAACACTTAACCACCATATATTTCAATATTTCCCCTTAAGGGACACTCTCCCACACCATGTAGATCCCACATGACCACAAAAGGAACTTTTATTGTGACTTTGATAATAGTATAAAAACTAGACCAAACATACCATGGGAATAAAACCACTGCATAGAGTGTATAAAATATTGAATGTACTTGGTTCATTAATTAAATACTAGATTTCAAGCAAATTGAATGGTGATGTAATTGTCACAACAAAGAGTGAATCAAGAGGACTTAGAAATGACCACTTTCTCCATAATTATAAGGTGGTGCCAACGTTTTTAAGGCCAAAAGGCATGACCTTATAACAAAATGTCCCCCAAGGCGTTGTGAATGGGCCCATTTCTACCTTATTAGAAACACAATATTTAGCCTCCATGGAATGCTAAGAGATAGTAGAATATCATTAAGAGAACCAAAAAATAGGGTAGAAACCTAGATAGAAGATAAAACCTATGGTGGAGCATCACTCATCCAATTCACTATCCCAATCTACATCTAAATTCCTATTAAAATTGGAGGTGAACCATTTGAATAATGACTACCCATATAATATATACTTTTAAAGTCTCTAAGGATCCTCTTAATTATGATCAAAAAACTTTGTCAAGGTGTTTGCATGGTCTGCATGTAGATAAGAGTCTCACAAAATGACAACAAAGGAAATACCAAGTCATATGTAATGTAGAGGATACCCCCACTAGATACCAATATAAAGTGGAATCTACCAAAGGAGTTTGACAATCATATTGAAGATTTAAAATTAGAATCATTGCTCAAATAATCATCTAATAGTATAGAATAAGAAACCGATGTGTTAAGCCCATTATTATCTGAATCCAAAACTAAAGGTGTTGAAGGTGATAATGCATAGGAAGGGGTCAAATATATAGGTATAGGATCTTTAGTAGAAATTAAAGAGGAATCCCAAATAAGAATGAATTTCACAATCATATTTAAAGAAATTATTGAAACAGTTAGAGAATAAGAATATGTTCTACTAGAATCTTAGGTGGTTGACTAGATGGAACCTCTAAAAGAACCTCATCAAAAACCATATCTCTTCAATTAAGAATCTCATGCCTTTAAGGATCATAGAGATACTATGCAATAGAGGCATTTGAATACCTTACAAAGATGTGTAAGTGACTCTTAGATGATTTCTTTTTTTAAGATATTCGGGTATGTGAACCCATGTTTAAGACACAAATATACAAAACAAGGACATATTAGGCTTATCACCTCACCCAACTTATGATGTATGTTGCACAAGTGACAACCTCACCCCACAATTTATGATCTATCTTCTTAGTATAAATCATACAACAAGTCATATCCATGATTATCCTATTCTTCCTCTCATCTACCCCATTCTATTTTTGGGTATAGCGAAAATTAGTCTAAAATAGTATAACATAAAGAGTCAAAAAATCATAAAAAATATTTCACATGCATTCATCTCACCTATCTGACCTGACACACTTTATTTCTTTTTCCAAATAGTTCTCTACTAGTGCTTTGAATATCTTGAACTTATCAAGGCCTTGTCATTTATATATCTACATAAATCTAAGGAAATCACAAATTAAAAGGAGAAAGTGGCAATTCCTAAAAATGGAAGGTATACCCATGGGTCCAAATATGTCACTATGTATAATTTTTAACGGTTGTGTAACAAAAACTACTATCCCTTTTGGAAAGGAATCCCTATGATGCTTCCCTAGAATGAATCCCTCATATGCACCACAAAGAGGTGAAATATGAAAAATTCCAATGGTCATCTAAAGACAACTCATGTACCTTAATAATTCATAACTAAGATGTCTAATTCTATGGTTCCATCAATGACTTTCATCACTTGCTTGAGCCACCATGGCCACAAATTTATTTTTTTAGAGGAAAAGTAGGAGTCAATCTATCCCATAGTTTATTCATACAATCTAACTCATCACACTATGTAGAAGCAATTGGATTGAATCCATTACCCATGTCCTTGATTACAAAAAACAAACCAAAAAAAAACAAAACAAACTAGAACCATGCATTTTTATGTATGAGTGATGCAATAAATCCATAAAATATTGGGACCAACACAAACATTTGAAAAGATCAACAAATTTTTTTGAAGATTAGGTTCAGGTCCCATTAGCAAGTTCCAACGAAACCCTTTGAAGAGTAGGTTCATGTCTCATTTGCAAGTTCATTGGTGCTTGGACAGAACAGAACGCTCCCCCAATGTCTCGATATTTTTGAACAAGTGGTTATAGATCGCCCATGTTTCTTGTCAAAACATTTGTTCTTCTTACTCGAAGGAAGGAAAAGAGACATCTCTTTATTATTGCTCTCCTCTAGTCTTAATTTTTGTCCTCGGGGAGGCCCCATTGTTGATAGGGTCACTTAAATCGTTCTAGGTAAGTACGAAGATTCCTCTGGTCTTAATTGCACTATGGTATCTAGTGGCATATTAATTATGGTCTGAATTGCACTACGCTATGTAGGAATTATTTTAAAATTTTAATCGTCGCAGTCCGATGTCGAAGGCAAAGTTCGGACTTCGCTCAGTAGACGGTGCAATACAAAATTTGGAGGCGAAGTTTGGACTTTGCTCAGCGGACGGCATAGTGTGAAATTTAGGGGCAAAGATTAGACTTCGCTCAATGGACGATGCACAATGGACGCAAGCAGGCTTCGCACGGTGTTTTGCCGAAGTCCGACTTCAGGATCGAAGTGCGGAGTGCGGACTACACCCAGCGAAGTGTGAATGGGGCGACTCGTGCTTTGCTTGTGCACTCGAGCTATGCCCCTAGATAATGCGCAACCGGGTTGCACTTGCGCACTCGGGCTATGCTCGGATCTCGGGTGCACTCAGGTTGCGACAGCGAACTTGGAAAAACTTCTTCTGACTTAGCCAACTTTGGCTCTGTAATATTTTTTGCTCGAAAGGCTTGCGTGACTACAAGAATTGCTTGCTTGGCTGCAAGGAGAGAAACACCGAAACTAGAAGCAAAGTCTCAAATCTGAGCTCTAACTATTAGAACCCGAACAAAATTGCTCTGAGGCAATTTGTACAAAGAGCAATAAACTTCAGCACATAAAATAATTGCAAACCCTAAAGATGCTTAAAATGAACAACAAAATTTATTCATATGAAACAAGGGTTACAAAAGTCCTCAATTGAGGAAATAACATCTGCAGACTAAGCTGTAGGATAAACTGAAAGAAAAAATGTCGAGTCGGCTACTTGAACATTAATCAAATGAGCTACACTGCTCATTGAAATGCTCTTCTCACTTTCTTTGCCCTTCCACGCTCTCTCTTTTCTACTTGCTCCTCTTGTATGAAATACCTGAACTGTCTTATATAGCTGCGGGAAGAGGAATTTAGGGTTTGTCCTCTAACAGGTTATGACAGGTCCTCAACTAGGGTTTTTGACCAATCGCCGAACTGGCATTAAATCACCAAACTGGCATTAACTTCTACGGAGATTGGATCTGTCAGATGTCACATCTATCAGAGGGTAGGTGCGACATCATGTCAAACCTTTTTGTCGGGATCCCCAACTGCACGAGCGTAGTCTAGCTTCACCCAATTTTGCAGTGTAGTCTGGTGGAGGCATGAAATCTGGGTTAATATTTCTAACACCCTCCTTTAAGCCTAATTTCATGAGCACTTTGACTCCAAGATGCTCTCACAATCTGCTGAAGTCTTCCTCCTTCAAAGGCTTCGTGAAGATATCTACCAACTGCTCCTTAGATCTGCAAAACTGGAGTTGAATCTCTCTAGACTTCACCAACTCTCTGATGAAGTGATAATGAATATCGATGTGCTTTGTATGGCCATGGAACACGGGATCCTTTGATAGTACAATGGCTGAATTGTTATTACAAAAAATTGTTGTCGCACCTTCCGAAGGATAGTGCAGTTCACTCAGAACTCTTCGCAGCCAAACTGCCTAGCATGCAGCTGACATGGCGATGACATATTATGTTTTGGTTGTGGACAATGCAACGATGGGTTGTTTCCTGGATGCCCATGAGACTGTCGCTAATTCGAGATGGAAAGCATACCTGAAGGTGCTCTTTCGATCATTAGTACTGCCATCCCAGTAACTATCTATGAAGCCGACCAGTTCCAACTGGTCCTATCTAGTGTAAAATAGGCCACTGTTCCACGTCCCATTGACATAGCATAAGATCCTCTTGTCTGCTTGCCAGTGCATGTCCTTCAAAGTCTCCATGAAATGGCTGATCAGACTGACTCTGATGTTGCAGTCAAATACCTCAGACTACCAACTAGCCTCTTGAATAGCGTTGGATCTACATTCCTCCCTGAATCCAGCTTGCTCAGCTTCAAACTTGTGGCTACAGGTGTGATGGCAGGTTTGTTGTCCTCCATATTGAACCACTTTAGGACATCATTTGCATACTTGCCCTGAGAAATGAAGATGCCATCTACCGATTGGTCAACTTCAATGTCGAGAAAGTACTTCATCAGCCCTAAGTCTGTCATCTCAAACTCCTTCTTCATGGTTGTTCTGAATTGGTCAAACAGGACATTGTTGTTGCCAGTATAAATCAAATCGTCCACATATAGGCAGACGATAATGAGCTCACCTACTTCATTTGTCTTCATGTACATGGTTTGTTCATATGGGCATTTGACAAACCCATTTTACTTAAAATAACTATTGATCTGATTGTACCAAGCCCAGAGCGTCTGCTTCAAACCAAATAGGGCCTTTTTCAGCTTCAAGACTTTGCCCTCCTGGCCTTCAATTTCGTAACCTGGTGGCTGGTCTATGTAGACCTCTTCCTCCAACACTCCATTGAGGAAGGCTGACTTGACATCCATCTGATACATCTTCCAACCTTGTTGGGCTACCAATGTCAGGATCATCCTGATTGTGTCAAGTCAAGATACAGGCGCATATACCTCATGGTAATCGATGCCTGACTTCTGCTTGTAACCCTTCGCCACCAGTATGGCTTTATGCTTGTCAACATCTCCTTGGACGTTGAACTTTGTCTTGTACACCCATTTGACCCCAATGGTCTTCTTCCCTACTGGAAGATCAACCAGCTACCATGTCTCATTCTTTTTAATGGCTGCTATCTCCTCATCCATCGCATGCACCCACTTATGATTCTAACTTGCGTCTTCAAAATCTACTGGATCAACTTTAGTAAAGAATGCAAAGTCAGAGTACTCTTCATCTATGTGGGTTTGGGTTGCCTCATAGATTTCTCACAAGCTTCTTGTCTTCGCTAGCGTCACCAGGTTCTATATTCTACTTGTGAGTAGAGGTGATCGAGATGGAGTGGCTGTGCTACTACTGGCATCGTTGTTGCTGTTGGAAGTTACAGGTGGCTGCACACTTCCTTCTTCCAAGTCAATAGACTGTACTACTGCTGGCTATGACTGGCCAGTCTCTGAATTCTAATTCTAGGCTTCATCTTTAAGAAACTTCACATCACGGCTGATGATGAGCTTCTTCATCACAAGGTTGTATAGCCTATATGCCTTCGCCTGCTCATTGTACCCTATGAAAATGCACTTCTTAGCTCTATCATCCAACTTTTGTCGTTTCTCTTCTAGAACATGTGCATATGCAATGCACCCGAACACACATAAGTGAGCCACACTTGGCTTCACTCCACTCCAGGCCTCCTGAGGGATTTTGTCCATCACACTTTTGGTGGGACATATGTTCAGTAGGTATACTGCGCATGTTACAACCTCTACACAGAATTCATGCGATAATCCCTTCGCCTTCATCATGCTTCGTGTCATCTCCATGATGGTTCGGTTCTTCCTCTCAGCTACGTCGTTCTGCTGTGGCGTGTATCTAGCAGTGAACTGCCTTTGAATTCCATGCTGCTTGTAGTAGTTATGGAATTCATTGGATATGTATTCACCTCCACCATCTGTCCTAAGATTCTTGATCTGATATCCGCTCTGTTTCTCCACCAGAGCCTTGAACTCCTTAAATATGGCAAATGCCTCTGACTTCAGCTTGATGGCATAGATCCAAGTATTTTGACTGAAGTCATCTATGAATGTTAAGAAGTATTTATTGCTGGCAAATGTGCTGGTTTGCATCGGACCGCAAATGTCTGAGTGCACTAGCTCCAATGGCTATGATGCTCTCCAAGACTGATCGAAAGGGAACAAATCCTTGTGTTGTTTTCTGACTAAGCAACCCTCACAAACTTGATTTTGCTGCTCTATTAGGGGTAAACCCTTCACCATCTACATCTTGTGTAGTTGATTTAGGCCACTAAAGTTCAGATGACCAAATCTGAGATGCCACAGCCAACTAGCATCTTTCACAACTACACTTAAAGACATCAATGATTCATTCAAAATCTACAACGGAAACATTTTGTTCTCCGTCATGGACACTGTAGCAATCTACCCATGCGACTTGTCTCTAATGGTGCAAGCTCCATTTTTGAACTGGATCGTATGTCCCTTCTGCATGAGCTATCCAACGCTCAGTAGGTTATGCTTCAGGCCAGACACATAGTAGACATTACAAATGTGCTTTCGTTCACCATGCCTGGTGCGGATGAGGATCTTTCCTTTCCCAATTACGGGAACCTTGTTGTTGTTCCCCATATTTACCTTAGACTGGACTGTTTCATCCAGTTGGGAGAACATCTCCTTGTTCCCCATCATGTGGTTGTTGCACCCACTGTCTAAGTACCAGACATTCTTCTGGCACTCCTCAATGTTGCAAGTCAACAACACATTTCCTCCTGCCACATTTCTGGTTTCATCCGTGTAATGGGCCTACTGCTGGTTCTCTGTGGCCATCCATTTTATACACTGTGAGATGTAATGGCCGAATTTCTTGTAGAAATAACACTGGACCTTTGACATGTCCTTATTCTGACTAGATCTAGCTTGTTGATTTTTTGAACTGCCTCTTCCACCTTGCTGATGGAAATTATAGTTGGTCTCCCCTTCGCTAGGGTTTGACATTCCTCCTTGCCTGTTGCCTTTCCCATGCCTGCCTTTGCCTCTTCCTCCATGAGAACTAGAGGTGCCATGGTGGGAATCTTGTCTGTCGCTGTCTCAAAATGAGACCTGAGCCCTGAATGCTTGCTCCAAAGAGGTCTGAGATGAACGACTCAGCCTTTGTTCATGTGTTTGCAATGAACCCATGAGTTCGTCTGTTGAGAGGGTTGTCAGATCCCTCAACTCTTCGATTGCTATCACAATCAAGTCAAAATTAGTAGGCAGACTTCTAAGAATCTTCTCCATGATTCTATGGCTCTGCACATTTTCTCCATTCAACCGCATCTGGTTGATAATGTTCATCGTCCGGGTGAAGAAATCCCTCATGGACTCGAACTCACTCATATGCAGATTTTCAAACTCCCTCCTGAGCATCTGCAGCTTCACCAACTTTACTTTATTGGTGCCCTGGTACAAGCTGGCCAGAATCTCCTAGGCCTGCTTCACTTTGGTGGCTGATGTGATCCGTGGGAAGATGGACTCCTCGACCAATTGCATGATGTAGAAGAGGGCCTTCTGGTCCTTCTTCATTTTATCTTTCAACAGATCCTTGTCTGCTTGAGAGAGGGCGGCCAGTGCTGTCGCATCTATCGGTTCTGGGTAGCCGTTCTCGACTAAATCCCACAGCTCCTGAGATCCGAATAGGATCTTCATCTGGATGCTCCAGTAATCATAATTTTTTTTGTTGAAGCGCAGGATCTGCAACTGCAAGTTGTTGCTAGTGGAAGCCATTCTGCTTCAGTCTCCGCATCAAGGGATCGGTAGCTCTGATACTAATTTGTAGGAATTATTTTAAATTTTTAATCGTCGTAGTCCAACGTCAGGGGTGAATTTCGGAGTTCACTTAGTAGACGATGCAGTGTGAATGTCGAGGGCGAAGTTCGAACTTCGCTCAGCAGACGACACAGTGTGAAAGTCGAGGGCGAATATCGGACTTCGCTCAACAGATGGCGCACAACGGAGGCAAGCGGACTTCGCACAGTGTTTTGCCAAAGTTTGACTTCGGGAGCGAAGTGTGGAGTGCGGACGGGGTGACTCGCGCTTCGCTTGCACACTCGGGCTACGCCCTTGGATAATGCGCAACCGGGTTGCACTTGTGCACTCGGGCTACGCTTGGATCTCGAGCGCAATCGGGTTGCGGCAGCGAACTTGGAAAAACTTCTTTCGACTTAGCCAACTTTGGCTCTGCAATATTTTCTGCTCGGAAGGCTTGCACGGCTGCGGGAATTGCTTGCTTGGCTGGGAGGAGAGAAACATCGAAACTGGAAGCAAAGTCTCGGATCTGAGCTGTAACTATTAGAACCCGAACAAAATCGCTCTGAGGCGATTTGTACAGAGAGTAAAAAATTTTGGCACATAAAATAACTGCAAACTCTAAAGATGCTTAAAACGAACAACAAACTTTATTTATATGAAACAAGGGTTACAGAAGTCCTCAACTGAGAAAATAACATCTGCAAACTAAGCTGTAGGATAAACTGAAAGACAAAATGTCGAGTCAGCTGCTCGGACATTAATCAGATGAGCCACACTGCTCACTAAAATGCTCTTCTCACTTTCTCTGCTCTTCCATGCTCTCTCTTTTCTACTTGCCCCTCTTTTTTGAAATACCCGAACTGTCTTATATAGCCACGGAAAGAGGAAGTTAGGGTTTGTTCTCTGATAGGTTCTGACAGGCCCTCAACTAGGGTTTCTGACCAATCCCCGAACTGGCATTAAATCGCCGAACTGACATTAACTTCTGCGGTGATCGGATCTGTCAAAGGGTAGGTGCGACGTCATGTCAAACCTTTTTTCCGGGATCCTCAACTGCGAGAGCGCAGTCCGGCTTCGCCCAATTTCATAGCGCAGTCTGGCAAAGGCGTGAAAGCTGGGTTAATATTTCTAACACGCTATCTAGTGGTATATTTTATAATTAATGTATATGATTAAAATTTCGTTTCACTTCTGCTATCAAGAGGTCAGGTTTTTCTTTATGTGTCCAGCCTCCTCTATAAATGAAAAAGCATTTTATATCAGAATAAGAAATCACCATGAGTTCCGTGGCCGAACCCAGCGGCAATCCTATGCATGCGGTGGTGTTTGTGGCTCCATTGCAAGGCCACATGATACCCGCGTATAACCTGGCCAAGAAGCTGGCAGCCAAGGGTATTGTCATCACTCTGGTGTGCACAGAAGACAGCCATTCCCGCATCACCAAAACTCATGACGGTAGAGATCCATTCGCCGACGACGCCGCCGACCTGGGCCTCCCTATTCGCACTGCTCTCGTCTCCGACGGACTGCCCGTCGGCTTTGACCGCTTCCTCCACTTCCACGACTTCTTTCTCTCCTTCGAGAATAAAATGGAGTCTCACGTCGAGGAACTTATGCGCAATCTCCAGGCGAAGGAGCCTCCCATATCGTGCATCATCGCCGACACACTCTTCGTTTGGGCCGACCGCGTAGCCAAGAAATTCGGGGTCCCGCACGTTTCCTTCTGGACGGAGTCTGTCATGGTGTTCGCAATATACTACAACTGGGACCTCTTCGTCAAAAATGGGCATCATCCTTTCACAGGGAACGGTACACTCGCATCTCCGCCGCCACGTTTTTCTTCATTTTAGTAACATAAAAGCAGTCTCTATATCGTATTAAAGATAACGGTGAGTTTGATCTTGCAGATGCGGACGTGATAGACTACATTCCTGGAGCACCCGCTCTCAAGTTAACTGACCTACCGTCCCATCTTCAGGAATGGGACGTGTCAACGATCATGCATAAATTAATGTACGAATCATTTCAGTCGGTTCGCGGCGCAGACTGGATTATCTCCAATACCGTCCACGAGCTGGAGAGCCAAACAATCGAACAAGTGGAAGCGCAGTCCGGGATTCCGTTTGGGTCGGTGGGTCCGTTGCTTCCTTTGCATATCGTCGACGGCCAAGCCCAAAATGTGGAGGTGGGAGCCAGCATGTGGGCGGAGTCCGATTGCAGGAGCTGGCTCGATGGTAAGGCCAAAGCGTCCGTTATCTATATTTCTTTTGGGAGCTTAGCCCACGTTTCCAAAGCTCAAATAGAAGAAATGGCGATGGGATTGCTGCAGAGCCAACTGCCTTTTGTGTGGGTGCTCCGTCCGGACACCGTGGCCTCCGACGTGCATCACATTCTTCCCGAAGGGATTCTTGAGGAGTGCAAAGAGCAGGGTATGGTGGTTCAGTGGACGTCTCAGCTGGACATATTGTCTCATCCTGCTGTGGGAGGATTTCTGACACACTGTGGGTGGAATTCCATAATGGAGAGTTTGTGGTTTGGTGTTCCCATGCTCGCGTTTCCCTTGTTGGCCGATCAGTACACGAACTGCAGGCTGGTCGTAGATGAATGGGGAGTGGCCATGCGGTTGGGGCGCACTCCGAGGAGTTCGAATAACATGAGATTGGAGCTGGTGGGCAGGGATGTGATAGCGAGTACTATAGAGAAATTCATGCATACGGGTGAAGGAGCAGCTAGTCAAATAAGAGCCAAAGTTGAAAGCGTGAGAGAAGTTACGAAGAAAGCGGTGCTGAATGGAGGCTCTTCTCGTAGGAATTTAGACCTGTTTATGCAAGAGCTGAAGGCTAGAGATCGCAGACGGTTTCGATCAATCCCCATAACTATGAAAAAATTCTAGCACTTCTTCACGTTCAATTTCTAGTATTGTGTACTAGTTTATTCGCATTGGGGAGCTTTTATCATCGATGTTTCAGGTTCGCTTCCTTTTATTTGTCCGCTAGCCCTATATGTTAACAATTCCCTTATCTACCAACTCTTTTATTGAATTCTTGTCATTTCCTTAGATTTGGTCTGCTAAGCACCTTCTTTCCAATATCTATAATGTTAGCAAACTCTACAATATACTCTGTAGCTAAGAACATTACTTCTTAGAATAGTAAATAATATTGTACAAATAAAAATTAATTAATTAAAAATAATAATAATAATTTATAAGATCATTTGTTATAAAACAATTTTATGGAGGATATTAGTTAAATTTTATCAGCTTAACAAAAATTTGAACGTCTATTAAATATTTCAAAGTCCCAAATATATATTTTTATTTTTATTTTAGACTTAATTTTATTTTTACTTTTTATTAAATATTAATTAATAAAATAAAAGTAAAAATACAACAAAGTCTAGATAAATTTGATCTAAACATATTAATCTAAGATATAAAAAGGAAGACAATATGAAGCCAAAAACAAAAATATATGGAAAATGGTTTAAAAATGAAGATAATACCAAACCATATATTATATATATATATACAATATTAAACTATATATATTATTATGTTATATTAAAATATTAATGAATAGCATTATATTTAGATTATTATTTTTTTTTTAAATAATTTATTTTCAAATTAGTCATGTTTCGTCTTCAAAGTTGAACTCGTTACCCAAAATCTTATTACACATATATTTTGTCATTCTTTAATTGTTTTGATATGTCCTCTACAAGTGGAAACAATGTAAACTTTTATAATTTTGTTCTTTGTCATTTATTAGTCTCTCATAAATTAATTTAGTTAGCATTGTAGTTCTCTTATTTGTTAGTAGTTTTTTTTTTTTCATTAACAGTTTTCATGTTTGGATAGTGCAAACAGCTATGGAGGAATGCTATATTAAATTGCAAGTTTTTAATCCTTTAATGTAAAAGTAACATCATTAAAGCATACATTACACCTTTAGTTATCAAATTTGTTGAATTTTTAAAATAAATTTCGAAATTAAATTAAAATCGTCACAAATAAGTTCGACCAATAAAAAAATTAGAACGTCACAAGAAAAATACGTGCGAAAAGTTTTTCTATGTACTTTCAACCCTAAATTAACAGAAAACATGGAGGTAAACGCATGCAGAAGAAAAAAAATTTCGCATGAAAACATTTACATAAAAAAAATCTACGTAATTAGTGTAAAATTTGGGTTAATTGATTATGTATGTCAATTGCCAGATGTGATCTGTTGCAATTCACAAGTCTGAAACAATTTCAAATACGTTCGCCCTTATTAATTTTTAAATAACTTGCTCGTCTATCTGCTATCTTGGTATTAGAGTCACCCACTAAAACCACTTCTTGAAGCTTTTTATATTTTGTGACATCTTTTATCAATATTATATACATACGATAATCTAAACCATATTTTTTACAAAATTTTGATTGTTGTTGAGTAAAATAACAATTTACAATTCTAATCAATTTATTGTTACCTCTTATTTTAATCCATATATACAATAATAACAATTTTACTTTTTAACATATCTGAATCTATCCCAAAACAATTACACTGTGATTGTTTTTGGTATATTGCTATAAATATTCATGTATTGACACTTCATTATATGCAAGGACGCTCCCATGCTTTTGGAATGCACCTGCATCCTTCGTAGCAGGCTGTTTGTCGGAGTTACGAGTTTGTACAAAGCATAGACCCCTCGAAAAAGAGCATGATATTCTTATGATGAAATATACCTGTAACACCTGGGTGATGATGAAATATTTTAATTGCGGGAGGTTTTGAAATTAAAAATTATATATAATTAATTTTGTTTAAATATTTTAAATAAAAAATAAAATTAAATAAAATATATTTTAATTTTTTGTTATGTTTATATATATGCACATATTTAAATAAAGTTTTATATTAAAAAATAGAAAATAAGTTTACTTTAGTAAAATTAAATGTTTTTTTGAATTTGTTAGTTATATAATATTGAAAAGATATATGCACATTTATAATATTTTGAATTTTATATTAAATATTATTTTGAATTTTTAAACATGTCGAATTTATTTCAAACCTCAAATATGTGGAACTCGTTGATAACTAAAATTACACCATTAAATTCAAATGAATCTAAAATGACATATAAAAATGTTTCTAAAATAATATTAATTTTTTAAAAACAAAGGAGCTCGAATTTCAAGGTACGAGAAATAAATACATCATTTGAAAAGGCTTTTATTACAACATGCCATATACATTTTTTTTAACTCGATAGGTAAAAAAGAAAACCTGGCAATTTTGTATTTCATTACTTTCTAAGAAGGTTTTTACGTAAAGTTTTTATATTAGAAGTCATACAAAAGAATCTTTACTACTAGAGTTTGTAGCTACAATATTTCCACAATGGATTTAAAAATAAATAAAAATAAAAGTTATACAAAAGAATTTTACTACTAGAGTATGTAGTTATAATATTTTCACAATTGATTTTATTAAAAAATAAATAAAAGTATGTTATATGAGTTTTGACTAAAAAGTTATATACAGATATTATGGTCCTTAGACAATGCATAGTCTTTATAAATATTTCAAGGAAGAGAAATTGACAAATATTTTTATAGTTTTACATCCATATATCTTTGAATCAATTATAGTTTTATTTATGCATAGCTTTTAGAATCATTTCTTTGATTATAAAGAGTAAGTGCAAATAAAGGTTATAGTGGCAGCAAGGAGTAAGGTTTGAACCCATGATTACGCAATGAAAAATGTAACGTGTTATTCATTCTTCTAGTATACACAAAAAAAATAGAGATTAGAAGTTTAATATGTTTAAGATATACCTAGGTAGCACTAGAAAAAAAAAAGGTTTGTTCTATATAAGAAATTATGCGTCCTCTAGTTCTACGAAACTTTTAATCCTTTGTTTTTTTTTTTACTTTTTTTTTTGAATTTACATGGTGGAATCGATAGTCGCCACAAATACGGGTAGGTTGTTTGGATTTTATGGCCACCACAGTATTCTATTCTATTCACCTCAAAAGCTGCCACATAGATCTTCATGCAATCCATCCCTATAACCACCATGCCACAATCATTTTGAACCTTTTACGTTGCTAAAAGCGCCAAGAAAGGGACAAGCATTCATTCCAAAGAGGATCAAGATTTGAACCTTGGAACTCTACCCTCCTTAGGGGGTTTGGTCGAATCAATTGGTCTATACCTCAGAACTAACTTCTAATCCTTATTTTGGATAGTAGTTCTCCATTCAATTTAGAGAAAAGGTCCAATGTTTGACCATGATAATGGATGGATTTTATCCATCATATTGATGAAGTAGTAAAACTAATACCATGATAAAATAATTTTTTTCTTTCGGTTACATAGGAGAGTTGGTCACAACCACACTATTTTTAGTAACTAACAAGTATAGCTGCTTTCTTATTATTGACCCGACATGAAGTAGACCACCAGTTTCTCAGGATTCATACCATCATCGGATTCACACCATCATCGTAATTATGATGTGCACTCAAAGGATTTAGATCAAACCACTACCTTAGTAAATAGGATGCCCCTAAGGTTTGAACCTAGGTATCTTCTTGGTAAGTGACAAGCATAGGGTTCAAACCATAGGATCTACTTCCACCAAACCTATTCCACTTTGTTATTATTGACCTAACATGAAGGGGACCACCGGTCGCTCAAGATTCATACTGTCATTATCATTATGGTGCACACTCAAAGGATTCAAATCAGACTACTACCTTTGCAAATAGGTTGCCCCTGAGGTTTGAACCTGGGTGTCTTCTTGGTAAATTCTTGGTGAGACAAACACTTACCAATCCACCTAGCCCTCGATGACTAATTAAAAAAAAATTAAAAGTGTTTTTTATTCCATTAACCAAGCCTTCTAGATGCTTTGTATATAAAAATAAACCTATATTTAGAAGTATCTAGTAGTGAGGAATTTGACTTGAATATGCATCCCAATAATCCATCTATTATAAAAAGTTGTAATATGTTTATTTCAAAAACTCCAAGGATCATATTCTTATAGCGCTTTGATTACCTAGTTTACAATGAGATAGGTTCCCTATCCGCTTAGGTCTATGATTCCTAAATCATATTATTTCTTAGAAAAAGTATACCACAACTAGGATACACCAACCATAGAAAAGGATTTATTCTATTTTGACTATAATTTACTTTGATTATTTTTGTAAATTATTGATAACCAACATGAGATGTAAAACATGAATACTAATGAATCTTTTCTCACCACATGGAGCTCACATATAGTCTAACTATCAATATTTTATTTTTTTTTATAAATCATTATCAAATATAATAAAAGAGGCATTTAAACCATTGTAAATACCCATGCATAATATGGTTCTAATATTTTAGGATCTAATTGGAAATGGACCATATGAGGAGAATAAAATTTAGATTTTATAATTTGATATGTTGGCATCAATACTAAATAGGATAGATCTATCACTTATATGGTATTTTTAGTTTCTTCTTGATTATGTCCAAAAATATGTTTTCTCATCTATAAAGTGTAAATTAATAAATTTCCACCTTCTAGTAGCACAACAACTTTGAATCTATTTTAAACATGTATCCCATAGCTTATATAAAAATAAAAAATATGAAATGAGTCAAGGGATAACTCTACCTAATGGTTTTTTATAATGGAAAATGATTTGATAAAACCTCTCTAATAATTATTATTACAAATATAGGAAAAAAAATATAGTAATTAATTTACATAGCAAGGTACAAAGATCAACCACTACAACATTTTGATTATAGAAGACATCTAAATCAGTTAGAGATTTTATCAAAATTAATTTTGATGAATTATATAACTTGTATAGATTTTTGGGACTATTCTAATGGTTTTCATGCCATAATTAGATTATCCAAAATAGAGCATATTTTAAGAAGATCCATTTATTTTGATAAGATAATACTTTTGGCAATAGGGTTGATGTTTTTTGAAGTTATTTTCACAAATATTTATAAGAGATATTTTATGGTTAGAGGCTTTATCAAAATTGATTTTGGTGAAGTCTACAACTTGTCTAGATTGTTGGGACTATTCCAATGCTCCCTATGCTAGAACTAGATTATACAAAATAGAACATATTTTAAGAAACTCCATTTCTTTTGATAGCATAATATTTTTAGCAATAGGGTTGATGTCCTTAGAAGTTACTTTCACAAGTATTTGTAATAGATATTTTATAAAGTTATTAGATTCTAATCAACCAATGTATCATGATTATTGCATTTAGGAATGATTTTGATCACCTTGATTCTTGTAAGTACACAAAAATATCTTATTTTAGATTCTTTTTATAGTTAAAATAAGACTTAAAGGATTGGTCATGACCTTTTAAAGAACTCTACTATCAGTTTGTCTAGATTATGATTTTTAGCTTATAGAAATGAAACCTTTCTATCCCTAGTTAGTATTAAAAGAAAATATCATGTTAGATCATTTAATTTATAAAAGAAAGAAATCACGACTATAAATTTATTTTAGAATATACATCGATGCAATTTAAATTATGATTTAATATCGTGTTTTAATACTATTAAGTCTTAATTAAGAAATGATATATAATATAATATTTTTTAAGCTTTAACATTATAAATAGTCCCAAAAATAATATGCATATTATTATAGAATTCCAAAACACCTAAATTTTATACATATTATTATGTAAGGTGGATTTCCTATTTCAAGTTATATGGAAAAATACATCATTGGAAAAATATTTTCTTACAACATACTATAAATATTTTGTCACTCGACATGTCCAAAAAAATGTCCTAACATTTTTTTATTTCATTAATTTTTAAGAAGGTCTTTATGTAAATTATATATGTTAGAATTCATACAAAATAATATTTACTACTAGATTTTGTAGCTATGTTATTTTCACAATGGATCTTGACTTTCTTCTTCCTTTCATTCAAATTAAAACTAGAGTAAAATAGAAAAGTAATGCTTTATAAAGCTTTTTCCCAAATGTTGTACCTAATATGGCCATTAGACCATTTGTAGTCTTTATAAATATTTCAAGGAAGATAAGCTCACAACTAATTTTGTAGTTTTACATCCATATATCTTTGAACCAATTCTAGTATTATTTATGCATATCTTTTAGAATAATTCCTTACATAGAGCAATCAAATTTTCTTCTAGTGCTAATACCTAGGTATATTCCAAATATATTAAACTTCTAATCCCTATTTTAAATAGTAGTTCTCCATTCAAGTTAGAGAAGAGGTCCAATGTTTGACCATGATAATGGATGGATTTTCTCCACCATACTGATGTAGTAAGACTAATACCATTATGAAATTAAGATTTTTTCAAAATGGATTTTCGATTCCATTATCTAATCCTTTTAGATACTTTGTATAGAAAAAAATCCTATATTTAGAAGTAACTAGTATTGACCAATTTGTATTGAACATGCATCCAAAGAATCCATCTATTATAAAAAGTATTAATATTTTTATTTAAAAAAAATCAATGGTTCATATTCTTATAGGGCTTTGATTACCTAGTTTACAATGAGATTGATCTCTTATATCCTTGGATCTATAAGTCTCAAATCATGCTCTTCCTTAGAAAATATGTACTAAAACTAGGATACACCAACCATAAAAGAAAATATTATTCTATTTTGACTATACTTTACATTAATAATTTTTGTAAATTATTTAAAACCAACATGAGATGTACAACATGAGTACTAATAAACTTTTTTCACCACTTGGACCTCACCTATAATCAATGTTTTGAACATTTGTAGAAAATATTATCAAATGCAACACATGAGGTATTTAAACAATAGTAAATACCCATGAATAATATGGTTTAAAATTATGGAATCTTAGTGAAAATGGCCCATATAAGGAGAATAAAATTTTAGATTTTCTAATTTGATATTTTGGCATAATACTAAATAGGTTAGATCTATCACTTATAGGGTGTTCTCTATTTCTTCTTGATTATGTCCAAAAAATACCTTTTCTCATCCATAGAGTGTAAGTCAAACACTTTAGCACAACAACTTTGATTAATTTATTTTGATCCATTTTAAACATGTATCCCATATGTTATATGAAAATAATGTATAAGAAATGAGTCAAGAGATAACTCTACATAATGGCATTTATAATGGAAAATAATTTGATAAAATCTCTCTAATAACTATTATTACAAACATAGGCAAGAAACATAGTAAGTCATTTACATAGCAAGGTACACAGATCAACCAATACAATATTTTAAATATAGATAATATCTAAATAAGTTAGAGGCTTTATCAAAATTAATTTTGATGAAGTCTACAACTTTTCTAGATCATTGGGACTATTCCAATGTTTTCCATACCATAACTAGATAATATTTTAAAGAAAATCATTTGTTTTGATAAGATAATGCTTTTAGCAATATGGTTCATGCCTTTGGAAGTTACTTTTACAAGTATTTATAAGAGATATTTTATATTTGGAGAGTTTATCAAAATTATTTTTGATGAATTCTACAACTTGTCTAGATTTTTTAGACAATTTCAATGACCCCCATGCTAGAACTAGATTAAAATAGAGCATTTTTTAAGAAAACCCATTTGTTTTAATGGGTTAATATTTTTAGCAATAGGGTTGATGACCTTAGAAATTACTTCCACAAGTATTTATAATAGATATTTTACAAAGTCATTGGATTCCAATTACCCAATGTATCATGATTAATGCATTTAGGAATGATTTTGACCAAATGTGATTCTTGTAAGTACCAAAATAACCTCTTCTTTTGGTTGTTGTTTATAGTTAAAATAAGATATTTAGGATTCGTCATGATTTTTTAAGAAACTCTACTATTAAATTGTCTAAATTATGATTTTTTTAGCTTATAGAATGAAACCTTTTTATATCTAGTTAGTATTAGAAAAATATTATATCAGATAATTTAATTTATAAAAGAAAGAAAGAATGGCTCTTATTTTATTCTAGACTATACATCCATGCAATTTAAATTATGATTCAAAATCATGTTTTAATACTATTCAATCTTAATTAATAAATGATATATAACTTAATTTTTATTCAACTTTAACATTATAAATAGTCCCAAAAATAATATGCATATGATTATAGAGTTATAGAACACCTAAATTTTATACATATGATTATTTAAGGTAGGGTTCCCATTTCTATATAACTATAATTTTTTTACTTGTAAAATAGTAAAGAGAGGAAATAATTTATAAATTAAAAGACAATTATTAAAAATTGTAAATTTTATATGATAATTTATTTTCACATTCTCTTTTATGGCATATGAAATGTTATCCTTATGCACATATCTTTTTTTAAAACTAAATTAATATTATTTAAAAAAAATATAGATTCATATATCTCAAGGATTAAAGTGCCATAATAATTGTAATGTTTCATAAGTATAGATGAAAACCTTTCACAAATGACTAAATTGTTCCTAACTTTTTTGGTAAAGTAATATTTTAAGTATAATAAAATATGAAACTTAATCATATTTAAGGAAGTATGCGTAGATGTAAATATAGTTATTTATGATGGTTGAATTGGTTATATGTCTATTTAAAAATACTTTAGATGCCATATAGAACACTAGCATGGATGACTTTCTTCCTTTTCTTTATTACCACATGGGCGTTGTTCTTCATTGTTGTGTTATAATCATAGGAGAAAGGTGGATATATAAAAATTTTGGCCAATGAAATAATTCTTAATATTAGTATAAATGTTAGGCCCTATTGTTTATATTCTCCACATTAATTATTATTCATTTCAAATTAAATCTTATAATTTATTAATTGTAATTTCTCCAACCACACTAAGAGGAATTTGTATATCATTTACATGTAAAACAAATATAAGTACAAGTTATGGGTTGGAAATATTCTAAAGGGGAAAATGTAATTAATGAATTTTATGGTCTTAAATATTGGCAAGTCAAGAGCTTTCCACTGAGATCTATAGACAATATTTATAATATATCCACAGGAATTATTGACAAGTCCAATTTTGTGTAAGAATAACAAATTGTTTAATGTGTAGCATTAGTTTCTATTCAACATGATTATCTTTGATTTTATTGGTGGCTTGATATTGACTATTCTTTTCTATAATTTAAGTAATCAATGTGTTTAGTGGTATAAACATGTATTTCTTATGTATTGCAGTAAAATTATTTACTATAAACAAATGTAAGGATGCATCAAATTATCATTATTCATATTATATTATAAATCTATTTATATGTGTTATTGTATATCATAGTCTTTTAATCTTGGTTCTACACTTTTAATGTATTGAAATACATTTTTGAAACTAATATGGTGTAGATTGTAACCTTGCTATCAAAAACTATATTTAAGGGTACAACTTCATCAAAATTTTACTAGATATTTTTTGCAGTACATTGTCCTGATACAAAGGGAAATTTTAAAGGTTATAGTTAACCAAGGTCATTAATTATGATTATGGATCATCCTTAGAAGAGTTATTTATTTTGTGGGAATGCTTGTCATACAAAATTATCTATATTTAGAAGTAGATTTGATCCTATGAAGCTTATCTTCTCAATGAGCACATAGTGTGTCATCTCATTCTTCTTGTAATATTACAATGAAGAGGTTGTATATAATTTTTTTGGATTATTAAACACTTATATATTGTTGATGCATGTATTTTTAAGTGCTACAACACATATTAGATAAACTATAAATAACGAATTATGGAAAAAATACTCCAATTTTAAGAGTGAGCACCTAACATTACACGTCAAACAATATTTTCTAGTGCCTAAAATTTTGTGGATTATCATTTTTAGGGCTACCTTTGATTTTGGTGAAAATTTCTAGCTCCAGATTCTAGCTTAATACTGTGTTCAACGATATTCATATCATAGAATTTGAAGTCCTCATATGTCAATGCAATGACATATCCATATTTGTTGTACAACACTTTGAATAAATTAACGTCTTATTCAATGTAATCCTTTCCTAAAGGTAGATTATTTCCCTTTTATAGTTGAATAGCATGTTATAAGGACATCTTCAACTTGATGTTTCCCTTTTAGAGCTATCATTTTGATTGAACAAACTCTTTAACGTGATTAGTCCTCTTGGAAACTGAATAGTATTTAAATAGATAAATCCATAATTAATGTCATCCATAAACTCATATTTTCTACATATTTAGTTTATTTGACAAGCAATTCTATAATTTTATCATCATTATTGAATACTCGCCAATAATATTTGAAGAATAAGATTTTTGATATTACCAGTGAAGCAAAAAAAGGAGAATATCTAATACTTCAAAAATGCATGCAAAGTAGATTTGATGTATAGACTAATTGGTTCAACCAAACCCCATAAGGAGGATGGAGATCCAAGGTTCAAATCTTGGACCTCATTACACTGAATGCTTGTTCCTTTTATGGCAATTTTAGAGGTGTAAAAGGTTTAAAATTATTATGGCATGATGATTATAGGGGTGAACTATACAAAGAACTATATGGTAGCTTATGGCATGGACAACATAGAATACTGCGACGGCCATAAAAGCTGGAAAACCTTCTTAGATTCATGGTGGCTACCAATTCCACTATGTAAATTATAAAAAAACAATGCATGCAAAGTATTCTTAATGATGTTAATGATTGTAATGAAAATTTTGTTAGTATACATGTTAGTCTATGAAAGATCATATACCAGGGAATAATCACTCTAAGTGTTTCCAAGATAAGAAAACAAGGAAAGGTTGAAGAATTAGAATAAAAAAATAAAAAATGATGAAAGATGTTTGTTGTGATACAAATAATATAGGGCCTATGGAAATGAATGAGTGTTGTGATACTAATGATCTTCATCAAAATATAAAGAAAAATTGTGATGCACGCACTGATACTAGTGACATAGAATTCATGAAGAAGATAGAAGAACTTGTTACAAAAGTAGATGCCTCATGTGACACAAAGGATTTGAATATATTTTGTGATTGTTTAGAAAAATCTTATGCTATCAAATTTTATGATGATAGGGATAATGATGCTCAGAGTTGTGTTGATGTTGATAGGGATAATGATGCTCAAATTTGTATTGATGTTGATAGAGATCAGTTTGATGATCTTTTTGGTTATTTTTAAAGGTATACTAAAGGAATTAGTTTACAATTATTAATTAAAATGAGATATAAAGATATTGGTTTGGGAAAAATGGACAAGGAATGAAAGAGCCAATTGTACTAGAAATAAAAATAAAATGTGAAGGTCTTGGATATATAGTACAAATGAGTAGTAATGAATGAGGAACTAAGTTTGTGATAGGAATAAGTGACATCAAATCTATAACATGGATTGATAAAATTAGTAACAATGAAGGACAAACAAGAAATAATGAATAAAAAAAGAAAGAAAAATTAGTCCTATAATAGGGAATAGATGTAATCATTGTGGTAGATATGGTCATAAGATAGAGAAATATTGGAATATCCATTGTTTTAAAACTTGTGGAGGACGTAATAATTCACAAATATTTTATCTACAAAAAAATATATATTATAGATTATAAATGGATTATAGATGGAAAAACATGAATGAGTGGGATAAGATAAAAGAAATATTGTATAGTTTCTACAAAAGGATATCAAATATAATCAAATTTTGCTAAGAATATTGTCAATCTTATAAATTATTATGAACCAAGCATAGCTTGGAATATGGCCTATAGTGAAAACATCTGTAGTGATGATCTTAAAATATGATAGTAGTGGATGACCCAAAGACAATAACAATCTAGATGCGACTTAAAGGTAAAGTTCAAGTGGTAATGATCTAGTGAGAGTGACCTAGAGGTAGAGACCTAGACGTAGTGATCCAAAGGTAGATCTAGTGGTAGTGATACAAAGGTAATGACCCAAAGGTAACTCATATATATTAATATAGAGGTAGAAACTGATAATTTATAAAATAAAACCTAAAGAAGGATGCATATATCCATAGATACCAAATTTAGAGTTGAAGAATGAAGAGAAATAAGAATCAACAATTGAAGGCAAAAGGTATTCCTACCAAATAATGTAATATAAGAGGGTGTTGGAAGTATTACATTATTTGGACCCTTGTAAATATATTTTTTTTATTGGTAGAAAGGGTTTTGAAAGGTCCCTGAACCTTGAACAAGAGAGATTACAATAAATCCATATCGACCGAGGTGGTCCAAGAAGAAAGGAAAAGAAAGCTGGAAAACCTCCACACTAGGGAAGGTGTCGTGAAATTGTGACCAAAATGGTGATGTTGCGAAATCGCGACAAGATGCGCCGTTGAAGCTACAGGAAGAAAAGAAGTCGTGAAATCATGACAAGAATCGCCGTCAGATCCGAAGAAGGGAAGAAGTCATGAGATTGTGACATGTTGCAAAGTGTCGCGATATCACAACAAGTTGCAGGGTTGGAGCCGATCGAGAAGAAGAGTCACGAAATCGCGATAAGAAAAAGGAGTCATGAAATCGCTACAAGAAGTGAGAATGCTGCCGAAGAGAAAGGGTGTCACAAAATCACGACAAGAATGAAGACTGCAGTCGAAATAGAAAATGAGCCCCGAAATCATGACGAAAGTGGAAGCCTGCTGCCAAGAAGAAAAAGTGTTGCGAAATCGTGACAAAAAGGAAGACCGTCGTTGGAGAGAAAAAATGTCGTGATATCATGACAAAAATGGAATTCCATCGTTGGAGAGAAAAAAGGTCGTGATATCGCGATAGCCTAGAAGATCGCCGTTGGAGAGAGAAAAGGCATCGCGATATCACGACAAAAATGAAGACCGCATTTGGAGAGAAAAAAATGTCGTGAAATCGATACGAGTTTGCACAAAGGCACCCAGAGAGAAAAAGTGTCGTGATATCGTGAAAAGTTTACGCAAAGGCACCAAGAGAGAAAAAGTGTCGTGATATCATGACAGAATGAAAGACCGCCGTTGGAGAGAAAACTTGTCGTGATATTGTGACCGAATAGAAGACCACCGTTGGAGAGAGAAAATGTGTCACGAAATCATGACAAAAAGCAAGATCGTGCCTGAAGGCCAAAAGTGTCGCGATATCGTGAAAAGTTTGCGAAAAAGCACCTAAAGGAAAAAGGTGTTGCGATATCACGACAAGTTTGCAAAAAAGCACCTGAAGAGAAAAAGTGTCGTGATATTGCGACAAGTTGGAAGACCGCACCAGAAGGAGAGAAAGGTGTCACGATATCGTGACAAGAAGCAACCCCGTGGCCTGAGCAAAAAGGAAATTTCGAGATAACGCGGCAAGCTGAGATTTTGCAACCAACTTAGAAAAATGACGCGAAACCGCTCCAAGATGCCAAAACACAGTCGAAAAACTTGGAGACCAGTAACCCACTCACATTGTGCAAACATTGGAACTTGAAGAAATGTCCCTGAGGTCGATTGGGAAGGAATCTCTCCAAAACTGAATGTCTGTTGCGTCAACTCCCGTATTAGCAAGCCAGTCCACAGCTTTGTTTCCTTCCCGGTATTGATGTTGAATGATTAATTCTGGATAAACACCAATTAGAGTCTTGCATTCATCGAAGATGGAAACAAGGGCCTAGGGAGGCACAAAGGTTCCTTTGAGCTAGTTGATGCAATGCAATGAGTCTCCTTCTATGATGAGTTTATTGATAGTCAGGCCTTCCAAGAGAATCAAGCTTTGGAACAAGGCCCAAGCCTCGGCCATATTGTTAGACTGAAGGAAGAAAGTGATTCAGAAGAGAATGAATCATTTTTTCATTGCGATAGCACGAAGTCACGACGGTTGCTATATCGCGACAGTGCGACGTCGCGACCGTCGCGATATCACGACAGACAGCACTTGCCTAACTATGTTTTTTACGAGCAATTTTTGACTTGTTTAAAAGCAATTTTGCATAAGGTTTTCTTTTGCTTAAGGCCTATTTTTGATTAAGGCCTGCTTTTGATTAAGGCTTGCTTTGGGTTTAAAGCTTGTTCTTGCTTAAGGCTTTAAAATGACCAACTTTGCTCTGCTCACTTTTTGACCTTCTAAACTGCTGTGTGAGTGGCTAGGACCACTGTTTGACCTCTGAGGGCTTCCTTGAAAGCTATGTATGTCAATGCGATCAGTGTTTGTAGTCACTTAATCGGATTGGTACTGTTTTGGTGTCTACACCAACCAGTAGAAGAATTTAACCTTGGGAATGATCTTGGGAACCCAGACCAAATTAGAGGAGTCACGGCCATCACTGGGAGCTTCTTGGCTGTAGTAGGCAGATTTGATAGTGAACTGCCTAGAATCTTCAAGGTTCCAAACAATGGAGTCTTCTTTATGAGAGCTGGGGATTATGCAGCTCCTTAGTAAGTTTTGAAGTCGCCTAAGCGCCTCGGTGATAGGTCTAGGCCCATTCAGATCTAGTTGTTTCCATTCAGGTCTTGTAGTACTTGGGTTAATGAAATGACACACCTTATCTCCAAAGGTAGCTTCGGTCACCGTCTTGAGCATAGAAATATGAGGATCTTGACTGAGAGGTTTGTCACGGATCCAAGGGTCATCCTAGAAATGAATGGTCAATCCATTTCCAAGACGCCACCTTAAACCTTCCATGATGATCTTCCTTGTTTTAGTGACACCATTCCAAAAATGAGATCCGCCAAGAAGGTTGTGCTCTCCAAGAAAGGGAACCTGATGAAGGTACTTGGCTTTGATGATGTCAATCCAGGTGGCTTTTTCATTGATGGTAAGTCTGCAGGACTGCTTGGCAATGAGATCCATGTTCATCCGCTTGATGTCCCTGAAGCCGAGACCTCCATCCTTTTTCTTGGAACAAACTTTGTCCCAGGAAACAAGGGAAAATTTGTTCTTGTTTTTATTTCCCGCCCAAAGGAATCTGCATTGAATTTGCTCAATTCTATGGTAGATGGAGGCTGGAGCTTTGAAGATAGATAAGAAAAAAATAGGAATACTTTGCAGGTAAGACTGGACCAGAGTGGCTTTGGCTGCCTAACTGAGCATTAAACTTTTCCAGCCTGCAAGTTTCTTGTTGAGACGATCTAGAACAGGGTTCCACATAGCCAAGACCGATTTGCCATGGAACAGTGGTAATCCAAGATAAGTAGTTGGAAGGCTCCTAATGATACACACAAGGATCTCAACAATCTATTTTGCCTGTGGATGGGAGTATTGAGGAAGTATAGCTTGCTTTTGGGGTAATTGACTTTCTGGCCAGCCGCCTCTGCATAAGAGTCAAGGATGCTCTTAATGAATTTTGCTTCGGGGACAGAAGCATGAGAGGAAAGGATAGTATCATCCACAAACTGTTGATGGGAAATGGCCTTGGTAGTTGAGGCAGGTTTGATCCCAGATACGAGTCCACTGTTGTAGGCAGCAGTAAGGTTTCTTCCAAGAGTTTCAGCCAAAATGATGAAGAGGAAGGGTGACAGGGGGTGCCCTTGGTGAATGCCTTTAAAACTTGCAAAAAATCCAACAGGTGAACCATTGATAAGAACAGAGAACCAAGTAGTAGAGATACATTCTTGAACCATCTTAACCCATTCTTTGTGAAACCCAAACTTCTCAAGGACCTTGAACAGGAATTTCCATGAAACCCGATCAAAAGCCTTGTTCATGTCAAGCTTAAGGAACATACTATGTTTTTTTTTTGTATGCCGAATGAGCCAACTCGTGGATGGTTATCACTCCATCAGCAATGAATCTGCCTTTGACCGAGCTGCGTTGGCACTGGTCGATGATGGAGGGAAGGATGTCTTTCATCCTGTTTGCCATAACTTTGATGATAAGCTTGTAGATGACACTACAGAGACTTATAGGTCTGAAGTTGGAGAGGGAAGCATGCTCATTAGACTTGGGAATTAAAATAATGAAGGTGGAATTGGCTTATATCGACATATTTTTGGCTCTCTGGAAGAATTTAACTGCAGCAACAACATCAAGGCCTACGATATCCCAAAAATTTTGAAAAAACTGAGGTGGAAAGCCATCAGGACCCGGAGCCTTGTCAGGTTCCATTGCAAACAGAGCATCTTCAATCTCCTCTTCAGTGTAGGATTGGAGCAATTTCTCATTATCATCGTTAGACACAAACATTGGAATGTTCTGAAGTAGAGAACTTGCTATGCGGAGGTGGCAGTCAACACTTGGACCTAAGATTTCCTAAAAGTGGTGCACAGCTTCCTGTCTGATGGCATGGATATCAGAGACAATGGTACCATCAGCCTTGGTCAACTCTAAGATTTTATTTGAGCCTTTGTGGTGCAGTGTGGAAGCGTGGAAAAACTTCATCTTGGTGTCTCCTTCTTTGAGCCAGAGGCTTCTGGATTTTTGTCTCCAGTAGGACTCTTCCTTAGCCAAAACATTGTGAAGGTTTGAAAGGAGGCATTTTTCTTCCATGAAAGTTTCAACCCTCGGATCCCCTTCCTGGATCAGATTTTCCACCCTTTTGAGCTCATCCATCAGAAGCTTTTTTTCACTAAAAAGGTTGCCGAAAACCTCCCTGTTCCAGCATTTCAGCTTGAGTTTGACTGCTTTGAGTTTGGGGAATAGATTCAAGAGAGGGTTTGGACAAAGGTTTTGCTGCCACCATTTTCGGATACACCGACCTAAATCTGGATGAGTGAGCCACATATTTTCAAACCTGAAAGGGGTTTTAAAGGTTTTTTGGGGTCGGGAACAATCCAAAATTATAGGGTTGTGATCAGATCCAATTTTTGGGTGGCTATGCAGCCTGGCATCACCAAAAACAAGAATGAGTTCTTTGGACAAGAGAAATCTGTCAAGCCGAATTTGGATGTGATGAATGCCCGCCCGTCTGTTGCTCCAAGTATAGTTGGATCCTTGGAGCGGTAAGTCCATAAGCTCATTAAGGTTGACAAAATCACTAAAATCTTCAATGCAGTAGCTAGTGATCGGATTGCCTCCTTGCTTGTAGATGATTTATATTTTATATAATGTATGTGTCAATATGAGAGAATGTAAAAGGTGTCAAGAGAGAATGAAGAGTCATATGATATATGGAAAGATGATATTTTTGTTTTTATAAGGAATATGAAAGGATATATCTCCCAGCTGTTAGAGGAGAGAATTAGTCATGTAAAATTATATATTGGAGATAAAGCTCCATGCAATGCAATCAATTAGTATCATTCTTATAATTATGTTAGAGATATATTTATGTGATTTATTCTTGATACGAGATAAGATTAAATTGATAAAATAGTATTGGGAAGCTAATACATGTATTATATAATAAGGAAGTCCCTATAGAGTAGAGGCATGATTCCCCACATCAAAACTCTTCTAAGTCATTGTCTAGCACTCAGGCTTCTTAATGGTTAGTGCATAGGCCAAAAGAAGATATAATATCAAAGTTGAATTATATTAATGATATTTTTAAGTTCTTTGACCCAGTTTTAGAGGTTGAGTGCATCGATTTTGTAATTATAGTTCATCAATTCTCATTTTTTTAATATGGCCAACCATACCGATTTTTCTATTGTGGTATGCTATACCACCTGAGTTATGTAATGATATGTCTAAAATATTGGATGAATTTGAGTAATATGTTAAACTTATGTATATATGCATTCATGAGATATTTATTATTGTTGTAAACAAGCTATTTAGATGACATCAATGATTTACCTTGATTATATATATATATATATATATATATATACATATATATATGTGTGTGTGTGTGTGTGTAATTATGATAATTATTGATTGATTTGATTATGATAATTATGATTTTATGCATTCATGAGATATTTATTATTGTTGTAAACAAGCTATTTAGATGACATCAATGATTTACCTTGATTTAAGGCCTTTAAGATATTTTATACATCAAATCGTAGCCACTCATCATCTACTGATCATTTAATCTCATCCATTCATCATCAGGTTATTTATATATAAATATGAATATTTTATATATTTATGTTCATATATATTAAATATATATATTTATATGAATAAATATTAGTTGCCCATCACATCTTAATCTTGGCCACTCATTTAATATGATAAATGTCACTTACCAAATTGCAATCACAACCCTTCATCATGTTTTAATATCAGTTGCTTGTTGGTGTTGTTGAAACCCTAACATGAATTAAGGGGAATCATAAAAGATCATTCACTTTTGTGATTGAGGGTCTATTCTAAAAATTAACATCTAGAGATTTCAAATCATGTATCATCTTGTGAGCCCTCATATTCTATTTTCCCATCCCCTCCTTCACATTCACACAAACCTCATCGCCACCATATCTGTTGTTATTCCTCTACAACCTCTACAAACTAGATTCAAACCATTTCGAGCATCTACCATAGACCACAACTGCTCCAAAGCATATCCCAAATATTACGAACTATTTGGCAGATACCATAGGATTTCTAGCTAGCCCTTAGATGCTTCAAGTTATCCATGCGATATTAGATCAAACCAAAAGAAGCATAGATCCAATTATTTTAGGTATTAAAAAGGTTGTTATTTGCTTTCTAACTTACATTTATTTTATTTAGTTTACATTTCATCAAAATTGCACTTAGGGTTTAGTAGATCTACTTTTTGAAGAGGGCCTCACATAGTGGAGCCCTCACATGTATTATTAACCTAATTTTGTGGAGTATTTTTTATGCAAGTATAGAAGATATCTTCAATGATGATTGTTGAAGCTTGAGTCACCTCATAGGGATACACAAGCCTACTCACCCTTGTTTGGAGCAAAGAATATCCAAAGACACCATCATCATTTGATTGAGGGTTTTATCTCTCCTATTATAAATCATTGCATTAAAGAAATATTGCTTTGCAACCCCTAATTTGGGGCACATCCATGTAAAAAATGGAGATCAAGGCTCCCTCATTTGATTAACATATAATGTTATTCATTTGATGCGCACATAACTGCTATTTGATTTGTTTCATTATCTTTATCTTGGTGTTGCTATTTTTTGCTTTACAAAATGGTAATCATGATGGGATCCCAAAAGGGTTTCATATTTTTATTTTACTTATTTTTACCTAAGTTTTTGATCTACATTTTTTCTATTTTTACTACAGGTTTACGAAAACTTGATCGTGCAAAATTTACAAAATCAAAAACTAGGATTTCTAAAAACTGTGGAGATTTAATTTGTGGTTCTACACACACCTTATTACGTCTGGGGGATTCCTCACTACGTCTGAAATATGCCACACCGCATCTAGGAGACACCACATAGTATTTGAAATATTTGGTATTGTGTCCATGAAGTTGGAGGAAGAATACGTAGGCTTCCTGGTAGAAATTGTTCAAACCCCACTTACGTTTTTTGTTTTTAAAAGAGAAAAGGAAAAAGAAATATTTAATTTTCTATTTAAAAAGTAATACATCATGCATTTTTAGGTATTTTGGGCATTCATAGGTATTTTATTTACAATAAATGAAAAAAAATACATTTAGAGTAGCAATTCATTTGTCATATAGACTGCATATAGGGATAGATCTACATTCATAAATCAATTTTTAGTTGCATTAGGAATTTCAAATTTATTTTATGTTGTTTCTAAATGTGTATGTCAGAATTAGTCTAAATTTTATCTCAAATTTATTTACTGTATTTTGGCTCATGTGTTTTGTTGTTTATGATATTTTGTTTGTTGTATAGTTTTCTTTGAGTGTTTTAGCTTATTTTTTAGGTAAAAAAATTGAAGAGCATACTTGGTTGCATCTTAAGATAGTTTTTATTTTCAATTTAATGTTTATAAAAACACCACAGAAAACATAAATTTTAAAAGGAACCAAACACTCTTCTTTGGTTCTCGCTTCTCACCCTTCTAGGTTGGAATCGGTCACTTGTGCTCAAGCTTCCTCCCACTATTGGAAACACATGTTGATTCAAAGTGGAAGAGCTAGGTGAACCCTCCACACATTGTGGATATTAAGTGGTGTACCCTAGACTCTTTTGAGGGCCTCACACTTGGCACTAGTGTTTCTAGTCACCATCTTAGTTGAGCTCCCTATGATGTGAAGAGTGGTTTATTTGTATTTTTATGTTAAAAAAAAAATACCATATAAATGGAAACTTAAAAGGAACCCACACACAACATGTTTCACTGTTAGCATAAAAAAGTGTGATTTCATCACCAATTGTTGATCAAGACCAGTGACGATGGGATTCATATCCATATGTTGGCTCACCCCCCTAGATACCCTAGTGACCCCATGAGTAATTTTTTGGAATTCATCACCATAAAATCCCCCACTTTTGAGAGATCCTCATAGTGGGTTACACTTTAGGAAGCCATTTTAGTCATTTACATTTCATTACTTATCAAAGAGGTGAGTGTGAACACACCTTACACCCACCATGCATAGTTTTTTTAGGCTTAGGGAGTCTTAACATCAAACACACAAAAAAATAAAAAATAAAAAACAACAAAGTTGTTGCAAAGACATAGAATACTTGTTTGCTTGATTTGTGTGATCATTTTTTTTCATTTCCATTACACATTCCACACATGCACCCCACACATTTGTTTTCCCAGCTTGCTTCTAGCTTATGGTATTGACCAAAAATCAAGCTAGAGCCATGAATCAGGTACCTACTAGCCAACCAAATTCATCCATGGAGTTCTCCACTCCTTCCCTAGCCACTTTCATGCATAACCCAACTAGTGTGTCACATATAAGCCATATTGACCTGTCTGTTGGACCTTCTCACATAATATTCACTTTGAATACTAATGTGATGCAAATTTTGATAATGTTTTAGTTTGATAGAGTGATATTGTTTGTTATATTTAATGGGATAAGTGTTGTCATTATTGTGTGGTTAATTACATTCACAAAATTAGGTGTCTACACTATCACTTCCTTACATAACCTTTTTATTCAATGTAACCAATTAGATAATATTCTCATATCCATACAACAAAATAGTCACTAGACCATATTATTAAATTTTTAAAGAGGCTAAAAAATTCTTTCTATGCATAGATTTATGCCCATGGGTCTAACAAAAAATGTTCAGCCTCTTTTTTCTTCTTCCTAGAAAGCCATGTAGACTATCCTATCATTTTATTATAAAATAGGTCTAAATACTCACAATGGTCTCAAAGGATAAATTACACAAGTTCACAAAATAATACTCAATATTCCACACAAAAAATACTATAATATTATTGATAAAAATCTATAATAGCATGCATGAAGCTATGCTAGTTTGATACTTTTTACAATTCTTTGTCATCAATATATAGTTTCATGAGACTATTCATATGCATATCTCTTGACCTTACATATTCTCTCATAAAGTATCTCATAATAACATAACACACAAGGGCTAGGTAGATTGGTAAGTGCTTGTCTAGACAGGCACTTACCAAGAAGACACCCAAGTTCAAATCTTGGGGGTAGCTTGTTTGGAAAGGTAGTAGTCTAATCTGAATTCTTTGAGTGCATTCCAGACAGATGATGACTTTACAAATACAGAGTGACCAATTGTCCTCTTCATGCTAGGTCAACAATAATGAAGCAGAATAGGTTTGGTGGAAGCAACCCCTATAATTTGGACCCCGTGCTTGTCAGTTACTAAAATTAGTGTGGTTGTGACCAACTCTCCTATGTAATAAAAAAATACACACATGACATCTCATATGACTCTTGACTAACTCACACAACTCACACTTGCACACTTGATACATAAACACACTTCACACCTTGACACATACTATAGATTTAAAATATTAAACTCACTCCTAAATATTAATCACACCATACCATATTAAACATTACCTAAATCATTACATGACCAAATAATGTAATATTGCCAACACCTCCTCTCCTCATATTATATTACTTGGTAAATTCCTGTTTGGAATAAAAATAAAAACACTTAATTTAAACTTTGGACTTTAGGAAAGTTCAATTCTAATGAAAACATCACCTTCATATTCTATTACAAGGTAAACATCAATTGGACCCATAATACTTCATAAAAGAAACTGATAATGCCTTTGTGGGTAATCTATTACATCATTCAAATCTAAAATTTGAGGAACAAACAAATATTCTATTGCATCACAAGAAAATATTCATCCTACTTTTATATGATCCAATAATATTGCATATTTTTATGTGCCTTCTCTCTCAAGGTAGACTGTTTATTCTTAAGATCAAACAACACCTTGTTCAAAAAATTCTTATGTTGGCTAGTCATTTTAGCATGATGTAGTTTTTATTCCATAAGATTTGCACCCCTAACTTCTGAATTCTATAAAATTATTTAGATTTTATGAAAGTATGTCAATTCCTTGCCTCGAGATTTTTTATTTATCTTTCACAAGGTCTCAAAAATTCTAAAACGTTTCCTTAATATTGCCTTAGTAGGACCTACTCTCATGCTTGAATTTTTCCCTTGTTATCTTCATTTTTTATGAGAGAGAAAATTTGATTCATTAGCAGTTGGTATGTCAAGTTTAGGTCCTGGGCATGAATGGGTAAATCCTATTAAATAAAAAAGAGTTAACTCCTACTACTATATGATATAAGTTTTAATCTCTTCCTCTACATGGTTTGTATCATATTTCATAGGTTGTGTGTTAAGGGCTATAGTTTCTTCCAATGGTTCCTTTCAAGATAGATTCAATCTAGTCTGACTATCATATTCTATAGTATACAATACATAATCTTGTGACTAAATATCATTAGTACACCATTAACTAGATGGTTTTATAGGATAAGAGATAAATTTAATACCAGACTATCTTGAAATGCATGGGATATCTCTTCTCAAGTTCAAGCACTACTTCCTTAGTTTATAGTACATTGAATTCATTTTTATCATCCATGTTACCTCCCCAAAAAGTTGCAATGTTTTGTAAAGATCCACTATCTCTAGCTTAAGTCTACTGTGAAGGCATTATTGTGCAAACCACAAATATTTTCCATCATTTATTCCTTAACTCTAAAAGTAGCTTGTGCAACTAAATTCAAGTTACCATCAATATTCTCATTTTTAAAATGAATCTTATGAGTAGATAATGATGTCATAAGTTTATTAACCTTGCAACCCAACAACATCACAATAAATTTTGTTCCTTCATCATTATCCCAAATATAAACGTCATACACCTTACTTTTTAATTACCACTAGTTAATATGCATGTTAATATTTGCATAACATTCTTGGCATTTTAAACATTTTATTCCTTCAAAATTTTCCTACATGTAAAATTTTTCAATTTGCCCGCATGTTCTATCTTGTTGGATATTTTTCTTTATTTTTTTGAATAGTCTATTGATCTTTCTTTCAAGATTTGATAAGTTAATAATATTGATACTCTCTCGATTCTTATGTAGACCTATTGGTGTTAAGTTGTTATTATTTATTCTAGCTTAAAAACCATGGCTTCTTTTAGTAAATGTAACTTTCAACAAATATTTTCAATATTCATATATTAATATAGTAGCCTCTCAAACTCATCTTTAATACTCTTTCATCCAAATAGTCCTCCAACAATATTCCAATACTCTAATAATTTCCTGTGAAATCTTCTTCTTTAATTTTTTTAAATCTTCGGTCTCTTATTCAATTCAGTCAATCAATCAAAATATATTCTCCTTAAAATTTCTTGTTATCACTCCAAAATATTAATTTCAAATTCAATTTCATCTCTTTCAATTAATGATTTCTTCCAATATTAAATTCTTCTTATATCTCGCACAAATTTTTCGTTCTTCAAAAACTTCTTTTCTTCAAATAAATAAAATCACTTTCTTCAAATTAAATATTCCTTACCTAGTAATTCTTCTTCTTCAATATTTTTCAACTTTGGGTGACCTTAGCCCTTCATTATTTTAATCTCATATCTTAATTCTTCAATATTTATAAATGCATCTTTGAATTATTACAAATAACTTCAATGCAACAATGAGCCTTCCCTCCTTAAGGCTTGGCTCCTTACACTTATGGTATAACCATGGGCATTCCTTCTTTAAGGATTAACTTATTATAAGTATAGTATTCTCACTACTTTTCTTTCATTGACATGGACCTTCCTTAAACAAGGATTGGTTCCTTCAAAAACATGATCTTCTCAATGCTATCTCCTTCTAATCATTGTAATTTATCTATAATCATAGCTCTTCTCACTCAAAGTGGCTATAAAAAAGTCCTCTCAATGTGGCTCTACTACTATGTTAGAAAATAGACCCAAATCCTCAACGGTATCACAAGATAAATTCCACAAGATCACAAAATAATGCTCACAATATTGCACACACAAAATACTATAATATTATTGATAAAAAATCTACAATATCATGCATTAAGCTATGCTAGTTTGATAATTCATAAAATAATTTTTCATCAATATATAATTTCATGAGACTCTTCACTTGCATATCTCTTGACCTTACCACTTTTATCTTAATTATAAAGTATCTCATAAATACATAACTCACACATGACACCTTACATGACTCTTCACTAACTCACACATGCACACTTGATACCTAAACACACTTCACACCTTGACACATACTATAGACCTAAAATATTAAACTCACTCCTAAATATTAATCACACCCTAAAATATTAAACACTTCCTAAACTATTATATGACAAAATAATGTAATATCACCAACATATTTGTGCTACTATTAGACACAAAATACTAGAGATAAAAGAAAACTAATTTTTTTTAAATCTATAAAATACAAATGAGGTTTTCAAGAAACCTTAACAAACTCAATCCTAAAAGCAAGGCATCCATATGTCTAGAAATTAATAAACAATATATTAAACCCAATTTCAAAAGTGGAATAAGTAACTTGTTGGTGAATATATCTCTTGTATCAAACCTAATTAAACTAGTGAGATCCTCGTCATCCAAGTCCATAGGATTTTAGGACAAAACCCTTCTTTATAAAATGTTTATGGCTCAAGGAATTTCTTCTAGCTACTCCAAAAGATGTTGAAGTTAGCAGATGACATAGAAGTTGATTTGCTAAGGACAAGGACTGATTTAATGGATATTCATATACACTCATAATACCATGTTATATTTTAATGTAGTTTCTATAAATGAATGGAATCAACACATTACCCAAAAAATACAGAATAACTCACAAAAAATTAAAATGTGACACAAGAAGGTGCCTATGGATATCAAAATATCCTATCAAATAAAATAGAATATGCTCCAACAAATGATAAAATGGTTTTTATGGTGGTGGTTTGGGGGAGGGGGGTGAAGGGTGAGGGGTAATTTATACCCAATTACAAGTGATCTTTATGTAAAGGTTAAGAAAAAACCTTTAGGTTAGGTGAAATAATAATACATTATGAAAATTGACCTATACAAGGCATGCAAGAGATCAAATATAATACAAAATAATTTATGGCCTCAAGTGAAGCTTAACCACCATATATTTCAATAGACCTAACCATTTTATTTTTACTATTCAAAATTTGATAATCTTATTATTCCTTTGATTTTAATAAAATAATTAAAAAATAATTCCTAAAAAGTATTACCCATTCTTTCATGACTCTTTATTTAATTGTAATTTGAAAGGAATACCTTAAATTGTAAAGATGAAGATGTATTTTTATTTTAAGATTTTTTTTTTAGATACAACATTTTTAGTTTAAATGGGAAAAGAATTCACTTGTATAAGTAGAGATAATGATATCAATATATCTCCACAATAATATTTGCTTAAATGTATCATTTTGCATGGTAATGGAACATTTATAAATAAAATTTACCATAAATAAAGATATCAAATAATTATATTTAATCATTGAAATCATGTTTACAAAGGAGAGGAAATGACGAAAATTATAATATTGAAAACATTTAAAATATTTTATCACTCTAAAATTACATAATATATATAATATCATTTGGAAATGTTTTATATTTATTCTTTATCACAAGCCTCTATAGGTTCTCTAGCACTATATTATGAATTGCATGTTTATCATGTTAAAAATATTTTAAAGATCTCAAAAATTATAAACACTCAATATTATGATCTAAAAATGAACACACATGCATATGTACTACTTGAGAAAAGTAGATAATTGAATGTCAAAGTGTTTCAAACCAAGCATTATAGAAAAAGAGTAGAAAAATGACTAAATACAAGATAGTTAGAAGAGAAAAGTTTGATAAGCATATCTTATTATGCACATTTTTTATTTATACATAAATTCGATTAATAATATGAATTTGAGAGTAAGATTTCAAGTCATCTTAAAAATTGTAATTGATAAGCGATATCATATCAATTACAATTATCTTTAAGCACTTGGAATATTGAAAATCACCACTAATACACAAGCCCCCATGAATTGATACCTATTCTAAACCTATACTTGATATTTTAGAATTACTAAATAATATAATTGATCATAGCATCAACTAATTACTTAACTTAATTAAATATATTTAAATATAAAAAATTAATATCCATCTAATATATAATACTTGGTTCCATATTTCTTATGGGTCTATAAAATTCAATCTAAAGAGTGGTACTCCCAATACACCACCATTATTCTTATCATATTTTTTATATACAACTTATTAATTATCCTCTCTAATTTCATCTTTATCCTGGTTATCAATCTACATGGTATTATTATCCACTATGAAATAACCTATAGTTTCTAATCACATACATACCATTTTCTAAGTTGTATTTCTACTTTTTTTAACCATAAAAGTTTTTGAATACATGGATAAAAGATATGGTTATTCTAGGGATTCAAGTGTTTTGTGCAATTATTTTATCATTTATCTAATTACCAATATCATGGTTAAAAAGTACCATAACTCATGCAAAATTACACAATGATTATAGGTTACTTGAGATGATATCAACATGGTTAGCCTATATACAAGTCATCCCCTAGGTCTTGGTAAAATTTGTATGCTCTACTTATAAATAATTATGCAATCATAATTAAATTATCAAGAGCCATATATTCTAGATAAATAAAGATCTATTTTACACAATGACAATTTTCATGACAAAAAACAATATAAAATACCTTTAGATTATAAGTTGTAAGTCATTTTATATTTAGATTGATACTCAGATGCTACATTATTCAAATTTTGCAAGAAAATATTATTATCCATTATATAAGTTATTTCAATCTAAGTAGAACCCCAAGATATTTGTTAATGTTAAGAAATTAACACAAATTTCTTTATATGGAGCTAAAAAAATTATTATATTATGCATAAAGCAACATTACTAATTCCAAATGATTAATCTAAAATTTAATGACATAGTTCTTAACTAATATTTTTTGTACCTTATTGTTGATAATATGATTGTAATCTCTAATAATAATTTAAAATTACATTATATCCTTAATTATAATTGAATTCAAATTTACCTTATGATTCAGATATTTTAAAAATAATTAACTAACATCCTTGTTTAGGGATTTAGCATGTTTTAGTATGTATAAAATATTAATCACTAATTATAAAGGATTACATAAATGACTTATGGAATAGATTTTCACAAATACTATTGGGTTAATAATGATTCAAATTATTAACATGGTAAATTTAAACTATCTCCCATCAAGAATTTTCAATCACTTCAAATTCTTCTTGAGATCCAAAATTTTAGAAGATCTTAAGGTAAATTGCATCTATTTTTAAAGGAAATTTTAGGAAGATCATAAATAGTTGATAAATTATTATCATATCTTGGTATCTTTTGTCCTTACATACTTGAATCAACATAAATAACTTGGTCAGGTGCATGAAATGTTATAAACAATATTTTAGTTTGAATGTAATGTAAAGTAAAGAGTATAAGAAAAAGAAGAAAAAATATAAAAGAAAATGGTTTTTATATCTAATATTTATGCATTCGAAAATGTACTCACTCTACAAATATAAGTAATTATAAAGAACATAAATATATAACTTTGGAAATTCTTGTTCAATAGTAACTCAATGGCACCTTTTGTAGTTCAAAAATATTTCATGGTCAATCTCATTGAAAATCATTTGTTCTTTCAAAAACTAATTTAGATTAAAAATGCTTTAGTTTTTTTTGGAATTAAGAAACTTATTTCAATATTAAAAATATAACCAAAGTTTTTTCTTGAATCATTATTATTAATTAGATGAATTTTTATAGACTTTGAATATTATGTAAATAGGGAGCTTAGATGTAACAAGATTTCGGAGCTCGAGCATTGCAAGATTTGCTGCGGAGGACTTGTGGAAGAGCATGGAATATGGTGGGATTTGAAGTGAAGAGATGTCAAAAACTATTTTTGTCAAACTTCTACTGTGGTTGTGGTGATCTATCATGTTGTGTGGTTATCAGTTTCACGAAGAGAGAATCAATAAAAATATGCAGATGGACTGCACTTTTTTTCATTTATAGCCAAAATAGAAATAGACAAGATGTGACATATTCTCTTTGGTGGGAGATGTGGCAGAGAAACTTGCTTTAGGGCTTGTAAAGCCATTTATTACACATTTACATGCAGTAGAGCAATAGGTAGTATGAGAAGAAGGCTATTTTATCAAGCTCAATGATGTTTATGATTATCAAAATATTGCTTTCTAGTTCACTAAGGGAACTCTATAAAGTTAAGCGCTTAAATTGAGGAGTGAGGATGAGGAGTGAGAACAACAAGGAGTAAGGGCAGCCAGGATTGAGGGCAGTCAGGAGTGAGCACAACCAGGATTTAGGACAACCAAAAGCAAATCACTTCTTGTTCTAGAAGGGAACTCAAGAAATTTAAGAACTTAAAGTGAGGAGTGAGAACATAGAGGAGTAAGGGCAAGAAGTGATCATAATGAGGAGTGAGGGCAGCCAAGAGTGAGCACAACCAAGAGTGAGCACAACTAAAAATAAGTCACTTCTTGTTCTAGATATTAGAAAAATTTAGAGGATTCATTTGAAAAACCTAGGTAACATGGAAAGAAATTCATTTGTGAAAGTCCTTACTAAAAGTATGAATGGTCAAGTTGAAAATTTGGATGCCCTAGCTAGCAAGCAGGGTAAGATAAAATTTATGGCAAACATAGTTTGAGTAGCAGATTCTACTCCAGAAGTGATTATCAAATATGAGATGATTGAGCATGATATAATGATTCTTATAACCAGAGGATTAATTTTTAAGTTTCATGGATATTGGCCAGGTTTTTTTGAGAGTCAAAATTGGATTAAGTGGAAGTGGGGATTGAATTCGAATTTCTCCATGATTTTTATTTTAAAAATATTTTTCTTCATTATTTTCTCCAATTTAGAAATAAGGGGTAAAATAATGGATAAGGGCTCGTGGTTTAGGGGTAAATATGCATTATACTTAAGACCTTGGAGTAAGAAATTTTTTATGGATGTAGAAACTATTAAAAGGCTTCTAATATGGATCAAGATTTTTGTACTTCCTTATCAACTCATCAAGGAGGTTTTGAAGAGTATTTGTAAGACTATAGGCGAATTCATCTGAGAGGGACTATCTACTAAGTAGAGAAGGCATGTTGTATACACTCAAATATGTGTTTCCATGGATATTTCTAAACCTTTACCATAATCGATTAGGATTAAAACTAAATCAAGAGAATGGGATCAACAGGTGGATTATGAAAACATTGCATTCCAATATCGCAAATATCATGAAATTGGGCACATAGAAAAATACTACAAAGTAAAAATAGAGGAAGAGATGGAATTTTCTAGGCATGAGGGTAATATCAATTTGAAAAAATAGACCTTATCAGAGGAGAAGCTAGGTCAAATATATGAAAGTTTAATAGTCCACTATTATAATATTTTAAATATTATAATATAAGAAAATGGATTGACATCCTTGAAAGAAAATACTAACACAAATTAATAAGTCGACCTCCTTGGAAAATTTGATAAAAGGAGAGCATATATATGAGGCAAAAAATTATTTTTAAAGGTGCTTTGATGAGAACAACTCAAAATTCATGCATGAAGAGAGGTGTAGCCTACAACGAATAGGAGAGGATAAATGCATGAGGATGTGCGTTGGTAAAGAGCAATATGAAGGTAAAGTTAAGTATTGGTTGATGTACTTTTGGTCTCAACTATTGGGGTAGCCCATTCGCTTGTATGAACCGTGTTAGGGCATTGGAGTACAGTAGGCTTAGAGATAAAATCCTTATAGTGTCAGTTTTGCTATGCAAAGGAAATAGAAGGTATGAAGGTTTAAATATGAGTTGATGCTTTATTATTCTCATATGGTGGAGTAGCCCAACCGATTGGCTAGGTCATGCTAGGGTATTGTGGAGCAAGAGATCTGATGTTTGAATCCCTTTGGGGGAGGTTTTTGTTGTGTGATTGTTGATTGGAGGTGCAATGAAGGTTTAAATATTTGTTGAGTGCATTTTCATTTCATATATTATGGTAGCACATATGGTCAAGAGTGTTTGTGAGAGAGCTATGCTTCTAGAGGACAAGGAATTGAATCTTGTCGTAGCTATGCAAGGTATTTAAAGTTTTATTAAATTCAATAAAGAGATATATAAGGGTAATGGTGCTAGTTTAGAGTTTTATTTTTGCATGTTAATTAAAATAGAGATATAAGGATTATGATGTTAGAATAAAGTTTCATTTTTGGAAATTAATAAAAGGATATATAAGGGTTTTAATAGTTAATAAAGCTTGATATTGTAAATTTAAGAAAGGAAGATATAAGAAGTTATTTTAAGCTTTATTGTGTATGTTTTGATAAGGATTTTTAAAGTGGATGACTTGATATTTAATCAATAAAAGAAAAATAAAATTGCTAACCAAATTTTGAAGGGACAAACAAAAGGAAACATATTTTTGTCAAGACATGTTTGGAAATCTCATGCAAAAGAAGATCATCATCATTGAGGTAGATTTAGAGGTATGGTGATTTAATTCCTTTCTCAAAATGGTTTTTTTTGAGGAAAATATTTTATTGTCATATATTGGGAGTGAATAACACAAGCCTATACTGAGAGGGGGGGTGAACAGTATAAAACCACTTTTTAATTTTCTTTTTGTAGACACCAAAACAACACCAATCCGATTATGTGATGACAAACACTGATCAAATTGACATTCACAGCCCCTAGGGCAGCCCCCAGAGGTTAAACAGTGGTCCTAACCACTCCCATAGCAGTTTTGGAAGGTCAAAGGTCAATTTGGCACCTTTCAGGCACCTTGCTCCTTATTCATTCCACCCTGGGACGATTACAAACTGGTATTCATCCCACCCTAGGATGATTAGCAGTATTCACTCTGGGGTGGGGTGAATAGCAGGTTTGACGGGCAAAAGGTCAAACCTTGACAAATGGTAGCTCATATCCACCACTTAACTCCTCCTTCAATGCATGGAGTGCGAGTGAGCATTTTTGAGCTCAAAGAGGCAGTCATAGGGGCAATCATGGAGCCCTTAATTAGGGAGGAATCTTCCTCCCCCTAACAGGGCATGATTGCCAAGTGGTGCCTCTGCATGCTCATTCACAGAGACCCTCAGGTCTATAAAATGGTGAGTCTTCTCACCCCAAAAAAGGATAGAGCAGGAGCATTTGGAGAAATGGAGTGCTACCGAATTACATCCTCACCCATCGTTTGTGCTTCTTACATCCTTGATCTCTCTTTTGGAAGGGAGGTTATTGGGTGATTATTGGAAGCGTAATTCGAAACCAAAACCCAAACATTTGGCCACAATACCCCACCTAATTTGCCGACACAACCCCATAAGTGGTTTTGGACCCATCCCAAGTGGATTGGTGCTAAAACCGGGCCCCAAACGGTGGGCGTCTTGCCCCGGGCACCCCTCGCACTACTACAGTCCTAATCGTCCCACCCTGGAGCGATTAGAAATCTATGGTAGATTTCCATACTGTTATTTTTGCATTTGATTCTAGGTCACATACATATTCTATCATTTAAATTTCATGTCATTTGGATGAATTTTGACTGTGCTTTCAATATTTCTCACTTTCACTAACATACAAGAAGCATCATCAGATACAGCATGATCGAGGCTGAATCTGCAAAATATGACCATCTGGGTCATCCCAAAATGCCTCATTTTGTCTAACCCCAACTTTGTAGGTGTTTTGGAGGCCCCTAGATGGGACATTTAGGAGGTCACCTACTGACATTTTATGACAGTCCTAATCATCCCACCTCGGAGCGATTAGAAATCTGTGGCAGATTTATCGACTGTTCCTTTTGCAGTGTGTTCCTGGTAATGTTTTCTTTCTTCTTTCAAATTTTCAGCTCATTTTGATATGTTTTAGTTATCATTTTAATTATTTTATGCATGCATTAACCGTAGGCCTTGGGGATCGCATGTTTCCCTCCATCCGCAGGTGCTACTAACCGTTTACTATTTCTCTGAACATAGGATATTGACACCGGAGGGGCAGCAAGGAACTATAGATGCACTCATGCAAGTAGCGGTGACATTTGGTCCACCCATTTTCAATGTGGGCATGCGAAAGATCCCAAAGGGGAATATCTCATTTGTGGTGTAACAAAACCATGTTTAACGCTCCCAGCCCCTGAAAAGGGAGGAGACGCATTGTAACCCGATCTCGAGAAAATTAATAAAATAAAGGACTGCACTTTTACATTTTGCTTTAAATCTCATTTCAATTCGTTTGTTTTCCCTCTTTTCATGCATTCTCGTTCGTAGGACTTAGCGTTACATTTCCCTTTCTGTTTGCTTTCGTATCCTCGTGCTTTCAGTGGCGATCACGGTGGGACACTGTCCCATGATTTTGAGATCAAATTTCTGATCAAAAGTTGTGTGTTTTTGCTTGCAGGTGTCAATATTTCAAGCACTAGACTGCTGCTCATTCCACCCTATGGCGAATACAGAGCTGGAATTCATGTCACCCAGGGATGAATGGGCATTCATCCCACCCTGTGATGAATATAGATCTGTTATTCATCCCACCCCGAGATGATTAGCTCTCTGTGCATTTTTAGAGCAAAAACTCAGAGGCATCCGGTTTGGGCAGAGAAGAGGTAGGGGTTCTGAGCATCCTCTATCATTTTTTGTTTTCTGTCTCTATTATTTCATGTTTCTTTGCTTGCATAGGAGAGTTTTTCTACATGTTTTTCTTTCTTTGCGCAAATAAAAAAAAATAACCCCACACACCATGTGGTAATTTAAACACCAAGGAGTTGGTCGTAAAACCCCAACCCTTGATCAAGACCAACGATGGATTTCATCACCACCTTGGCTTGAATTTTTGCATACATAACCCCGATCGCTACTGTTGCTAGACGTAAATCCTGACAAAAGCTGACCAAGTGTAGCTGGGGTGATTTCCAATGCATGAGGATAAGTCTTCTATGGTAGGTGTCAAAAATAGAGTGATTCCCATTTTGTACCACCTATGTTCCATGTACCATTCTACTCTCACGTACCAATAGTTTCCCTCATGTAAGGGCGGGTATATTGAGAGGTTTGGTATAACGGCCTGGCAATGGTATATTGAAGGGGCGACCATTTTGGGAGACATAAGAGCCATCATATTGCATGTACAACAACACGTTCTTTACAAAGCTTTCAAAACAAAAATCAAAACACACTAAACCAGATTTAGGGCACACCTTTAATCTATAAACGAGATAATCACTTCTTTGATTGTGTGGTTCCTTTTGTTTAGTGTAAAAGAAAAAAAAATCATAAAGAATATAAAAACCTACATAGCTTGTAGAGAGACACCACCATGGTGTACACCCGTAGCCAAGCCCAATCACGGGCAGAAGCTGTAGAAAGTGTACAAGGAGGCACAAGTCACCTCTGCTATAGCCCCAAGGACTTGGTCATACCACCTTGGCGGCCTGACCCACATAATAGTCCACATCATACCATGACGGAGTGGGACTATGGAGGCACCCCTTCGAGGGACACTCCCATTCAACATAGACCCTTTCAGGAAGAGTCCTTACACATGGCACTCAACATAAATGGGAAGGCTCCCTTAGATGCTCATTATGAGTGGCCATCGTGCAATGAAGCGCTAGAACAACATAGGGTCCATAAGGAGGGACCACATGATTACATCATCCCTCCTCTACCCCTTATTACTATAAAAAACAATAGGCCAAATCCAGAGCACAAGGCTCTTCAGATAGGGCGAGCCAATTCTACCCGCACCTTTCACATATATGAAAGGGAGCATGAGGAAGACCATTACATTCCTCAAGAGCAATACATAGTGTGGGAGCAATGCACCTCCACACCTGCTATCTATCAAGATCACCCACTGAGGCCAGAGCCTCGGGTGAATGTCACCAACCTCGATAGGGGAAAGTGACCTATAGAGATCTCGGATCATCACGACCAAGATAAATATGTAGGAGAGGCATCTAGGCCCCCTAGACTCAAAACGATAGAACAAATTGACTTGGCATTTGCCAAACATGCCACCCATCGAGCAAAAATCACGTAGCTTGAGCAAGACCAACAATAGTTGGAGCACCTGTATCGCCTTAGAAAAGAGCGCATTCGGCGTCAAACAGATGAGCTGCTCTAGACCACTATGCCTAAGAGTTCCAACCCCTCACACATAAAGAGAAGAACTGTATGAGAGGCACAACCCCTTGGTGCGAGATAGGTCTCCATGACCTTACCAATTGCTGCCTCCAAGACCTCCTAGACCTGAGCGGGAGGCCACTCCCAGAAACAATGATGGGCACCCTTCGCGGGCACCCACCCATGTTTATAGGTCACACCCAAGAACTCCTCAAGAAGTCTATGAGGAGTATGAGCAAGAAGAAGAGTGGGCTAAAATGCCCTACCAAGGCAGAGGGGGTGCTATTCGGCCACCCCTCCATAGGCTTCAAGTTCCCCGCAACCCGCAACGGGAGAAAACCAAAGAGGAAGAGATCAAATCTTTCGATGCATATAAAGCGTTGCTAGAGCACTTAGATTCTATGGAGACCAAGACTTTTGGGCCCCAAAATCCCACTTTACGCCAGCTCCGTAGTCACCCTGTGCATCCGTCAGTGTCGGCACCCCCATACCCTGAACACTTTAAACTGCCCTAGTTGGCAATATTTAGAGGGGAGGAGGATGCCCAAGAGCACGTGACTAGATTCTTGAGCCAATGCTTTGGCATTCAAGACAATGATGCTTTGTCGCTAAGAACATTTATAACCATGTTCGCAGGCCCTGCCTCGGATTGGTTCACTCAGTTACCAAAGCATAGCATCAGTAACTTGGATCAGCTAGTGGACGCATTCCTCGAATGCTTCACCTTCAACACCAAGAAGAAGGCATCACTAAGTGACCTAGCTAGCCTTAGGCAGTATGAGGAAGAAACCATGGCGGCCTATGGAAATCGATGGAGGACGTTGCTTTCAAAGCTGCCTTACCTCCCTCCCATGGCCGACCTAACCCAAATGTTTTCGAAGAGCTATTTGAGGTCGATCTCCATGCTATTGCAGCTACAACAATATGCCACTCTTGAGGAAGCCCTGGCGCAAGCCAGAATCATTGAGGAGATCAAGATACAGGATGGCAAGATTGCCAAGCCATGAAAGAAAGAGTGGCCTAAAAATGCCAAAATAGGGACCACACAACCAAAACCCGCTGTGGTCAATCAGGTTGCTATCAACGCACCAAAGCCTGCACAAGCAACACAGCCCCAAAAGGCTAACTATCAGGTGGTCCCTCTTGACAGTTATGAAAGAGAAAATCATCGACAAGAGCAAAATCAGTAACGTCGCCCTAGGTGATAATTCACACCCTTTACAGAGTCTAAAGACTCCTTGTTTGACCGTTTGTCAGTGGCAAACTTGATAAACCTTCCAGAGAGTCAACTTGTAGATCCCAATGTGCCAAAACCCAAAGGTTATAGGGAAGACTTGTACTGTAGGTTTCACCGACAGAAGGGACATGACCTTTATGCATGTTGGAAGTTCAAAAGCTTCATGCAAGACCTAATCAACAACAAGATGCTAGTGGTGGATAATCCCATAGCACCAAACAACCAATAGATGGAGGTCTTCAAATACCCCCTGCCTGCCCATGATGCATAGGCCAAGACCCTTCAGGTCAATGAGGTGACGCAAAATTGCCCCATGCAAGGGTATGTAGGAATGATAAGCATCGTGACTAGGAACAAGAGGTACCCAAGCATAGCTGCCCCTACTGCAGCTATAGGAGAGGTTCCATCAATGTCACAACCTCAACAACACCCTACACAACCTCCTCTGCCTAGACCAGTGGCCATGATTCAGACCAAACTTACCCAAAGTTTGAGGACCATGTCGGCTAGGCTCTCCATTTATGAGCTCATACAACAATCATCACCCCATCGGGAGGCTCTAATGGAGATACTAAAAGCCATCGAGCTGCAGCCCCACAAAGCAAACTCTTTCAACAACTTTGTGGGACATGTCAAATGATGCACCGAGCCAGTCATCACCTTTAGAGAGGATGAGCTGAAATCAGTGACTGGTGACATGGCGGATCCACCCCTACACGTCATCATGTGGGTCAACGAGATTTCGTATAAGAGGGTGTTGGTGGACACTGGCTCATCCAATAATATAATTACAACAGTGGCATTGAAACACCTAAAGTTGCCAGTATCTCACATCATGGCCTCCACCTATACTCTGTGAGCATTCAATGATGCGATATGCTCGATGATGGGCACAATTGTCCTGCCCATCCAGGTGGGACAAAAGACTATTCCTACATTGTGCCACATCTTGGAAGGTGAGATGGCCTATAATATCTTATTGGGTCGGCCTTGGATTAGGGACATGAAGTGTGTCCCTTTGATATCCCACCAATGCCTAAAGTACACATTCGAAGGGCAAGTGCATGTAGTCCCGACGGATTTAGAACCCTTCAAGTATTGCAATGTGGTACAGCTAATGCCGCAATCGACCCTTCCATAAACACATTTGGATTTTTAGTTGAATCCATCTAAATAGGGTCCGATTTCGCATACATCCCTATTGGTAAGTCCATCAAACCCCCAATCGGGTCCATCTTCATCATCTGGTCCTTCACCAATGATGCCACCTATGATGGCCACATCGAAGGACAATGGGAAGAAACCCCTGGAAGAGGCATCACCATCAGTATCAACCATCTCTACCGAGGAGATGCCTAGCCGAATGGAAGTCGAGATGCCTAGTTCACCCGACATGGAGTGGACTCAGGAAGAACTCCCATTCCCTCCCCCTCAACCACCAAAAATAACCGTTGAGATGGCCAATACGGGCCTGGGGGAGTATCTAGTATGGAACATTGTAGCAACACCCACAATTGAGTCCATGCAGGACATGGGGAGACCTCGCCTCCCCATCGATACTATTGTTCCTCTAGGCTACCCACCAAATCAGACAAACTTTGTATATGGGGGCCTCGATAATGGCATTGAACCTTACATGAAAGAAGAAGAAGATGAAGAGCCCTTTGCTTAGGATGTCAACTATTTGTCCAACCCAGAATTCGCTTTGAGATATCTTGGCCAATGCAATTGGCATGGATATGGGTTGGGCCGATATGAGCAAGGAGTGCGCGTTCTTTGCCAACCAAGATATCAGATGCCATACGACAAGTCAGGAGTAGGGTTCAACCACCCCCTACCCCTGGACATCTTGGTAGAGAACATGCAAGGCCTAGGGATAGGCAACAAGGATGGGTTGGCATTAGATCCATATGCCAATCCCAACATGACATATACATTGGGGGATTACATCCCATTGTTGACAACACACCTTGTTGACCTTGATAACCCCATCCCTTTGCTCGAGAAAGGAGAAAGTTTGAGAACTCACTTACAAGAGGGATATAGACAAGGCCAGGAAGGATCTTCGAAAGACGAGTTGGAGTATGAGGTAGCACCATGGGACCCTTTCAAATCGGATAGCAATCACTCATAAGTGACCCCCATGGATGACTACCAAGAAAGCCTCCTGGAAATGTTCCCTTTGGATGCACCAATCGAACAAGTGCCACCTCAAGAGAATCAGGTCCCCTCGTAGAGAGCAAAACAACCCCGATGGGACCAGATCAATTTGCTCGAGCAAGACGAGCCTCACATGTCACAAACAGTTGTCGAAGCCAACGAAGGCCTGTGGATCTCCGATAGTGATTATGAAGATGAAACTGAGATGGCATATCTCAATCATATGCGATAGCAACAATACCCCATGGATCTTGATGACATGTTTGAACAATTAAACATGGGGCCAAGGCATAGGTGGCACCTAAACCCAACACAGTTGGACCAAGTGTTGCATCCGCCACTTTGGGCATACAGAGAGCACCTTCTACCCAGAGACCCTATAGAGTTATCAGTGCAAAGGGTAGACCCTATCCTTCTATCCACACATAGGGCCGATCCATTTGTGCCAATACCCCCAGAGCCAGATCCGAAGCACAAAAATCATCAAGGATGTCCAAGTCACCACCCCCATGGTAATGGAGACCAAAATCATTTCATCAACATGATCTCCATTGACTTAACCACCCCCATCCGCAATCTAGCCGATCCAGCATGGTCATTGTATCTAGACCTAGATTCCATAGACTGGGATCACGTTAATTCACCACCATCCCCATCAGAGTACTAGCCTTGCGGTGAGATGCTTCATTTCACCCCAGGACCAACTCAGGATATCTTCCATGCTGAAGAGGGACCCAAAGTTCCTAACGCAGATCTAAATTTAGCAAATGATATCCACTTGATCCCAACTCCACACCAGTTGGAGGACGGATCCCACATGTCGATCGAGGAGACGACTGACGTAGACATTGGCTTTGATCCAATGAATCCACAGATCATCAAGTTGGGGGTAAGTCTATCCCCCAAAGAGCAAGCCGACTACATTGCCCTTCTCAAAGAGAAGAAGGAGGTTTTTGCATGGTCCTACAAAGACATGTCGGGGCTAGACCCATAGCTAGTCATGCATAATCTAACGCTTGATCCGACAGTCAAGCCAGTTAAGAAAAAACTACGTAAGATGCACCCAACAGTGGCCTTAATGGTCAAATATGAATTACAAAAGTTGTTGGATGCACAGTTTGTCATCTGCGTAGATTACCCACCATGGTTGTCCAACATGGTGCCCATCAAAAATCTTGACGGGAGGATTCACATATGCACTAATTTTTGAGATCTAAATAAAGCGAGTCCTAAGGATGATTTCCCCTTGCCTAGCATTGATGCATTGGTAGATGCTACAGTAGGCCACGAAATGCTATCCCTCATGGATGGTTTCTTGGGATACAATCAGATTTGTATTAATCTTGAGGACCAACTATCAATCCCGAGGACCAACTAAAAATGGCGTTCACAATGCCTTGGGGGACATTTTGTTATAAGGTCATGCCCTTTGGCCTTAAAAATGTTGGCACCACCTACCAATGTGCCATGACATACATCTTCCATGATCACATGCATAAAACTTTGGAAGATTACATGGATGATTTGTTGGCCAAATATCTTTTGCGCCTAGATCATCTTGATGACTTAAGCAAGATCCTCGATCGCCTCATCGAACACAAAGTCAGACTAAACCCCAAGAAGTGCGTGTTTGGCATCACATCTAGAAAACTCTTGGGTTTCATAGTCTCAAAATGAGGAATTGAGGTGGATCCACATAAAGTCAAGGTAATCCTTGAAATGCTCCCCCAAACTACCATCAAGTAGCTCAGAAGCCTGTAGGGAAAGGTCATGTCAATCAAGCGCTTCATAGCGCAGCTATCTGACAAGTGTCGACCCATGAATAAATTATTGCACAAGGGGGTAGCATTTCATTGGGATGACGAGTGCCAGTCAGCCTTTGATGACATTAAACAATACTTGGCTTCTCCTCCAGTATTGGCACCACCTAGACCAGGAGTGTCATTCTATTTATACATCTCAGCTACTGAGGTGGCACTGGGTGCCATGCTAGCCCAAAAAAATAAACTACACAAAGAATAGGCTACTTACTATCTTAGCCGCACCCTGGTCAGTTATGAACTTAACTATGCATACGTTGAGAAGCTATGCTTGGTAGTGGTGTTTGCTACCAAAAATCTATGCCATTACATGCTGAGCAACATGACGTATGTTGTGTCTAAGGAGAATCCATTGCGGTACATGATGAGTCGTACTTATCACAGTAGCCGCACGATGAAATGGATCATGTTGTTGATGGAGTTTGACATCAAATTCATTGGACAGAAGTCCATCAAAGGTCAAGTCATCATCGATCAACTAGCAAAGGCTCCTCTCAAAGATGATCAGCCTCTGACCATAGAGCTACCCGATGATGGGGTCTTCCATGTCTCAGAATCACCATATTCTGATGAGCCTAAGTCATAGGCCGACATAACCCTATTTTTTGATGGTTCTAAATGTGAGCAAGGGGGTGGCACGAGAATCATATTCTTCACACCGCAAGGGGCTCCAATGCCTCTATCATTTAAACTTGATTTCCTGTGCACCAATAACAACGTAGAATATGAAGCCTTGCTCATAGGTCTTCAGACAGCCATCACCATGAACATCAAATGCTTGAACATCTTTGGTGATTCGTTGTTAATCGTCAACCAAGTGAAAGGGGTATTCCAATGTAAATGCCCAATTCTGTAGGCCTACAAAGCCCTTGTGGATAAATTCCTGGCAAAGCTTGAATGGTACGACATCGAGGCACTCCCTCGATCATCGAATCATTTTGTGGACACTATGGCCTCCTTGGGGTCACTAATCCCGTAAGACCCTTTCGGTGAGATGACAACCATTCAAGTCAAAACACTATCGCAATCCATGATGGAGCGTGCAAGCTCTGACTTAATGCCAGGAATCCACCTAATCCAGATTGAACCATCTCAGGATAGGTTCTCTCAAATCCATGATTGTCTAAATCAAGCCAACTGGGGGTCCTTGTTCTCCCCTATTCCCCTCAATAGCAACACAATGCTATTCTTACAGGTTCTTTCCCACTCAGCTTTTGCTAGGGATGAACCTCAAGAGGGATTGGTTGTTCATACCGTCGAGGCTTCTGATCAGCAGGATTGGTACACACCCATAAGAGACTACCTCAAGCTAGGTAACCTCCCACTTGGATTGACACACGCCATGAAAAGATCATTCAAACAAAAAGTAGAAAAACATGTCTTGCTAGGAGACATTTTGTACCGTCGAAGCTACGAAGGGATCCTCCTCCGTTGCTTGGACCAGCAGGAGTCTTCTTGGGTGATCACCCAAGCGCACGATGGTACATGCGATGGCCACTTCAACGGTATGGCCATCGCAAAGTGCATTCTTCGCATGGGCTATTATTGGCCATCTTTAGAGCGAGATTGTTGTGCATATGTAAGGAAGTGCGTGAAGTGTCAACACCATGCTAATTTGACACATGTACCTTCTTAGGCCTTGCAGCCGATCCAATCGGCTTGGCCATTTTTGTAGTGGGGCTTAGATCTAATCGAAAAGATCTCCCCTACGTTGTCGTTAGGCCATCACACGTTCATCATAACGGCCACAGAGTACTTCACCAAGTGGGTGGAAGCAATTTCGCTTACCTCTATGACTGGAACCCGCATTGCGGAGTTTATTTTACATAACATCATATGTCATTTTGGTATTCCATCCAAGATCATCTCGGATAATGGGACGTCATTCAAGAACAAAGACGTGCATGCTTTGACAACGAAGTACAAAATTTAGCATAGTTTTTTGACACCCTATTATCCATAGGCAAATGGGCAAGCAGAGGCATCAAACAAAATGCTAGTTGCCATCCTCAAAAAGATAGTCGTAGATAGTCATAAGGATTGGCACATTCAAATACCACTTGCTCTTTGGGCTTATCGCACTAGCATTCGGACGCCCACTGGGGCAACTTTGTTTTCACTGGTGTATGGCTCCGAGGTAGTCATGCCTCTCGAGTTGGAAATTCCTTCCCTATGCATATCAATGCAAGAGTTCATCGATGATGACACTGCGCGGTAGGCCCGGTTAGACCAACTTACGTTGCTTGATGAATGATGCGTCAATGCTCTCGAGCATTTGCGTATCTACCAAGAGTGACTTAAGAAAGCATACAACATGAAATTTCACCTGAGGGACTTTCAGGTTGGTGACCTGGTCTTAAAAGAGAACCAACAAAACTCTAACTTGTCACCCCATCTAAGGGACAAGTTCGTGAGAAACTGGTTAGGTCCTTATGTAATTGATAGCAAAATAGGACCTGGAACATACCGGCTAGCCTCTCTTGATGGAATCAAGGAACTAGAACCCTTGAACATCAATAATTTGAGGCCATTCCATATTTAAGAGAGACATAGCCCAACCAAAAAGCTCCAAGGATTCCCATAATCGCTTGGTCAACCCCAAAATGCCCCAAAGGTGCCCATAATCCCTTTGGTCAAACCCAAAAGCTCCAAGGATTCCCATAATCGCTTGGTCAACCCCAAAATGCCCCAAAGGATTCCCACAACCCTTTGGTCACTTGAAAAGCTCCAAGGATTCCCACAATCGCTTGGTCAACCCCAAAATGCCCCAAAGGTGCCCATAATCCCTTTGGTCAAACCAAAAGCTCCAAAGATCCCCATAATCTCTTGGTCACCCCAAAATGCTCCAAGGATTCCCACAATCGCTTGGTCAACCTAAAATGCCCCAAAGGTGTTCATAAACCCTTTGGTCAAACCAAAAGCCCCAAGGGTTCCCACAATCGCTTGGTCAAAAACAAATATTCAAAAACAAACAAAAACAAAAGATAATCAAAAGTAACAAAAAAAAAATTGCATCTCACTTCCATGCATACTCGTAAAAAATCAAAACACAAAAAAATAGCTGCATTAGGCATCGCATACATACATTGCACATTTGTTGATCATACAGGTCTAGAGCACCATAGACTGTAATTACGGGCAATTCCATCATTCTCCACATTTTTCCACTTTGAAAATAATTCAGCAAAAATAAACGCCAGTCACATTTTTCACAATATCATACTCAGTTGTCTTCTAATGTATCTAGGGTTTTCGCCATTCAGTTGTCTTTAGATTTCTAGCCAAAAACTGTACAAAGTCAGATAGATTTTACAAAGGTAGAGTTCTACTTGGATCACACCTTGTTACGTAGCATCCCAACACAAGCTAAAACACATTCAAAACAATTCCCAAGTTGTGTAAACGAAAGATGAAACCTGCATAGCAGACTCGGTTACCATAAGCGAAATAGTTATCTTGCTCATCCCCCTATGCGAATGACCCCAAGAATGCTGAGAGTTGGCAAAAGGACAAGCATCTTCCCTACCCAATTCCCCCAAAATAAACAGTGGTTTTCACCACTACCACAAATCCCCAAAATCTCAAAGGGTTGCAAACATCACAAATTGCAAAAAGTCAAAATTCAAACTCCACAGTTTGATATCCACACCCTTAAAGTGCACACAAAAAGCACAAGCAATAGTGATTCTCATCACTCAATATCTAAATCCCTTGCTCAAAAGAAAAAACCAAAAATAAAAATAAACAGTGATTTTTATCACTATATAAGAGCAAGTATCCCAATACAATTAAAGAAAAGAAGGGAGTCGAACTTGAATCCCTAGAACTCTCAGCATTCGAAAGGTCATGAGGTGATCCTCAGTACTGGTTTGGTGGATAGCCTATCGATCACTGGTGGCAAACCTCCCACATGATGATATATCTGTCACATTAAATTGTGTGCAGATCAATGTTTGCATGTGGATGAGCTAGCTTATGGTATCCTAGATGGCACCGCAGATTAATCTTACTAAATACAACAAAGGAGTTAGTGGAGCTAATTAGGTGATCCTCAGTACAGGTTTGGTTGATAGCCTATCTGGCACTGGCGGTATCCTGACAAATACCACATGAACGAACTCAATTGCACACACAGGGATGCAAAATAACTTGGTCGAACTCAAGTCTGATTCATACCTTATTCAAAAGTCTTGTAAGATAAAAGTACAGTCTTGGCTAGTTAGTTAAAACATTTGAGTCTCAAAAAACCTTAACTACATTCTAAACCAACTGTGATACATTCCATTATTACACCACCATAAAAAATATATACAAAACAAAACAAAAATATATACATACACAGTCATTTCATAACGCAATCACCTAGTACAAAAAATCCATTAAGCCCTGTATAGTCTATGGTGCCACCGCCAAATATCAACAACTCAATTCATCCATTCCATATGCATACATCATAAATTAGAAACATCGCATTCACAATAACATATGCATACATCAATGTAAATACATGTGCATAAACTCAACAAGTGTATAAACACAAAGAAAGTCATGTATATATATCGTCAAAAATGCCCTCAGGCTACAATAAAACGGTCCTCGGACCTCACAAAAAAAAAGCAAAAACTCAAAAACCCCCAAGCCTAGGGCGTCGGCCACCATGATCACATAGGATCGGTGCGACGGGAACTACCCCCAATGGTGTGGGTCCTATGGGACCTCTCATGGTGGCTGCTGCTAGCCCCCGCATCACGCCCACTAGCACCCCCCTCATCCAGTTGCCTGCGATGAGAAGATGTTGAATGCTCAGTGTCATTGTCTCTTGTCTGACACAAATATCCACCTCCAGGGAGCTTAGGTAACCACCCATAGAGGTATATAATCTCTGCCTCCAACTCCATCTGGTGTCGAACCAAATCCATCTGCCTCCGATGGTACAATGCCAATCTCTCACATCCAACACTCCTAGGCATCCCTCTCCTACACATCCCACCGACTCTCCTACTCCCCAAATGATTCCACACCCTAGGACAATTACAAAACTGGTGTTCGTCCCATCCTGGGATGACTATAGAGCAAAAAAATCAAAAACAGCAAAAACTACACCCAAATGCACAAAAAATAGCAATAAAATTGCCAAATAAGAGTGCTTTTGCACTTGACATTCTTGGCATGAAAAATAGACATCGGGGTCACAAATCCTCACTATCCTACTCCCTAATAAGGCTACCATAGCTGGACCGCTCCACGGGAGGACGAATTTTTGAGAATTTCATCCCCAAATGGCATCACAAAAAGGGTCCAAACCCACCCAAAAATAGCAATAACATTGCCGAACAAGGCGCCTTTGCACCTGGGCTTCTTGGCAATAAAAACAGACGTCGGGGTCACAAATCCTCACTATCCTACTCCCTAAGAAGGCTACCATAGCTGGACCGCTCCACGGGAGGATGGATTTTCAAGAATTTGAACCCCAAAATGCGTCACAAAAAGGGTTACACCCACCAAAAATAGGTCAAATTGTTGGGAAACTGCATAAGCATTCAACGGAAAACAACTGAAGGCACCCTTACAAAAGTCATCTTGGGTCAAGTGACTCATCGATTTTCTCATTTCGGTCATTCCCTCATCGATTCGTCGCTTGAGGGGGTAGTCACACTTAGTCACCAATCAACAAATACACACCCAATCAAAGAAATGGCATGCATTCAAAGGATCATTGATAAAGACAATCATGCTCCTGCTTGGGGCAGCAAACAAGCAATAATCACAAGCTGATCAAACACTTGGCATTCTAGAATCATGAACTCAAGGTTCCCATAGACAAAAGGTTGTGCCCTTTGCCTATTCATGACTGAACAATGTCCAAGATCAAGTAACACCTCACCAAAAAAGGTTAACACTTGAACTAAGCTCCTTAGCTCATCAGAAGCAAGGATTCAAGAATGCATGCCCTTTCCATACTTGGGGCATCAAAATTTGGTTAGGTTACTAAGAAACCCTAATCATTAGTGCTTTGGTTATCTATTTTTTCTCAGCACTGTGCCACGCACAGTGCATCCCAAAAAGGGCATTTGTAGACACCAAAATAGCACCAATCCGATTATGTGATGACAAGCACTGATCAAATTGACATACACAGCCCCTAGGGCAGCCCCCAGAGGTTAAACAATGGTCCTAACCACTCCCACAATAGTTTTGGAAGGTCAAAGGTCAATTTGGCACCTTTCAGGCACCCTGCTCCATATTCGTTCCACCCTGGGATGATTACAAACTGGTATTCGTCCCACCCTGGGATGATTAGCAGTATTCACTCTAGGGTGGGGCGAATAGCAGGTTTGACGGGAAAAAGATCAAACCTTGAAAAATGGCAGCTCAGATCCACCACTTAACTCCTCCTTCAATGCATGGAGTGCGAGTGAGCATTTTTGAGCTCAAAGAGGCAGTCATAAGGGTAGTCATGGAGCCCTTAATCAGGGAGGAATCTTCCTCCCCCTAACAGAGCATGATGGCCAAGTGGCACCTCTACATGCTCATTCATAGAGACCCTCAGGTCTATAAAATGGTGAGTCTTCTCACCCCAAAAAAGAACAAAGCAGGAGAATTTGGAGCAACGGAGTGCTGCCGAATTACATCCTCACCCATCGTTTGTGCTTCTTACATCCTTGATCTCTCTTTTGGAAGGGAGGTTATTGGGTGATTATTGGAAGTGCAATCTGGACCCAAAACCTAAAAATTTGGCCACAATACCCCACCTAATTTTTCGACACAACCCCATAAGAGGTTTTGGACCCATCCCAAGTGGATTGGTGCCGAAATCGGGCCCCAAATGGCAGGAGTCCTACCCTCGGGTGCCCCCTGCACTGTTGCAGTCCTAATCGCCCCATCCTAGAGCGATTAGAAATCTATGGCAGATTTCCCTACTATTTTTTTTGCATTTTATTCTAGGTCATCCATATATGCTATCATTTAAATTTCATGTCATTTGGATGAGTTTTGATTGTGCTTTCAATATTTCTCGCTTTCACTAACATACAGGGAGCATCATCGGATACAACGTGATCGAGGCCGAATCTGCAAAATCCGACCATCTGGGTCATCCCAAAATCCCTCGTTTTGTCTAACCCCAACTTTTTAGGTGTTTTGGAGGCCCCTGGATGGGACATTTAGGAGGTCACCTACTGACATTTTATGACAGTCCTAATCGTCCCACCCCGAAGCGATTAGAAATTTGTGGCAGATTTCTCGACTATTCCTTTTGCAGTGTGTTCCTGGTAATGTTTTCTTGCTTATATCAAATTTTTAGCTCATTCTGATATGTTTTAGTTATCATTTTAATTATTTTATGCATGCATTAACCGTAGGCCTTGGGGATCGCATGTTTCCCTCCATCCGTAGGTGCTACTAATCGTTTACTATTTCTCTAAACATAGGATATTGACACCGGAGGGGTAGCAAGGAACTATAGATGCACTCACGCAAGCGGCGGCAACATTTGGTCCACCCATTTTCAATGTGGGCACGCGAAAGATCCCAAAGGGGAATATCTCATTTGTGGTGTAACAAAACTATGTTTGACGCTCCCAACCCTTGAAAAGGGAGGAGATGCATTGTAACCCGATATCGAGCAAATTAATAAAATAAAGGGCTGCACTTTTACATTTTGCTTTAAATCTCATTTCAATTCATTTGTTTTCCCTCTTTTCATGCATTCTCATTCATAGGACTTAGCGTTACATTTCCCTTTTGTTTGCTTCCGTATCCTCGTGCTTTCAGTATCGCTGTCTCTCATCCAGCACGAAGATCCACCTCTAGGGAGATCAGGTAACCACCCATCGAGGTGGATAATATCTACCTCCAACTCCATCTGATGTTGAACCAAATCCATCTCCCATCAACGGTATGACACCAATGCATCGTTGCACTATCCCAACTGACTCTATAGGGCATCCCTCTCTTGTGAAGCATTTGTGTCCCCATCCCACTGGTGGTACATAGCCAATGTGTTCTCCCGCTCCACCAACTAATTCCGTAGGATATCCCTCTCCTACAAAGCATCCCAGAGCTCCTCATCCCATATTCGAAGTAGATCATCTAATCATGCTATCTCAGCATGATGCCTCACCTCCATACCCTCTGATACTACATGACGCATAGGCATATTAGGGACGATAGGCTACTTTGGCTTCCACTGCTCTAGGGCATCCTATGTATCCGATTGCTTTGGAATCCCACAATCATCCCCCCTAAAGATATCAACCTCCACCATGTTCGCATCCTCGAGCAGAGCCCCCCAACCCTCTCCTGATGCCTCTGTAGCCTCCCCACCTGCTACTATTGCCTTTGGACCTCCTAGAGGCCCCTCACCCTGCCATCACCGCATCATCCACCACTGATCATAATCTATAGTCGCACTAACATTTTCCATGTCAGGGACATCGATCACTGCATCTGACTCCTCACCCAATAGCTCGATGATCGACCAGGCTAGAGTCCTCTCATCACCCCGACACTGATAAATCAAGGGCTCACTAGGAAATCCTTGGCATACCCCAAACTATCGCATCACCCAAATGTATAATAAGTACTCCTGCTCGGTCCCATGCTGCTTGATCAGCCACCTCCCCCTGTGCACCTGTCGGAGCCACTCTCCAGCCTCAGGCCAAGCTGGAAAATCCTAGTATGGTCGCCAGAACACATCCCCTGGAGCAAGAACCACAAAGGCATCAACATAGTGCCCTACAGCACCTATCCATCGCTGACTCTACCCCTGCTCCTCAGACCTTCACCACAAAGCTGTATACCCTATCTCCCTGTCCACCATCTTTGCCCGAGTAGTCCATGAAAAACCCTATGGCCGCTCCACAGCTATGTGTTGCCATCCCCAGCACTACAAAAGGTAGCTACACCCAATCCCTTTCTACCTCCGACAACGAACCTCATACAACTCATCATAGAGCTATGCTAGTAGTGTCTGACCCCACCTCATAATCAGTGGCTTTGAGGTCAGACACTCAACTAGTTTTAAAACAATCTCCAATAGGTTCCACGGGAACCTCACACCTAAGGAGTTAGGAAGTAGCATGTTGGAGATGAGCGTCATCAGAAGTGCATGCCTCACCTCCAACACGCCCTTCTCCAACAACCACCATACCAAAATACTGCTAATCAAGCAATCCTCCCTTGCCTGAAGCACTGTGTTAGCACCGTCGTCCACTAAACACGTGGAGTAGTCTGAATAGGAAGCCCGTCTATGAGAATCCACAAAATTTGATAGAAATCCTCAAGAGTCACTGTCATATCCCATATTTGGAGATGAAAGGTATTGGTGCGAGGATCCCATAAGCTGATCAGGGCAGTCAAATATGCCTGATCCCCCACCACAGGCTCTAACCGAGTCACATGCTTGAGTCTAAGGGCATCAATCCAATCCTAGTACGCCATAGTCAGCACCTCCCGTGCCTCTAAAAACACTGTCAGCACACGGTACCGGCTCTTCACCACATGAACATCAAACACAACACAAAAAAATTAAAAACATGAAAGAAAAAAAAAACTGTACAACAACAATATTTAATAAGTGTATAGCTAAAAAAATTGATACATGTATAGTACAAACATTCAAAATAATCAAATAAGCAATACAAAGCACAAATTCCAACAAACAAACAAACATTAAACTAGGGTTTTTATTTTATTTTAATAAAAAAAATGAAATACAAAAGAAAATAATTGTGATTTTAAACTGTAGCACAAAACAAGTAAAATAAAGAGAAGGGGCACTTACCGGTCTCACTTCGGCTCTGCCACTTGATTATCTGATACGTGAACTCATGGTGTCCAAGAAAATTTGACAGTGCTCCGCTACATGAACTCAACCTCCTCCTCCTCACAGCTCCAAAATGCCAGAAAAAAAAGTGCAAATGAGCCCAAAACCTAATTTTAGCCATTAAATAGGCTTTTAGGCCTTTAATCATTCCACCCTAGGATGAGCACTCTAGTTAGCGCTCATCCCACCCTGGGATGATTACAAAAATAGTATTCATCCACCCTGGGATGACTACAGAGCAAGAAAATCAAAAACAACAAAAACTACACCTAAATGCACAAAAAATAGCAATAACATTGCCAAATAAGAGTGATTTTGCACTTGACATTCTTGGCATTAAAAATAGACGTCGGGGTCACAAATCCTAACTATCCTACTCCCTAAGAAGGCTACCATAGCCGGACCACTCCACGAGAGGACAGATTTTTGAGAATTTCATCCCCAAACGATGTCACAAAAAGGGTCCAAACCCACACAAAAATAGCAATAACATTGTCGAACAAGGTGCCTTTGCGCCTGTGCTTCTTGGCAGTAAAAATAGATGTCGGGGTCACAAATACTCACTATCCTATTCCCTAAAAAGGCTACCATATCTGGACTGCTCCACGGGAGGACGAATTTTAAAGAATTTGAACCCCAAAATGTGTCACAAAAAGGGTTACACCCACCAAAAATAGGTCAAATTGTTGGGAAACTGCATAAGCGATCAATGAAAAACAACTGAAGGCAACCTTACAAAAGTCATCTTGGGTCAAGCGACTCATGGATTTTCTCATTTCGGTCATTCCCTCATCTATTCATTGCTTGAGGGGGTAGTCACACTTAGTCACCAATCAACAAATACACACCCAATCAAAGAAATGGCATGCATTCAAAGGATCATTGATAAATACAATCACGCTCCTGCTTGGGGTAGCGAACAAGAAAAAATCACAAGCTGATAAAACACATGGCATTCTAGAATCATGAACTCAAGTTTCCCATAGACAAAAGGTTGCGCCCTTTGTCTATTCATGACTAAACAATGTCCAAGATCAAGTAATGCCTCACCAAAAAAGGTTAACACTTGAACTAATCTCCTTAGCTAGTCAGAAGCAAGGATTCAAGAATGCGTGCCCTTTCCATACTTGGGGTATCAAAAGTTAGATAGGTTACTGAGAAAACCTAATCATTAGTGCTTTGGTTATCTATTTTTGCTCAGCACTGTGCCACACACAGCACATCCCAAAAAGGGGTATTTGTAGACATCAAAATAGCACCAATCTGATTATATGATGACAAGCACTGATCAAATTGACATATACAACCCCTAGGTCAGCCCCTAGAGGTTAAACAGTGGTCATAACCACTCCCACAATAGTTTTGGAAGGTCAAAGGTCAATTTGGCACATTTTAGGCACCCTGCTTCTTATTCATTCCACCCTAGGATGATTACAAACTAGTATTCGTCCCACCTTGGGATGATTAGCAGTATTCGCTCCGGGGTGGGGCGAATAGCAGGTTTGATAGGCAAAAGGTCAAACCTTGACAAATGGTAGCTCATATCTGCCACTTAACTCCTCATTCAATGCATGGAGTGCGAGTGAGCATTTTTGAGCTCAAAGAGGTAGTCATAGGGGTAGTCATGGAGCCCTTAATCAAGGAGGAATCTTCCTCCCCCTGACAAGGCATGATCGCCAAGTGGCACCTTTGCATGCTCATTCATAGAGATCCTTATGTCTATAAAATGGTGAGTCTTCTCACCCCAAAAAAAATGATAGAGTAGGAGCATTTGGAGCAACGGAGTGTTGCCGAATTACACCCTCATCCATCGTTTGTGCTTCTTACATCCTTGATCTCTCTTTTTGAGGGGAGGTTATTAGGTGATTATTGGAAGCACAATCTGGACCCAAAACCTAAACATTTGGCCATAATATCCCACCTAATTTTTTGACACAACCCCATAAGTGGTTTTGGACCCATCCCAAGTGGATTGGTTCTGAAACCGGGCCCCAAATGGCGGGCGTCCTACCCTCGGGTGCCCCCCACACTGCTGCAGTCCTAATCGTCCCACCCTGGAGTGATTATAAATATTTTGCTAATTTCCATACTGTTATTTTTGCATTTGATTCTAGGTCACTTACATATGTTTTCATTTAAATTTCATGTCATTTGGATGAGTTTTGACTATGCTTTCAATATTCCTCGCTTTCACTAACATACAGGGAGCATCATCAGATACAACGTGATCGAGGCCAAATCTACAAAATACGACCATCTAGGTCGTCCCAAAATGCCCATTTTTGTCTAAACACAACTTTGCAAGTGTTTTAGAGGCCCCTAGATGGGACATTTAGGAGGGCACCTACTGACATTTTATGATAGTCCTAATCATCCCACCCCGAAACGATTAGAATTCTATGGCAGACTTCTCGACTGTTCCTTTTGCAGTGTGTTCTTGGTAATGTTTTTTTTCTTCTATCAAATTTTCAGCTCATTCTGATATGTATGCCTTGGGGATCGCATGTTTCTCATTCGTTTTGATTATTTTATGTATGCATTGACCGTAGGCCTTGGGGATCGCATGTTTCCCTCCATTCGTAGGTGCTACTAACCGTTTACTATTTCTCTGAATGCAGGGTCTTGACACCAGAGGGGCAGTAAGGAACTATAGATGCACTCACGCAAGCGACGACAATGTTTGGTCTGCCCATTTTCAATGTGGGCACGCGAAAGATCCTAAACGGGAATATCTCATTTGTGGTGTAACAAAACCATGTTTAACGCTCCCAGCCCCTGAAAATGGAGGAGACGCATTGTAACCCGATATTGAGAAAATTAATAAAATAAAGGACTACACTTTTACATTTCTCTTTAAATCTCATTTCAATTCATTTGTTTTCCCTCTTTTAATGCATTCTCGTTCGTAGGACTTAGCGTTACATTTCCCTTTTTGTTTGCTTTTGTATCCTCATTCTTTCACTTTCCCAAACAATATTATGCAATATATCAATGGTAATATTAACAGCAGTAATCAAAGCAATGCACAAATCACCACACACAATAGAGACACCAATTTAACGTGGTTCACCCAATGTGGGCTACTCCACGGAGAAAATATTTCACTAAAATTTTCTCAACAAATCTCTTGGGAATCCTTCCCTATTACAATGTTTATGGACCTCTCTCCAAAGGAGACACCAATCCCCTAATCAAGTTCATGGATCTCTATCCATAGGAGACACCAATCTCCTCAGCTGGTTCATGGATCTCTATCCATAGGAGAACTCCTTCTCCTCTGCTCTGGTTGGTGAACCTCTAGAAGACTACTGCCTCCACTGCACTGGCTTGTGGATCTCTCTCCACTGAAGACTCTTATCCTCACTCAGAAGACCTATCCTCACTACCCTGGCTAATGGATCTCTATCCACTAGAGACTACTGTCCTCTACTCTATCACCTCCAAAGCTTGCTCTCAGCTCTATCTCAAATCTGCACTAAACATAGTCCTTCGGTCTAGCACAAATCTGCTCAATCTCTATCTCTGATCTGCACTAAACATAGTCCTTCGGTCTAGCACAAATCTGCTCAATATCTATCTCTGATCTACACTAAACATAGTCCTTTGGTCTAGCACAAATCTGCTCAATCTCTGTCTCTAGTCTGGCATAAACCTATCCTCAAATCTGCACCAAACTCTATCCTCAAATCTATCCTCAAGCCTTAACACAAAGCTTGATCCAATCCCAAATCAACTCTGCTAGATCTGCCCCAAGCCTTAACACAAAGCTTGAACAAATCAATCAATCAACTCTGCTCACAAGTCTTCTCAAAGACTTACCTCAAATCTGTCTAACAAGTCCTCTCAAGAACTTGCTCAAGCTACTCTCAAGTCTTCTCTAAGACTTACCTCAAATCTCTCAACAAGTCCTCACTAGAACTTGTCCAAACTACTCTCAAGTCTTCTCTAAGACTTACCTCAAATCTTCTCAACAAGTCCTCACTAGAACTTGTCCAAACTGCTCTCAAGTCTTCTCTAAGACTTACCTCAAATCTCTCAACAAGTCCTCACTAGACTTGTCTCAAATCTGCATTGTAAGCTTCCACAAAATCTTACTCAACTCAGTCCTTAAGTCCACTCTAGGACTTACTCAAATATGTCCACTAGCTTTCACAAAATCTTTATACAACTCAACTCAATCTATCACATAAAACCTCTTTAATCACACAAACAAGTTTCACATATAATCTTGTTTTAATATCACAAAAACATATAGAGAATGGTTAGAGACTCAATATGTTTCACACTCACAAACACTCAATCACTTCCAATATCTTTCTCAAATCAATTCAGAATATAGAACAATTTGTTTCACAGAACTTGAACTATCACTCCAATACTTCCAATCAACTAGGCTCAATCAACTCCACTCAACCAATCACTCAATGAAGGCTTATTCAACAATGCTTATCAAACAAACCTCACATAACAATGATACTCATGATATTTCACAAACCCTAGTTCAAGATAGTTCTCAACTTCTCATAACAATGATACTCATGATATTTTCACAAACCCTAGTTCAAGCATATGAATACTCACTCAATTATTTCCAACAATGCTTATCAAACAATCTCACATAACAATGATACTCATGATCTTGCACAAACCCTAGTTCAAGATAGTTCACAAGTTCTCACTCAAGCATTCATCAATCATGCATATAAAGGTTTACTCAACAATGCTTATCAAACAAGAACCTTTTCACTCCAACTTAGCATTCACAACATCCAACAATCACTCTCAAGGATAATATGCCCTTACCTCTTGTTTGAAGAAGATTTGACTTCAAACACCTGTCTCAATCACAATCAACTCTTTGCCAATTTCAAAGGTTAGGTAGCAATATTTCCTCAATCATTCACTCAATTTGATCCCTCAAAATATTTCACCATACATAGCAATAAATCTCTTTTACACCTTATAATCTCCACACTTCAAAATGCAAGCCAATAATTTGTCTAAAGAAAATAACCACAATGATTTTCTTTATAAACCCTTATCTCTCTAATACATCATAGCTTAACCCAATTAAAATATAATTCTCCTTTTAAACCTTATAACTCCTATTTCAATTTCACTTTATCAAAAATCACAATTAAAACAATTTACCTTAAAAACCTTATAACTCCCCCTTAATAAAAATTTATCATGCCACCTTTTAAACCTTAGAAGCAATTTTAATATTTAAAAATTTTAGTACCTTGCCCTTGGAGGGATTCAAACTCCCGCTTGCGCCTCCATAGCACCCTAGCCATGGCCCACGTGCCATGTGAGCTAGGTGCTCACCTTGGCACCAAAGAGTACCTCGTGCACTTTGAACTTTCACCTTGGCGCCAAAAAAAACTTTAACACATGCACCTTAGCAAAAGCGTTGCCATTGGGTTTCGATCATGGAACCTCCCGCCTGCTAGCGCCTTAAGCCACAACCACCTACCATTGGCCCAACCACCATGGTTGGCAATGAATCTCCAAGTCGCCTTCCCTCTTATGCACTCTTGACTACCAACACACATTTGCACAAGACTTTGTCCTCTTCTCCTCTTCTTCCACGCAGTTCACACAAATTCGCATGCACTTCGATTAAGTTTTATTCGAAGGATAATTTTTTTCTTCCAAAGCATATGGTATAAATATAAAAATTTTGCTCTTCCCTCAACACGTCGATGGGTGGAAAGGATAGTCAACGTCGACGCTCGAATTTTATTGCTTGCCCTTTGTAACCCTAACCTTAGGGTTATTTTAATTTAAATTAATTTATAACAAAGTTGTTATAATTAATTTATAATTAATTTAATTAATTAGGTCTATACTTTAGACCTTTAATATTATAATATTAAAATTATAATATTATTTTCTTGGGCCTTCCTATTGCTCTTATAGACCTTTTTGACCACCTTAAATATTATAATAAGCATATTATAATATTATTTTCCCTTAGGCCTAGAAGCAATCATTTTCTTGCACTGCTCATGAAAACTGATGTTGCTCACTGAAACTGACTCTTGACATCAATGACAACAAAACTTGCTCATATTTCCAACAATCTCCCCCTTTGTCATTGATGGCAACCCAATTACCTTTTACCATTTCCTTAACCTTTTTCTTTTTGCTCCCCTTGAGAACTCTCCCCTGAATGAATGCTCTCCCCCTAACTCAAATATCTCCCCCTTTGACATCAATGGCAAAGGGTCACCTTTGGGGCTCGGGGCTAAGAATGAGAATCTTAGCTTAGCCCCTCCCCCACCTCCTCTTGAGGTGGTTAATTCTGGGGTGGGAGTATTTCTACTCCCAACATGCACTGATCTTTATCTTTGTCCACTTGCTTCCTTGATTGATTCTTTTGATTCCTCTGACTATTCTTGTTCCTGCTTGTCTCTGGAATTTTTGCTCTACACCATCTTGTTGTATGCCCATAATTATTGCACTTATAACACTTAATGTTGTTATTCCTTGGAGGTGCAAATGTCTTGGGATTTCTCCTGGTGAAGCCATATCCATTCCTGTTATGAACCCTGCAATTAATTGCCTTGTGACCAAACTGATTACAAGAGTAGCAATACCCTTGAAAAGGATGCCTGTTTTTGAAGTTCCCATATTCCTATCTTTCATGTGTCCTACATTGTGTAGCTTTGTGCCCAAACCTATGACATGAGAAGCATCATCCATTGAAACTACCTTGTCTTGACCTCATTGGTCTCTTAGTCTCTTCTACCATGTGTTGCTTCATGTTCCATATGTTCCTCATTTGTGCATTATTCCTCTTCCTGTTGAACTTTCTATTGTCCAACTCATCCTCAGAAGTCTCACTTTCTCTTACACTCTCTTCTTCTAAAGCTTCTTCTTCTTTGGAGCTTGAGATTGACTCCTCTCCTTGTTTTCTTTGTTCCTGTTCAAATCCAAGTCATGTTTTGTTTGTTGACCATATTTGTACCTTGATAATATTGTCTATGGTTTTTGAGCTTTTCCCAAACTTGTGTAGCTTATCTCTAGACTCTTTTACTTCCTTCCTTAGTGAAGCTACTTCATGCTCTAGTTTTTCACATTCTAAAACCTTAGCTTCTAACTTCTCTTTAAATCTCCTTGTCTTAGCTATAAGCTTTCCTTTCTCTTCATTACATTCTTGAAACTGAAGCTTAAGTTTGGAGTTCTGCTTTCTTACCTCCTTTAATGCATTAAGGGCAGAAATAATTTCACCTTCAAGATCAACTTCTCCTATCTCTAATTCTTCCTCTATTTCTTTGCCTTTGGAATCATCTTCATTCCCTTCTAATTTGTCTTCTATAGGATCACCTCCTTCTTCCTCTATTGCCATGAGTAGATTCTCTTCTAGTCCTTCAAGTGTATCTTCATATTCATCATCACTAAAACTGAAACCACTCCTTGTACAACTATCTTCAAGATGACCAAAGTTACCACATCTAAAACACTTGAGAATTATTGGTGATCTTTTCCTAACCACTTCTTTTTCTTCTGCTAGAAATAGTATTTCATCTTCATTACCTGAGGAGCTTTCATCACTATCACTTGAATACTTACTTGCCTTGTCTGCATAGAAACTCTTCTTATGTCTTTGGAAGAACTTCTTTCCTTGCTTGCCTTGTCCATCCCTACTTTTCTTTTGGTACCTATGTTTTTCTGTTTCCCTATTCTTATGATCCTATTTTTCTTCATCATTGCTATTTCTAGCTTCTTGACAATCAGATGCATAGTGACCATACTTTCCATAATTGAAACATCTAACTGATTTTGTACCTTTATACTTTCTTGGATCCTTGTTCCTTCTACCATAATTTGCTTCTTCATCACTGGATAACTCATTGCTTGAATCTGACTTCTTACCCTTTGTCTTCTTAGTAGCTTTGAAGGATGCTTCTTTCTGGGGATTAGGTTCCTCTTTTGTTCTCATCTCAAAAGTTGTAAGAATGCCATGTAATTCATCCCTTGTCAAGATATCACTATCTTTTGATTCCTCTATAGCTGAAATATTTTCACTAAAAATTTTTGGGAGTGACCTTAAAATCTTATCACAAACATCAGATTCTTGAACTTCAAGTCCAAGTCCTTGCATGGAGTTAACAACCTCATCTACACGAAGTAGATAAGCACTAATGTTTTCCTCATCCTTCATTTTTAGGTCTTCAAATATTCCCTTGAGATTTTACAATTTTACCTTTTTGACCTTTTTATCTCCTTCATATATGCCTTGCAACTTATCCCAAATTTCCTTTGTTGATTTGTAGTGCATAACCTTTATAAACTCTATTTTATGCAAACCTCTCAAAATTGCATTCATTTATTTTGAATTGTAATGATGTAGAAGCTTACCATATTTATCTGTAGGTGGAGTAGCTGGTGGTGTGTATCCATTTTCAATTGCTTCCCATATTTCATTTCCAAGTGCCATCAAGTGAATCTTCATTCTCATACTCCAAAATACATAATCGCTCCCATCAAACACTGGTGTTGAATTATCTGAGGATCCACTCTTAGAATCCATCTGTGTTCTTGTGAGCTTTTCCTTCAAGTTATTAAACTCTTTCGAAGGAACCCGCTCTGATACCAATTGAAGAACACAAGCTTATACTAAGAGGGGGGTGAACAGTATAAGACCACTTTTTACTTTTCTTTCCCAAACAATATTATGCAATATATCAATGGCAATATTAACAATAGTAATCAAAGCAATGCATAAATCACCACACATAATAGAGACACCAATTTAACGTGGTTCACCCAATGTGGGCTACTCCATGGAGAAAATATTTCACTAAAATTTTCTCAACAAATCTCTTGGGAATCCTTCCCTATTACAATGTTTATGGACCTCTATCCAAAGGAGACACCAATCCCCTAATCAAGTTCATGGATCTCTATCCACAAGAGACACCAATCTCCTCAGTTGGTTCATGGATCTCTATCCATAGGAGAACTCCTTCTCCTCTGCTCTGGATAGTGAACCTCTAGAAGACTACTACCTCCACTACACTGGCTTGTGGATCTCTCTCCACTGAAGACTCATATCCTCACTCAGAAGACCTATCCTCACTACCCTAGCTAATGGATCTCTATCCACTAGAGACTAATATCCTCTACTCTATCACCTCCAAATCTTACTCTCAACTCTATCTCAAATTTACACTAAACATAGTCCTTCGATCTAGCACAAATCTACTCAATATCTATCTCTGATATGCACTAAACACAGTCCTTCAATCTAGCACAAATATGCTCAATATCTATCTCTAATATGCACTAAACACAGTCCTTCAATCTAGAACAAATCTACTCAATCTCTATCTTTGATATAGCACAAACCTATCCTCAAATCTGCACCAAAATCTATCCTCAAATCTGTCCTCAAGCCTTAACACAAAGCTTGATCCAATCCCAAATCAACTCTGCTAGATCTACCCCAAGCCTTAACACAAATCTTGAACAAATCAATCAATCAACTCTGCTCACAAGTCTTCTCAAAGACTTACCTCAAATCTATCTAACAAGTCCTCTCAAGAACTTGCTCAAGCTACTCTCAAGTCTTCTCTAAGACTTACCTCAAATCTACTCAACAAGTCCTCACTAGAACTTGTCCAAACTGCTCTCAAGTCTTCTCTAATACTTACCTCAAATATTCTCAACAAGTCCTCACTAGAACTTGTCCAAACTGCTCTCAAGTCTTCACTAAGACTTACCTCAAATATTCTCAACAAGTCCTCACTAAGACTTATCTCAAATTTGCATTGTAAGCTTCCACAAAATCTTACTCAACTCAGTCCTTAAGTCCACTCTAGGACTTACTCAAATATGTCCACTAGCTTTCACAAAATCTTTATACAACTCAACTCAATCTATCACAGAAAACCTCTTTAATCACACAAAAAAGTTTCACATAGAATCTTATTTTAATCTCACAGAAACATATAGAGAATGGTTAGAGACTCAATATGTTTCACACTCACAAACACTCAATCACTTCCAATCTCTTTCTCAAATCAATTCAGAATATAGAACAATTTGTTTCATAGAACTTGAACTATCACTCCAATACTTCCAATCAACTAGGCTCAATCAACTCCACTCAACCAATCACTCAATGAAGGCTTATTCAACAATTCTTATCAAAAAAACCTCACATAACAATGATACTCATGATATTTCACAAACCCTAGTTCAAGATAGTTCTCAACTTCTCATAACAATGATACTCATGATCTTTTCACAAATCCTAGTTCAAGCATATGAATACTCACTCAATTATTTCCAACAATGCTTATCAAACAATCTCACATAACAATGATACTCATGATCTTGCACAAACCCTAGTTCAAGATAGTTCACAAGTTCTCACTCAAGCATTCATCAATCATGCATATAAAGGTTTACTCAACAATGCTTATCAAACAAGAACCTTTTCACTCCAACTTAGCATTCACAACATCCAACAATCACTCTCAAGGATAATATGCCCTTACCTCTTGTTTGAAGAAGATTTGACTTCAAACACCTATTTCAATCACAATCAACTTTTTGCCAATTTCAAAGGTTAGGTAGCAATGTTTCCTCAATCATTCACTCAATTTGATCCCTCAAAATATTTCACCATACATAGCAATAAATCTCTTTTACACCTTATAATCTCCACACTTCAAAATGCAAACCAATAATTTGTCTAAAGAAAATAACCACAATGATTTTCTTTATAAACCCTTATCTCTCTAATACATCATAGCTTAACCCAATTAAAATATAATTCTCCTTTTAAACCTTATAACTCCTATTTCAATTTCACTTTATCAAAAATCACAATTAAAACAATTTACCTTAAAAACCTTATAACTCCCCCTTAATAAAAATTTATCATGCCACCTTTTAAACCTTAGAAGCAATTTTAATATTTAAAAATTTAAGTACCTTGCCCTCGATGGGATTCGAACTCCCGCTTGCACCTCCACAGTGCCCTAGTCATGGCCCACGTGCCACGTGAGCTAGGTGCTCACCTTGGCACCAAAGAGTGCCTCGTGTGCTTTGAACTTTCACCTTGGCACCAAAAAAACTTTAACACATGCACCTTAGCAAAAGTTCTACCATCGGGTTTCGATCGTGGAACCTCCCACTTGCTAGCGCCTTAAGCCACAACCGCCTACCGTTGGCCCAACCACCATGGTTGGCTATGAATCTCCAAGCCACCTTCCCTTTATGCACTCGTTGACTACCACATTTACAAAGACTTTGTCCTCTTCTCCTCTTCTTCCACACAGTTTGCACAAATCACATGCACTTCGATTAGTTTTATTCGAAGGATAATTTTTTTCTTCCAAAGCATATGGTATAAATATAAAATTTTTGCTCTTCCCTCAACACGTCGGTGGGTGGAAAGGATAGTCAACATCGGCGCTCAAATTTTATTGCTTGCCCTTTGTAACCCTAACCTTAGGGTTATTTTAATTTAAATTAATTTATAACAAAGTTGTTATAATTAATTTAATTAATTAGGTCTATACTTTAGACCTTTAATATTATAATATTAAAATTATAATATTATTTTCTTGGGCCTTCCTATTGCTCTTATAGACCTTTTTGACCACCTTAAATATTATAATAAGCATATTATAATATTATTTTCCCTTAGGCCTAGAAGCAATCATTTTCTTGCACTGCTCACGAAAATTGATGTTGCTCACTAAAACTGACTCTTGACATCAATGACAACAAAACTTGCTCATATTTCCAACAGGGAGATATAAGGAATTATTGGATGTGCATTATTTCTTATTGAAATTGGAAGAAAATGTGCAAAGGTTATAGATCAAATTTATGAGTAAACTTGTGCATTATTTTTATTGATATTGGAAATAAATATGCAAGAGTTATAGATCATTTTTTAGAGAAAATTTATGCATTGTTCATGATTAATTTTGGGAGTATATGAGAAGGATAAATTTGTGCATTGTGATTGGTTTTGAAGTGAATGTGAAAATAAGAAAAATAGTATAGTCTCACACAAATAGAAGGGTTATTATAAAGCAAGTCAAAGTGTCACATAGTGCAAGGATAGTGTGAAAATATTTCAATTGAAAAGGACATTTTCAGCTATCCACTAAAGTGAAGGAAAGGTGTAAATCAACAATTACCAGGATAGTTATCAGATTCTAGACTAAAGCTACCTTTTAAATGTGAGACATGTGGAAGCAACATACTTAATGAATGTAAAGAATATATTGAGCATTTTTTAGTGTATATCATTCTCTATATGTTCATGAAGATAAAATAATTTTGGGTAGAATATGTCTAAATTACTTTAGTTGAGTAAAGCACATTGAAGAATAGGTGAAGAACCTGATGAAATCAGTATGCAAGATTTAGGAATAGATGAATATTGTTTGGATCAGATTTGAGAAATATTTTGGAGCAGATTTGAGTTGGTTTTATGAACAAGTTTTGGAGTAGATTTGAGCAAGTTTTATGAATAGGTTTTGGAGTAGATTTGAGCAGGTTTTGTGAGCATATTTTGGAGCAGATTTGAGCAGGTTTTATGAGTAGGTTTTGGATCATATTTAAGCAGTATTTATGATCAATTTTATGAGAAATATTTGAGGATATACATGTGCAAAGTGTTGACCAGAGTAGAGAGGGTTAATGTCTCCTATGTATTAGTATCCATGAACCAGATCAAAGGGGATTGGTGTCTCCTATGGATTGATGTCCACAAACTAGAGTAGAGGGGATTGGTGTTTCTTATGGGTTGGTGCCCACAAACCACCAGAGAGGAATTGGTGTCTCCTATGGATTGGTGTCCATGAAATTGAGAGGGGATTCATGTCTCCTATGGATTGGTATCCACAAACTTGAGAGGGGATTGGTGTCTCCTATGGATTGGTATCCATGAATATTGTAATAGAGTATTGGTGTATCCTGTGGGTTTGTGCCCACAAAATTTTTTGAGAAATTTATAAGCAATATTTCTTCATGGATGTAGCCCATATTGCATGGACCACATTAAATCTATGACTCTCATATGTGTGATGATTTGTGCATTATTTCATTATTGCATTAATATTATTATTGTTATCATCTGGATAAAAAGGGAAAAATTTCTATCTATCTTATACTGATCACACCTCCTCTAAGTATAAGCTTGTGTTCTTCAATTGGTATCAGAGTGATTTCCTTTGTGAAATTCTACAGCTTGAAGGAAGATCTTACATGAACACAAATGGCTCATCAATAAGGGTTTTCATAAAATAGAGCTCCATTTTTTGATGGGACTAACTATACTTTCTAGAGTGTGAGGATGAAGAATTATTTTATGGCACATGGCTATGATATATGGAAATCCATTGAGAATGGGTTCACATCACCTACAACTCCTCCCATAGATACAAATGGTAAGAAACCATATGAAAATAATGCTAGGGCAACGAATGTAAGCTTAAGTAGATTATGTGAATCATATTTTGTGAAAATAATGCAATACACTTCAACAAAAGAAATATGGGATAATTTACAGAGAACTTATAAAGGGGATCACAAGGTTAAAATGGTAAAACTTCAAACCAACAGGAGGAATTTTGAATACTTGAAGATGAAATATGTGGAAGATATTGCTAGGAATCTACTTTTTGTTGATGATGTTGTCAAAACCATTAGTGGACTTGGATAAAGTATTTAAGACTCTAAGATTATTCATAAAATCTTGAGGTCACTTCCCATGAGGTTTGATGAAAAGGTTTCAGAAATGAAAGAAATGAAAGATCTCAAAACATTGAGCATGGATGAGCTACATGGGATTATCATAACCTATGAGATGAGGACAAAAAAATATCAAACATCCAAATGAGAAGAAATATTCAAAGATTCAAAGAAGGGAAATAATAAATAACCAAAATCAAGGGAAGAATCAAGCAGTGGAGAAGAAGTTAACATTGTATGAAGGAATAAGAAGGGTCCAAAAAAACACAAAGATATGCAGTTTGTGAAATGTTTTAATTGTGGTAACTTTTGTCACTATACATCTAACTATCCACAAGCTAGAAGTAGTATAAGTGAAGAAGAAAAGGAATAAAATAAAAAGAAATAAATAAAATTTTATCATGAAAATAAAAATAGGCACGGTCAAGGCAAGCATGAGAAGAAGATATTTCAAAGACACAAGAAGAGTTTTTATGTTGAATAAGAAAGTAGTGCTTGCAACGATAGTGATGAAAGCCTCTTCGATTGTGAAATAGAAGAAATCATATTTTTGACCATACAAAGAAGATGATCCTGTTGTTGAAAACTAAGAAGAAGAGAAGGATTTAGAAGATGAAGAGGAAGCCACAATTGACATAGAAGAGGAAATTATTGTTTCTCTTGAATATTTTAAGATGGTTATAAAGAACTCAAAATTAAAAGCTCAAGTGCAAGAGGATGAGAAAAAAAAGGTAAACCTTCTACAAGATCTCACCCACTTAAAATAAAAGGTTGAAGAGACAAGGAGAACTGAATAAGATATGGCTGAACAACTAAAGGTAAAATAACTAGAGTGTAAAAGACTAGAACATGAAGTTGTCATTCTAAGGAAGATACTTAATGATAAGATATACTAATTTAGAAAAATCTCAAAAAACTTGGATGATATTATCAAAGCATAGAGATCTCCATTTATGAAGATTGGACTTGGTCTTGAATAAGGTCAAGAGAAACAAAAGGGGGAGTCAAGCTGAAAAGAGATAGAAGCATCAAATAAAGTAGTTGAAGAAGAGACTAAGACCTATGTTGATATGTTGAAATGTGGAAGCATCAATGAGGAAGAAAACAATGCACCATCAAGGAACATGGATTATCACAAAAAAATTAAAGAGAGAACCATGCAGCAATATCTTCCAAGGCAATCAGATAGGTATCAATGTCTCTTTCATGGTTATTGTTTCTCATGTAAACATTTTTGTCATAAAGATGTAAATTATAGGATCAGTGCTATGAATGATTTTGGCTTCACTAAGAGGAATTTCAATTCATTTGCACCTCTTATGGACTACAACAACATATGTTACAAATGTAAAAGTTATGGGCATACAACTAGATGGTGTAGAATAGTGTTCCCTAAATTTTTGAAGTCAAGCAAAAAGAAGAATGGTCAAAATGTTCAAAAGGGTATGATCTCTAAAGTTTGGAGAAAGAAAATGAAACAAGAAAGGAAGCATAATAACTTTGGAGTTTCACTCCCATACCATAATTAAAGTCTTAAAAGAGTAGGTGGTGAGGGGGTTGTATTTAGTGTCATAAATTACAAGCCCTAAGGAGCCCTTTTCCATTGATGTCAAATGAGGAGAATTGCATTAAGGGGGAGCATATTGTGAATCCAGTTGTAGTAAAAGAAACTTTTTGTAGGGTTGCCATCAATGACAAAGGGGGAGATTGTTAGAAATAGTGAATTGTCATTGATGTCAAAGGAGTTGTCATTTATGTCATAGGTGCATGGTATTCAAGGTAGAAATATTATTCAAAGGTGATAAGTTTAGAAGGGTGGACAATTTCAAGAGAAGTAAGGTAAAGTATATTTAAAAGCAAGGTATTATAATATTTCAATATCAATATTATAAAGAGAATATTATAAATTGATGTGACAAGACTTGACATATTTAAATCAAAGGATTTAAATATATGAAAGTTTAATAGTCCAATATTATAATATTTTTAAACATTATAATATAAGAAAATGGACCGACATCCTTGAAAGCAAATATTAACACAAATTAATGGATCAACCTCCTCAAAAAAATTGATAAAAGGGGAGTATATATGAGGTGAAAATTTATTTTTAAAGGTGCGTTGATGATAAAAATTTTAAATTCGTGCAAGAAGAGAGGTGTATCCTACAACAATTAGGAGAGGAGAAGTGCAGGAGGACGTGCGACAGTGAAGATAAATTCGAAGGTAGAGTTAAATATTGGTTGATGTTCTTTTGGTCTCAACCAGTGGGGTAGCCCAGTCAGTCGTCTAGCTCATGTTAGGGTGTTGGAGTATAGTAGGCTCAGAGATCAAATCCCTACGACACTAGTTTTTTTGTGCAAAGGAAATATAAGGTATAAATGTTTAAATATTAGTTGACATTTTTTGTTCTTATATGGTGGATTAGCCCAGTTGGTAGGCTAGGCCATGCTAGGGTACTGTGGAGCAAGATATCCGAAGTTTGAATCCCTTCGAGGGAGATTTTTGTTGTGCAATTTTTTATTGGAGTTGTAATGAAGGTTTAAATATTTGCTAAGTACCTTTTGGTTTTATGTGTTGTAGTAGCACAGCTGGACATGAGCAATTGTGATAGCACTACGCTTCTAGAGGACAGGGAATCGAATCCCATCGTTGTTGTGCAAGGTATTTAAAGTTTTATTAAATCCAATAAAGGGAGATATAAGGGTAATGGTGCTAGTTTAGAGTTTTATTTTTGCATATTAAGTAAAAGGGAGATATAAGGATTATAATGTTAGAATAAGGTTTCATTTTTTAAAATTAATAAAAGGAGATATAAGGGTTTCAGTAGTTAATAAAGCTTGATATTGTAAATTTTAAAAAGGGAGATATAAGAAATTATTTTTAATATTTATTGTGTATGTTTTGACAAGTATTTTTAAAGTGGATGATTTGATATTTAATCAAGAAAAGAAAAAGAAAATTGCTAACCAGATTTTGAAGGGAAAAACAAATGTAAAATTAGTTTTTTTCAAGACAGGTTTGGAAAGCTCATGCAAAAGAAGATCATCATCATTGAGGTAGGTTTAGAGGTATGGTGATGTAATTCCTTTCTCAAAATGGTTTTGTTTCAGAAAAAAATATTTTGTTGTCATATAGTGGGAGATATAAGGAATTATTGGATGTGCATTATTTTATTAAAATTGGGAGTAAATGTGCAATATTTATAGATCATATTTGAGATCAAATTTGTGCATTGTTCATGATTGATTTTGGGAGTAGATGAGAAGGAAAAATTTGTGCATTGGGATTGGTTTTGAAGTAAATGTCAAAATAAGAAAAATAGTAAAGTCTCACACAAATAGAAGGGTTATTATAAAGTAATTCAAAGTGTCGCATAGTGCAAGGATAGTGTGAAAATATTTCAATTGAAAAGAATGACATTTTCAACTATCCACTAAAGGGAAGAAAATGTGTAAATCAACAATTACCAGGTCAGTTATCAAGTGCTAGACTAAAGCTACATATTAAATGTAATAAATGTGAGACATGTGGAGCAAACAAACTTAATGAATGTGAAGAACATATTGATCATTTTTTAGTGTATATCATTCTCTATATGTTCATGAAGATAAAATAATTTTGGGTAGAATATATCTAAATTGCTTTAGTTGAGGAAAAAAATTGAATAATATGTGAAGAAACTGGTGACATCAGTATGCAATATTTGGGAATAGATGAAAATTGTTTGGATCATATTTGAGTAGGATTTTGGAGTAGATTTGATCAAGTTTTATGAACAGATTTTGGAGTAGATTTGAGAAGGTTTTATGAGTAGGTTTTGGAGAAAATTTGAGCAGTTTTTGTGAGCAATTTTATGATTAATATTTGAGGACAAACCTATGTAGAGTGTTGACTAGAGCAAAGGGGATTGTTGTCTCCTATGGATTGGTATCCATGAACTAGAGCAGATGGGATTGGTGTCTTCTATGGATTGGTATACACAAACTGGAACATAGGGAATTGGTGTCTTCTATGGGTTGGCACCCATGAACCAGTAGAGGGGATTAGTGTCTCATGTGTATTTGTGTCCATGAAATTGAGAGGGGATTGGTGTCTCTTGTGGATTGGTGTCCACAAACTTGAGAGGGGATTGGTTTCCATGAACTTGAGAGGGATTGGTGTCTCCTGTGGATTGGTATCCACAAACTTGAGAGGGTATTGGTGTCTCCTATGGATTGGTGTCAATTAATATTGTAATAGGGGATTGGTATCTCTTGTGGATTGGTACCCACAAAATTTATTGATAAATTTATAAGAAATATTTCTCCACGGATGGAGCCCATATTGGGTGAACCACATTAAATTTATCTCTCATATGTGTGATGATTTATGCATTTTTTTATTATTGCATTAATATTTTATTGTTATCATTTATATTAAAAAGGTAAAAGTTGAATCTTATATTGTTCACCCTCCCTCTCAATATAAGCTTGTGTTCTTCAAAACCTTTAAAATATAAGTATCATTTTGAACAATATGGAAAAATGGAACATAATGATGAATATGAGAGTGTTGGGAAGAATGGAAGAAGGAGAGGGAGACCATAAAACCACGAACTAAGATAAAAATAAAATAAAAATGATATTGATCTGGAAGGCCAAATAAAAATATCATTGGTGTTAAAAAGAAGTGGGGCAAAGCCCACTATCAAAAATAAAAAGTATTGATGATGAAAATGATATCATGGAATATTAGGGGTATGAATAAAACCCCTTAAAAAGAGTTCTTAAGGATTTAATAGGTTGTTATAGCCCAGAGTTTATTTTAATACAAGAAACAAAATTAAGCAATGAGGAATGTAAGGAGGATTTTATGAAGACTTGGAAGATAGGTGATTGTTTAGTAGTTTCTTCTCCAGGTGCTTCAAGTGGTATTGCAATAATATGGGATAAATGCAAATGGGATGGAGAAATATTAGAAGCAAAAAGTAATTGGGTTGCTGGATTATTTTGTAGGAAAGAGGAAAACATTAAAGTTGGGGCTATAAATGTATATGCTCCAACTATCATTACTCCATGTGAAAGATGTTGGACGGACCTTAGTATATTTTTGTAAAATACAATGATGATCCATTGTCATCTATGTATTCTTAGGGGTAATTTTATTACTATTATATCTCCTTTGGAAAATAATGGTGGCATTCTAGGATGGTCTAAATCAATACAAGATTTTTCTTCATTTGCCAATTTGAATAACCTTAGGGATATTATTCCCTCAAGCTTCCAATACACATGGGATAACAAATTCATTAGGAAAAATCATATAGCAGAAATACTAGATAGATTCTTGTTATCCAATAATTGGTTGTAAACAAAGTATACAATCTCTTCATATATTTTATTGCAAGCAATATCGTATTACAAACCCATTCATTTGACTTGTGAGTCACCTAACAATGGTCATCCAAAGCCATTTAAATTCCAGTCTATGTGGCTCCAAGACCCCGATTTTTTCTAGATAGTTATGTTATGGTGGGATGAATCAAAATTTGAAGGATCATGTATGTATATGTTTATTCAAAAGTTGAAACATTTAAAGGAGCAAATGAATATATGGAATGTCAATTATTTTGGTAACATTTTTAAAGAAAAAAAATTGAATCCAAGCTCCAAAATATACAAGAGATAGTAGAAATTAATGTAATGGACTAGGATTCTTATGCGAAAGAAAAACATTTACTTTCTGATTATCATAATGCATTAAAAAATGAGGAGTCATATTGGTTCCAAAAATCTATTGAGAAATGACTCAAGGAAGGAGATAGAAATACAAAGTTTTTTCATGCTATAGCAAAAACAAACTTTTTTGTTCATCACATCAAAAATATTATAACTCCATATGGAAGAAATATTGAGGATGAAGAAGATATAAGGAAGGAAGCGATAAATTATTTCAAAAATATTTTATTAGATTCTAAGTAAGATAAGGAGACCCAAGAAAAAATTCTATAAACTATTCCATCAACTCTCACTCAGAGACAAAACAAAATCTTGATGAAGAAGATATCTATGGAGGAGCTTCATGAAGTAGTTTTCTCTTTCCATATTATCAAGGCACCTAGGCAAGATAAGGATATTTTCTGCAATTTTCTTTCAAAATATTTGGGATTAATTGAAGAGTGATATGTTAGATGCGGTGGAAGAGGCCCAAAAAATGAAGGCTATAATAAGTGATATCAATGCTACTTTTATTACCTTGGATCCCAAGAAGGGTGAAACAAAATATTTTGATAATTGTTTTCCAATAAGCCTTTGTAATTATTTACAAAATCATTTCAAAAATTATGGCAAACAGGTTGAAGGACATTCTAGGGTGTATTATCTTAGAGGAATAAGGTGGCTTTGTTCAGGGTAAACAAATTTTTGATGGTATAATATGAAATTATATTGGGTATCTCCATCAATATTGAAAGAGTTGGAAAAATGTTGGATAAATTATTTCAAAGCTAAAGCATTATGTATTCTATGGAGGATTGACCCTGCCATTATTTTCTGGAATTTATGGCTTGAAAGGAATAATAGAATTTTTAAAAATAAATTCAAAATCATGCCCAAGTTTGGAACCGTATCACTGCCTCTCTTGCATAATATCTACAAATATGGTGCTCATCATGGGAAGTCTCAATTGTAGAAAAGAAATGCTAATAACTTGGCTATAGGATTTGAACATAAATGGAAGAGTCATCTTTGACAACAGAATTAAAACAAAGGATCTACTTTGATCTATGGTAAAATGAAAATTTCTAGAAATTGGGTTTATCAAAATTAATTTTGATGGTACTTCTAAAGTAATTCTAGGAAAATCTGGTGGAGGTTGTGTTTTTAGAAATAGTGAAGGCAAAATTCTTCTCACTTATTCAGAATCATATGGAACTTCAACTAACAACTATGCAGAGGCTAGATAACTTCTTATTGGGATTAAAATTGTAGTAGAAAAAGGATGGAAATATATTTCAATTGATGGGGAGTCACAAATTATCATCAATACTATTAACAAAAATGGATGTGGATATTGGATAAAAAAATAATATTATTGTTGATGTTCATTATTTATTACTAGAGGCAATATCTTGGCAATGTAAGAATATTTATAGAGAAGGAAATCGAGTAGCAGATAGATAAATTAGTGAATTATGGTGTTGATCTACATCCCCATGAAATTCAAATTTTAGAAGACAACTAGCCAAGTAAGATTTTATGTCTTAATAAAAATTATTTAAAGGAGTTGATTGTAGAAACACAACACTTTGAGGAAGTTGAAGAAAATATTTAAGAGAAAAAAATAAAAGAAAAAACCGTGATAAAAATATTTGGTACAAAAAATGTAATATTATGGTATTTTGATGGGAGTGGCCCCTAATGGAAGCCACATATAACCTATTAAAAAAAAAAACTGTTTTTCTAGGAAAAATATTATTGAATTCTTATTTACATAGATGGTTGTTTTATAGGTCTAAAATTTCCCATATACAAACGATAGGACCAATATTATACAAATTTCTTACTAAATATTATCTTAGGATTTTGGCATGGGATTCGTATCCAATTTAAAAAGGAAATAAAATGAAAATAATTCATAGTTCCTTGAGAACATCTATCCACCAATTACATCATTGTCAAAGAGAAAAATATATTATGTTATAAATGACTTAAGAACCATAATTAACATCAATTTGGTATCATATATTTTTCTATAAATTATCATGTTTTTTTGTATAAGTAAAATATTATATATCAAACGGGTTTTTCAGGTTGACCCAAAACCTTTGAATAAAATCAGCGTGAAGTTGAGCAACAGAACTAGACACCAGCAGAGGATCCTCAATATTCTAACATAACTAGCCAAGCACATCTTACAAAAAAAAACATCAGGAAGCCTCGGGTCATATTGACCAACGGCTACACAGGAATCAAAAACAACAGAGATGATAAACGCAAAAATTAGTGAAATAAAACTAGGAGTCATAAACCAAAACCACAGACAACAGGTTTTCTAATTTTCCCGCCCCAAAAAAGACCCGGAAGGGTCCATATCACTCCTCCTCTTCATCCTCCTCGTTCTGCTCATCTTCCTTGTCGTCCTCCTAGTCTTTGGTCTCTACGATTGCTTCCTTAGCGCTTTGGAAGACCTCATTGAAAAAGACTTTGGTGAGGGCATCAAGGATCTCTTGGGTCTGTTTGGCCATAGTCGCTAAGGAATTCAGAACAAAACGTTTGAGAACCAATGCTAATTATCATGTTATAGCATTGGTTCTACTACTATTTCACTCTTATGTAAGAAAATGTAAACCACTTAACTTATTGATTCCTCATATAACCATCCATTGATCATTTAATGGAAGCAAAGATATCCTATACATTTTATTGTATACAATAACAATAAAGATAACTTATGGAAAATAAAGGAACATTAAGGTTTTCTTGTTTTAAAATAGTTCATTCTTATTCCAATATTATTCTCGATGTACCTAGGACATGTTTTGACCCAATGGAGGTAAATATTAACTCCCACACTTAACTATATGTCTATATCTAAAAAATATAGGAATTAAATTTTTATGTTTCCCACATATCATTAACCCAATAGAGAATTCCATTATATTCAACTCTACCTAGTCTTTTTCATGCTTGTTGAGTACAATTCGTAGAAATAAGATCTAGTTTTCATATTTCAAGATATATAAAATCCAATATAAATTTATATGATATAATTCAATATAATTTCACACTAAATTCATCCTAAAACTTTATGAATCATTATTTTTTTAATTATAAATATAATTGGCATAAAGTGATTAAATTATTATATGGATATTTTTTGGTTAATAATTACTCTTGGATAAGAAAGTAATATATCAAATTGAAGAGTAAAAATATAACATGACAACCCTATATTTATAAGCAAGCTCACATAACCCAATAAAATGGTCTATATTCTTAGTATGAATCATAAAACAAGTCATATCCATGATTTTCCTTTTCTTCGTCTGATCTACCGCATTCTATTTTGAGGTATAGTAAAAATTACTCTTAAATAGTATAACATAAAGAGCCAAAAATCATAAAAAATCATTGCACATGCATTCATCTCACCTATCTGACCTGATACACTTCATATCTTTTTCCAAATAGTTCTCTACTAGTGCTTTGAATATCTTGCACTTATCAAGGCCTCATCATTTATATATCTACATAACTCTAGAGAAATCACAAATAAAAAGGAGAAAGTACCTATTCCTAAAATGGAAGGTATACCCATGGGTCCAAATATGTCACTATGTATAATTTTTAAGGGTTGTGTAACCAAACCTACTATCCCTTTTGGAAAGGAATCCCTATGATTATTCCCTATAATGCATCCCTCATATGCACCACAAAGAGGTAAAATGTGGAAAATTCCAATGGCCATCTAAAGACAACTCATGCACCTTAGTGACTCATAACTAAGATGTGTAAGTATATGGTTCTATCAATGAATCTCATCATTTGCTTGAGCCACCATGGCCACAAATTTATATTTTTGAGAGGAAAAGTAGGAGTCAATTAATCCCATAGTTTATACATATAATCCAACTCATCACAATATCTAGAATTAATTGGATTGAATCCATTACCCATGTCCTTGACTACCGAAAAACAAAACTAGAACCATACATTTTTATGTATGGGTGATGCAATAGATCCATAAAATATTCGGACCGACACAAGAATACCACTAATAAAGAATAGGCATCTCCAATGACAATATGCTCTCTTGAATACAATGTGTTATAACCCTGTTAAAGATGTATATGCTTCATCATGTGAATTTTCCCTTGTAACCATAATCCACTCATCAAAGGAGGTGGATTTACAATATGTTAAATTAATAACTACATCAGCTTATGAGGTTTCATCATAGCTACATCAACTTATGACATTTCACCATAAACATTATCCTCACCTTAAGCATAGAAGAAATCATCATCAACAACCTCCTTTTTAGCTACTTCTTCAAGCTTCTTGATGTGAATTTGGAAAAATTCTAATTTATCTCTTTTCTTATAAAACTCACAAGTTGGCTACTTGAAATGATTTTTGAACTTCTCAGTCTATTTTAAATTCTTTTGAATTTGAGAGCTAACCACTTCTTTTGCATGACCCTGGCTAATAAAAATTAACCCTTATGCCACTATATTTAAGATTGATGGTGAGAAACATATTTGAATACTTCATCAATTAGACTTAGAGGAGAATTTTCAAAGTATACATGAAGCATATTAAATGCAAAAATAACTATTTTATATGCTTCCAATATATTATTGAAAGAAATATTGAGAAGTTCAATGTCTTTATCCTTATCCATAGTTTATTGTTCCCCTTCTTTCCAAGGTCTATAATGTTAGCAAACTCTACAATATACTTTGTAGCTAAGAACATTACATCTTAGAATAGGTAAATAATATTATACAAATAATAATTAATTAATTTTTCTTGTGTAAAAAGTTAATTTACGAGAGTATATGTTATATAAAAGATATTAATTATCTAATATTAATATGGTGTAGAATCCTATCAGCTTAAAAATTTGAATGTCTATTAAATTATTCAAAGTCCCAAACATATATTTTTATTTTTAGACTTTATTTTATTTTTATTTTTCTATTAAATATTAATTAATAAAATAAAAGTAAAAATACAACAAAGTCAAGACAAATATAACCTAAAAATATTAATCTAAGTGAGAATCTTATAATATAAAATAGATATAAAAAATAAGACAATATGAAGCCAATGGAAAATAGTTTAAAAATGAAGATAATATCAAACCATATTATATATATATATATATAATGATTTAAAATGAAGACAATATTAAATTATATATTATGCTATATTAAAACATTAATGAATAGCAGTATATTTAGATTATTTTTCTTTTCTTTTTAATATAGTTTATTTTTTAATTTCTCGTAAATTAGTCATGTTTCATCCCAAAAGTTAAGCTCGTTACCCAAAATCTTATTACACATATTTTGTCATTTTTTAATTGTTTTAATATGTCCTCTACAAGTGGTATCAATGTAAAATTTTATAATCTTGTTCTTTGTCATTTATTAGTCTCTCATAAATTAATTTACTTAGCATTGTAGTAGTTCTTTTATTTGTTGGTAGTTTTTTTTTCTTTCATGTTTGGATAGTGCAAACACCTATGGAGGAATGCTATATTAAATTGCATAGTTTTAAACCCTTTAAGGTAAAAGGAACATCACTAAACTATACATTACACCAAACAATACATTACACCATTAAATCCAAAACCCTTTAATGTAAAAGTAACATCACTAAACTATACATTACACCATTAAATCCAAATGAATTTAAAATGACACATAGAAATGTTTTTAAAATAATATTATTTTTAAAAAACAAAGGAGCTCGAATTTTAAGTTATGAGGAATAAATACCTCTGAAAAGGCTTTTATTACAACATGCCATATACACTTTTTAACTGGATAGGTCAAAAAGAAAACCTAGCAATTTTGTATTCCATTACTTTCTAAGAAGGTTTCTACGTAAAGTTTTTATATTAAAAAGTCATACAAAACAATCTTTACTGCTAGAATGGTATTTGGTGTAATGGCAGATGTTTGGTTATTATCATCCATTGGTTGTGAGATCAATTCCTCTTATATTTGCTCGAAAAGAGCACTGATATTTGTAAACGATGTTTAATAAAAAAAAAAAAATTACAATTTACTACTAAAGTTTGTAACTATAATATTTCCACAATAAATTTTATTTAAAAAAAAAAAATTATATAAAATGTTTTTTACTACTAGTAGCTATAATATTTTCACAATTGATTTTACTAAAAAAATAAATAAAAGTACTTTATATGAGTTTTGACTAAAAAGTTCAGATATTACGGCTCTTAGACCATGCATAGTCTTTATAAATATTTCAAGGAAGAGAAATTGATAAATATTTTTATAGTTTTACATCCATATATCTTTGAATCAATTATAGTTTTATTTATGCATACCTTTTAGAATAATTTCTTATATAGAAAAAAAAAAAAATTCTAGTGTTACCTAGGTATATTTTAAGCATATTAAATTTTTAATTTCTATTTTTTTTTGTGTATATTAGAGGAATCAATAACACGTTATATTTTTTATTGCCTAATTGTGGGTTCAAATCTTACTCCTTGCGGTCGCTATAACTAAGTAAAATTTTTAACATAGCCAGAGGCACTAGTGTGATATGTCATCTAGTTCTATGAAACTTTTAATCTTTATTTTTTTTATTTATTTTTCTTTTCTTTTTTGAATTTACATGGTGTAATCGATAGTCACCATAAATTCGGGTAGGTTGTCTGGATTTTATGGCCACCACAGTATTATGCGCTATCCACCCCAGAAGCCGCTACACAGGTCTTCATGCAGTCCGTCCCTATAACCACCATGCCACAATCATTTTGAACCTTTTATGTCACTAAAAGCACCAGGAAAGAGACAAGCATTCAGTTCGACGAGGCCTCAGATTTGAACCTTGGACCTTCACCCCATTACGAGGTTTGGTCAAAATAATTGGTCTACACCTTAGACCTAACTTTTAATCCTTATTTTGGATAGTAGTTATCTGTTCAATTTAGATAAAATGTACAATTTTGGCCATGATAATGGATGAATTTGCTCCACCATATTGATGAAGTAGTAAAACTAAGACCATGATGAAATAATTTTTTTATGCCGGTTACATAGGATAGTTGGTCACAACCATACTATTTTTAGTAACTAACAAGTGCAAATACTTTCCTATTGTTGACCCAGTGTGTGAAGCGAACCACCGATTTCTTGGGATTCATACCATCATCTTAATTCTAATGTGCAATCAAAGGATTCAGATCAAACCATTACCTTTGTAAACAGGATACCCCTAAGGTTCAAACCATACGATCTACTTCCACCAAACCTATTTTACTTTGTTATTATTGACCCGACATGAAGGGGACCACCGATCAATCAAGATTCATATCGTCATTGTCATTCTAGTGTGTAATCAGAGGATTAAAATCATACTACTACCTTTACAAATAGGTTGCCCTTGAGGTTTGAACCTGGGTGTCTTCTTGGTAAGTTTCTGGTGAGACAAGCACTTACCATTCTGCCTAGCCCTCAAGGACTAAATAAAAAAAATTAAAAGGGTTTTTTTATTTCTTTAACCAAGTTGTCTAGATACTTTATATATAAAAGGAAACCTATATTTAAAAGTAACTAGTAGTGAGCAATTTTTCTTGAATATGCATCCCAATAATCCATCTATTATAAAAAGTTGTAATATATTTATTTCAAAAACTCTAAGGCCGGATTCTTATAGGGCTTTGATAACCTAGTTTACAATGAGATAGGTTCCTTATCCGCTTGGGTCTATGAGTCTCAAATCACATTATTTCTTAGAAAAAATATACCACAACTAGGATACACCAACCATAGAAAAGGATTTATTCTATTTTGACTATAATTTACTTTGATTATTTTTGTAAATTATTGATAACCAGCATGAGATGTAAAACATGAATACTAATGAATCTTTTCTCACCACATGGAGCTCACATATAGTCTAACTATCAATATTTTATTATTTTTTAGAAATCATTATCAAATATAATAAAAGAGGCATTTAAACCATAGTAAATACCCATGCATAATATGGTTCTAAGATTTTGGGATCTAATTGAAAATGGACCATATAAGGAGAATAAAATTTTAGGTTTTATAATTTGATATGTTAGCATCAATACTAAATAGGATAGATTTATCACTTATATGGTATTTTTAGTTTTTCTTGATTATGTCCAAAAAGATTTTATCATCTATAAAGTGTAAGTTAAGCAATTTCCACCTTCTAGTAGCACAACAACTATGAATCCATTTTAAACATGTATCCCATAGCTTATATGAAAATAACAAACAAGAAAGGAGTCAAGGGATAATTCTACCTAATGATTTTTTATAATGGGAAATGATTTGATAAAATGATGTAGGAGCATCCAATGGCAGCAGAGCAATCTTGCATCAACAAAAAAAAACAAAAATTTTCTAAGTGTTTTTCCTTTGTGTTTGTTGGCCACCAGTTGGGCGGGAAAGTAGAATTTAAAATTTTGCATGAGTGAGAAAGTTAAATTTAATTTTTTTTTGCATTGGCGGGAAATTTAAAAATCATGTAAAAGGGGGGAAAATAGGATTTAAAAAGGGATTTTGGATCTAAAAAAAGGGTTTCGTTTGGGATCCAAGATTGTATGATCTGACATTGTAATTTCTACCCCTTTTTGCTGGCATTAATAAAATATTTTTTTTCTATTGTGATTTAATCCTAGGATGGTTTTGTTCATGTTTGTTCAGCCTCAACAAGTTTGGCATTGTAATTTTTGCCCCTTTGGCTGGTATTATTTAAATAATTATTTTCTATCGTGATTTGGCTCCTTGGATAGTTTTTTCATGTTTGTTCATCCTCATCAAGTGGTATCAGAGTGGGAGTTCCTGAGTGTGTAAGAAGATCACCGAATGTGAGGCAGTTTACACTAGGATTCATGGTTTAATTTTTGAGAAGCCAGAGCAAGATGCCCCCACAAAGGAACCGAGGTGTTGTCAGTAATGTTGTAGTACCAACAAAGGATTTCTAAGCTTTTCAGAGGTAAGTCCAGGCATTACAAGAAGATTTGCATAGAGGGTTTGACCCAAGAAGAGATGAAAAGAGCAAATATAAATTTGAATAAGAGGAAGACAAGTTTAAGGAAGAAGAAGAGGTAGTATATTCTGTCCAAGTGAGATTGTATAGAGCCATATCCTAGATTGGGAAGAGGCCAAATATGGAGGTTTCCACATACTTAGGAAATCTTAACTCAAAGGAGTTGATTGACTGGATCAATGACCTGGAAGAATATTTTGAATATGAAGAGGTGGAAGATCCTAACTGGATCAAGTTTGATAAGACCAAATTGAAGGGTCATGCTAGAATCTGGTAGAAAGGAGTACATCTTGACATAAATAGAAGGGGAAAAGAGAGGATCATCATATGGGAACGAATGGTGGAAAATCTGAAGAGGTAGTTTATTCCGGTAGATTATGAGTTGGATCTGCTGAAGAAGATGCAAAGTTTGAGACAGTCAGGAAATTTTTTCAAATAATACACCGAGGAGTTCTACAAGATCTTGATCTAAATCGATAATTCTAAGGATAACAAGGAGAAGGTAGCCTGTTACATCCATGGGCTGAGAGCTAGTATTCAAGAAGAGTTGATTCTGGTTAGGATGAGTACCATTGAGAATGCTTACCAGTTTGCTCTAAAATTTTAAGAGAAACTGAACAAAAGGTTTAAGGGTAAGAAAAAAGGAAGATTTCATGGAGAAAGAACTCATGGAAGAACAGATGGAGGGCAAGGTGAGAAGAAAGAAGAAGCTAGCAGCACTTAGGACCATAAGGGAGATATTGGTTATAGATACTATGGTCAGAAAAACAACTACCCAAGAGAAATAGGTAAATATGACCAAGGAAATGGAGGAAGAGGGTTTCATAGAACCTACTTCAACTATAGATAAGAAGTACATAGAGCATATGAGTGTCCACAACACCAAGAGAAGCCAAATAGGAGGCCAAAGGTTAATGCCAAAGCTTCTATTGCAAATGAAGGAGCTAAATTAGAGCACTTTGAGGAGGTAGAGAGAGGAAAATTTATGGTCACAAGGAGAGCCTTATTGAATGATGATAAGGAACCAAACCAGAGGAAGAGCTTATTCTATAAAAAGTTTAAATTTTTAGGTAAGGTCTATAATGTTATTATAGATAATGGCAATACTGATAACCTGGTCTCTGAAGAAATGGTTACTAAGTTACAGCTAGAGAGGAGGAGACACCTGCATCCATACCAAATTGCATGGTTGCAGAAGGACCATAGGACATTGGTCAATGAACAATGCTTAGTCAAGTTTAATATTGGGAGATACAAGGCCGAGGTCATGTGTGATATCCTACCTATGGATGCTTGTCATATGTTGTTAGGAAGACCATGGTAGTTTGATCGTCGTGCAGTCCATGATGGACATGCCAAAACTTACTCCCTAAAAAAGGAAGGAGTGCACCATAAACTGAAGCCACTGAAGGAGATGGATGAAAAGGTATGTAACAGTGCTAGAATTTTTTTGGTTGATGGTACAAAATTTCTAGATGATTTGAAGCATGAGCATGTGTGCTATGCATTAATTCCTAGAGTTAGGGAAGAACCAAGTAAATATGTCCTTATAGAAGCCTTAGGTCTTTTGGAAGACTTATCAAATATTATATCTGAAAATGTGGTAAAGGGTTTGCCACCCATGAGAAATATTAGCCATCATATTGATTTGATATCAGGAGCTAGTTTTCCAAACAAGGTTTCCCATAGGATGACTCCTGTGGAGAATGAGGAACTGCATAGGCAAGTTTAAGAGCTACTAGAGAAGGGATTGATTAGGGAAAGCCTAAGTATATGTGCAATGCATGCAGTACTAACACCAAATAAGGATGAAAAGTGGAGAATGTGCATAGATTCCAGAGCTATTAACAAGATCACCATCAAGTATAGGTTTCCATTGCCAAGGATGGATGACATAATGGACTGTTTGAGTGGGTCCAAGTATTTTATAAATATTGATATGAAGAGTGGGTATCATTAGATCTGCATTAGAGAAGGATATGAGTGGAAGACAACTTTCAAGACCAAATAGGGTTTATATGAGTGGTTGGTCATGCTATTTAGGCTAACCAATGCACCCAGCACATTCATGAGGCTTATGAATGAAGTATTGAAGGAGTTTATGGAAAAGTTTGTCATTGTCTGTTTGGATGAAATTCTAATTTTTAGCAATAACTTGGAGGAACATCTAAGGCACATCAGAATAATTCTAGAGAAGCTAATGGAGGAACATCTACTGATAAATTTTAAGAAGTGTAGTTTTGTGAAGAAGGAGTTGGTGTACTTGGGATTTTTTATCTTAATTGAAGGTCTGAAGAAGGATCCAAAGAAGGTAAGGGCTATTATTTACTAGCCTACCCCAAGGAGCGTAATTGAGGTAATATCATTTCATGGTATAGCAAGTTTTTATAAAAAAATATTAGAAATTTTAGCAGTATTTGTGCACCCCTAACTGAAACAATGAGAGGGGATAAGAAAGACTTAAAGTGTACCTTAGGAGCTGATAGGAGCTTTGAGTTTTTGAATAAGAAGGTCACTGAGCAACCTATGTTGGCACTTATAGATTTTAATAAGGTGTTTAAGGTATATTGTGATGCTAGTGGTAGTGCCATAGGAGTTGTATTGAATCAGGAAGGTAAGTTTGTTGCCTAATTTAATGAAAAGATTAATTATGCCAAGAAGAAATATTATGTCTATGATCAACAGTTTTATGCTATAGTTCAGGCTCTAAAGAAATGGAGATACTATTTGTTTCCAAAGGAGTTTGTTTTCTATACTGATCATCAGGATTTACAGTATATTAACAGTCAATGGAAATTGAAATAGAGTCACTTAAAATGGGTTGAGTTTTTATAGAGCTATACCTTTGTGTTGAAGCATAGAAGTGGGAAGTCAAACAGAGTTGCAGATGCCTTAAGTAGAAGGTAGAGTTTTCTTACAATAATAAGAGTGGAATTTGTGGGGTTTGAAGAACTTAAGATTTTTTACCTTGAAGATCTAGATTTTTTTGAAGCCTTTTACAACACCAGTTACTCCAGATAGAACTAAGTGGTTGGATTTTATGATTCAATATGGAATTTTGTTTAAGGAGAACCATTTGTGCATTCCTAGGAGTTAAATGAGGGAGAATCTGGTCAAAGAGAAGCATAGTGAAGGATTGTCTGAATATTTTTGTAGAGACAATACCATTGCCTTGGTGAGTGAGAACTACTACTGGTCATAGTTACTGCAAGATGTGAAGAAGTTTGCACAAAGTTGCAGAATATGCCAGATGGCTAAGGGTGTGCTGTAGAACACTGGGTTATATCATCCATTGCCTATACTAGAGAGACCCTGGGAGGACATTAACATGGACTTTGTTCTTGGACTGCCAAGGACACAAAGAGGAAATGACTCCATATTTGTGGTAGTTGACAGGTTTTCAAATATGGCATATTTTATTCCTTGCCAGAAAACCAATGATGTAGTTCATGTTGCTAAATTATTTTTCAAGGAAGTGGTATGACTTCACGGTCTACCATAGAGTATAGTCTACAAAGAGACACAAAGTTCATTCAACATTTTTGGAAGACCTTATGGAAGAAATTAAATATAAATTTGAATTTTAGTTCTGCATACCATCCACAGACTAATGGAAATACAGAAGTGGTGAACAGGAGTTTGGGTAACCTACTAAGATGCCTAGTAGGAGATAATCCCAAGGGATGGGATATGATTTTACCATAGGAAGAATTTACCTATAATAATTTTGTCAACGGGAGTACTGGTAAATCACCATTCCATATTGTATATGGGAGTAGTCCAAGAAATGCTTCTAATTTGAGGAAGTTGGATAGGGGAGAAAATAATAGTTCTAAAGCTAAGAACTTTGTAGAGCATCTAAAGGATTTGCATGAAGAAGTAAAACAACACATCAATAAGATAAACACTCAATACAAGAAAAATTTTGATCATAAAAGGAGGTTTAAGGAGTTTCAGGTTGGTGATGAAGTCATGGTGCACCTGAGAAAGGAGAGGTTTCTTGCATTTTGGACCATGCAGGATCATACAAAAAAGAGATTCAGGAAATGCATATGATGTGGAGTTGCTAAGTGGATTGAACATATCACCTGTGTTCAATATTTCTGATTTGGTAGAGTATCATGAAGGTGAAATTTCTAAGGAACCAGTTGCATAGTTATGAAGTGTTCCAGCATCTGCTCTAGTGACAGAAGAGATAGAGGAAATCCTAGATACCTGCATTGGCAGAAGTACAATAAATAGGTAGTATGAAGAATATATGGTGAAATAGAAGAGAAGTCTTGTAGAATATTTGACTTGGTTGTCCAAGTCCGAGATTGACCGCCTTGGTTTTCCTCCAAAAAAAAAGAAGTGAGGTCACTTCTCAAACTTACCCTAGGTGTCTGATGCGGGAGCATCCATTGGCAACAAAGAAATCTTGCATCAACAAAAAAAAAAAACTAAAATTTTCTAAGTATTTTGTCTTTGTGTTTGTCGACCGCTAGTTGGGCGGGAAAGTAGAATTTAAAATTTTGAATGACTGGAAAAGTTAAATTTAATTTTTTTTGCATGGGCGAGAAACTTAAAAATCATGTAAAAGTAGGGGTGGGGAAACAGGATTTAAAAAGGGATTTTGGACCTGAAAAGAGGGTTTCGTTTCGGCTCCAATATTGTATGATCTAGCATTGTAATTTTTTCCCCTTTTGGTTGGCATTAATAAAATAATTTTTTCTATTGAGATTTATCTCCTTGGATGGATTTGTTCGTGTTTGTTTAGCCTCAACAAGTCTGGCATTGTAATTTATGCCTCTTTGGATGGCATTACTAAAATAATTATTTTCTATTGTGATTTGGCTCCTTGGATAGTTTTGTTCGTGTTTGTTCATCCTCATCATAAAACCTCTCTAATAATTATTATTACAAACATAGGTAAAAAAACATAGTAATTATTTTACATAGCAAGGTACAAATATCAACCACTACAACATTTTGATTATAGAAAACATCTAAATCAGTTAGAGGTTTTATCAAAATTAATGTTGATGAATTATATAGCTTGTCTAGATTGTTGGGATTATTCTAATGGTTTCCATTCCATAATTAGATTATCCAAAAAAGAGCATATTTTAAGAAGATCCATTTTTATTGATAAGATAATACTTTTGGCATATGGGTTGATGTTTTTTGACGTTATTTTCACAAATATTTATAAGAGATATTTTATGGTTAAAGGCTTTATCAAAATTGATTTTGGTGAATTCTACAACTTGTCTAGATTGTTGAGACTATTCCAATGCTCCCTATGCTAGAACTAGAATATACAAAATAGAATATATTTTAATAAACCCCATTTGTTTTGATAATAGGGTTGATGTCCTTAGAAGTTACTTTCATAAGTATTTGTAATAGATATTTTATAAATTTATTAGATTCTAATTAACCAATGTATCATGGTTATTGCATTCAGGAATTATTTTGACCACCTTGATTCTTGTAAGTACACAAAAGCCTCTTCTTTGGGCTTCTTTTTATAGGTAAAATAAGACGTAAAGGATTGGTCATGACCTTTTAAATAAATCTACTATCAATTTGTCTAGATTATGATTTTTTAGCTTATAGAAATGAAACCTTTTTATCCCTAGTTAGTATTAAAATAAAATTTCATGCTAGATCATTTAATTTGTAAAAGAAAGAAATCACGACTGTAAACTTATTCTAGAATATACATTCACGCAATTTAAATTATGATTTAATATCGTGTTTTAATACTATTAAATCTTAATTAAGAAATGATATATAATATAATATTTTTTCAACTTTAACATTCATTATTCCCAAAAATAATATGCATATGATTATAGAATTCCAAAACACCTAAATTTTATACATATGATTATGTAAGGTGGAGTTCCTATTTCAATTTATATGGAAAAATACATCATTGAAAAAATATTTTCTTACAACATGCCATAGATATTTTTTCACTCGACATGTCCAAAAAAATGTCCTACCATTTTTGTATTTCATTACTTTATAAGAAGTTCTTTGTGTAATTTATATATGTTAGAATTCATACAAAATAATATTTACTACTAGATTTTGTAGCTATGATATTTCCACAATGGATCTTGACTTTCTTATGCCTTTCATTCAAATTAAAACTAGAGTAAAATAGAAAAGTAATGCTTTATAAAGATTTTTTCCAAACGTTGTACCTAATATGGCCATTTGACCATTTGTAGTCTTTATAAATATTTCAAGGAAGAGAAGCTCACAATTTTTTTTTGTAGTTTTACATCCATATATATTTGAACCAATTCTAGTCTTATTTATGCATATCTTTTAGAATAATTCCTTACATAGAGCAATCAAAGTTTCTTCTAGTGCTACCTAGGTATATTCCAAATATATTAAACTTCTAATCCCTATGTTCAATAGTAGTTCTCCATTCAAATTAGAGAAGAGGTCCAATGTTTGACCATGATAATGGATGAATTTTCTCCACCATACTGATGTAGTAAGACTAATACCATTATGAAATTAATATTTTTTCAAAATGGATTTTCGATTCCATTGTCCAATCCTTCTGGATACTTTGTATAGAAAAGGAAGCCTATATTTAGAAGTAACTAGTACTAACCAATTTGTCTTGAACATGCATCCCAAAAATCCATCTATTATAAAAAGTTGTAATATTTTTCTTTAAAAAAATCAATGGTTCATATTCTTATAGGGCTTTGATTACCTAGTTTACAATGAGATTGATCTTTTATCTCCTTGGATCTATAAGTCTCAAATCATGCTCTTCCTTAGAAAATATGTACTAAAACTAGGATACACCAACCATAAAAAAATATTATTCTATTTTGACTATACTTTACGTTAATATTTTTTGTAAATTATTTAAAATCAAGAGATGTACAACATGAGTACTAATAAAGGTTTTTCACCACTTGGACCTCACCTATAGTCTAACTATCAATGTTTTGAACTTTTTTAGAAAACATTATCAAATATAACATAAGAGGCATTTAAACAATAGTAAATACCCATGCATAATATGGTTTAATATTATGGAATCTTAGTGAAAATGGTCCATATCATGAGAATATAATTTTAGGTTTTTTAATTTGATATTTTGGCATAATACTAAATAGGTTAGATCTATCACTTATAGGGTGTTCTCTATTTCTTCTTTATTATGTCCAAAAAAGACATTTTCTCATCCATAGAGTGTAAGTCAAACACTTTTCAATTTCTAGTAGCACAACAACTTTGATTAATTTATTTTGATAATCCATTTTAAACATGTATCCCATATATTATATGAAAATAATGTATAAGAAATGAGCCAAGAGACAACTCTACATAATGGCATTTATAATGTAAAATAATTTTATAAAAGCTCTCTAATAATTATTATTATAAACATAGGCAAAAAATATACCAAGTCATTTACATAGCAAGGTACACAGATCAACCAATACAATATTTTAAATATAGATAATATCTAAATAAGTTAGAGGCTTTATAAAAATTAATTTTGATGAAGTCTACAACTTTTCTAGATCATTGGGATTATTATAAACATAGGCAAAAAATATACCAAGTCATTTACATAGCAAGGTACACAGATCAACCAATACAATATTTTAAATATAGATAATATCTAAATAAGTTAGGCTTTATAAAAATTAATTTTGATGAAGTCTACAACTTTTCTAGATCATTGGGATTGTTCCAATGTGTTCCATACCATAACTAGATCATATTTTAAGGAACATCTTTTGTTTTGATAATATACTGCTTTTATTTTACAGTTACAGAGTTTATCAAAATTGATTTTGATGAAGTCTACAACTTGTCTTGATTTTTTAGACTATTTCAATGCCTCCCATGCTAGAACTAGATTAAAATATAGCATTTTTTAAGAAATCCCATTTATTTTAATTGGTTAATATTTTTATCAATAGGGTTTATGACCTTAGAAATTACTTCCAAAAGTATTTATAATAGATATTTTACAAAGTCATTGGATTCCAATTACCCAATGTATCATGATTAATGCATTTAGGAATGATTTTGACCAAATGTTATTCTTGTAATTACCAAAATAACATCTTCTTTTGGTTGTTGTTTATAGCTAAAATAAGAAATTTAGGATTGGTCATGATTTTTTAAGGAACTCTACTATCAATTTGTCTAAATTATGATTTTTTTAGGTTATATAAATGAAACCTTTTTATATCAAGTTAGTATTAGAAAATATTATATCAGCTCATTTAATTTATAAAAGAAATAAATAATGACATTTATTTTATTCTAGAATATACATCCATGTAATTTAAATTATAATTCAATATAATGTTTCAATACTATTCAATATTAATTAATAAATGATATATAACTTAATTTTTATTCAACTTTAACATTATAAATAGTCCCAAAAATAATAGGCATATGATTATAGAGTTATAGAACACCTAAATTTTATACATATGATTATTTAAGGTAGGGTTCCCATTTCTTTATAACTATAGTTTTTTTACTTGTAAAATAGTAAAGAGAGGAAATCATTTATAAATTAAAATATATTTATTGAAAATTGTAATTTTTATATGATAATTCCTTTTCACATTCTCTTTTATGGCATATGAAATATTGTCCCTATGCACATATCTTTGTTCAAAACTAAATTAATATTATTTAAAAAATGATAGATTCATATATCTCAAGGATTAAATTGCCACAATAATTGTAATGTTTCATGATTATATATGAAAACATTTCACAAGTGAGTAAATTATTTCTAATTGTTCTTGGTAAAGTAATCTCTTTAAGTATAATCAAAATATGAAACTTAATCATCTTTAATGAAGTATGCTTACATGTAAATGTGGTTATTTATGATGGTTGAATTGGTTATATGGCTATTTAAAAATATATTAGATGCCATATAGAACACTAGCATGGATGAGCTTCTTCCTTTTTTTGATTACCACATGGGCATTGTTCTTCGTTGTCATGTTATAATCATAGGAGAAATGTGGATCTATACAAAATTTGGCCAATGAAATAACTCTTAATATTAGTATAAATATAAGGCCCTATTTTTCATGTTATTATTATCCATTTCAAAGTAAACCTTATAATTTATTAATTGTAATTTTTTCAACCACACTAAGAGGAATTTGTATATATTTTACATATAAAAAACATAAGTACAAGTTACGGGCTGAAAATATTCTAAAGGGGGCAATTTAATTAATGAATTTTATGGTCATAAATATTGGCAAGTCAAGAGCTTTCCAATGAGATCTATAGACAATATTGATAATGTATCCACAGGAATTATTGACAAGTCCTATAGGTACCCACACAATTTGTGTAAGAATAACAAATTGTTCGATGCATAGCATTAGTTTCTATTCAACATGATTATCTTTGATTTCGTTGGTGGCTTGATATTGACTATGTTTTTCTATACTTTAAGTAATCAAAGTGTTTAGTGGTCTAAACATGTATTTATTATGTAGTGCAATAATATTATTTATTATAAATAAATGTAAGGATCCATCAAATTATGATTAATCTATTTATATGTGTCTTTGTATATCGTATTCTTTTAATCTTGGCTCTACATTTTCAATGTATTGAAATATATTTTTGAAACTAATATGGTCTATATTTTAACCTTCCTATCAAAAACTATATTTAAGGGTACAACTTCATCAAAATTTTACTAGATATTTTTTGCATTACATTGTCTTGATGCAAAGGGATATTTTAAAGGTTATAGTTAATCCAGGTCATCAATTATGATTATGGATCATCCTTAGAAGAGTTATTTATTGTATGTGGGAATGTTTGTCATACAAAATTATCTATATTTAGAAGTAGATTTGGTCCTATGAAGCTTATCTTCTCAATGAGAACATAGTGGGTCATCTCATTCTTCTTGGAATATTATAATGAAGAGGTTGCATATTATTTATTGGGATTATTAAATACTTATATATTATTGATGCCTGTATTTGTAAGTGCTACAACACATATTAGAGAAACTATCGACAATGGATTATGGAAAAATAACTTTAACTTTAAGAGTGAGTACCTAATGTTACACATCAAACAATATTTTCTAGTGCCTACAATTTCGTAGATTATCATTTTTAGGGGTACCTTTGATTTTGATGAAATATATTAGCTCTAGATTCTAGCTTAATAGTGTGCTAAGTGATATTCATATCATAGATTTTAAGTCCTTATATGTCAATGCAATGACATATCCATATTTTTTGCACAACACTTTACATAAATTAACCTCTTTTTCAATGTAATCCTTTCCTAAATGTAGATTATTTCCCTTTGATAGTTGAATAGTATGTTATGAGGACGTCTTCAACTTGATTATTCCCTTTTAGAGATATCATTTGGATTGAACAAACCCTCTAACATGATTAGTCCTATAGGAAATAAATTAATATTTAAATAGATAAATCCATAATTAATGTCATCCCTAAACTCATATTTTCTACATATTTAGTTTCTTTGACAAGCAATTCTATAATTTGATCATCATTATTTAATACTCGCTAATTATTTCCAGTGTTAGGTATTTTGAGCCTAAAATCCACTTCAATTTCTTTAGGCTTTTTTGCATGTTGATTATTGGGTAATATTTGGTGGCTAAAGAGGATAACTCATCTTCTTTGATATTCAATTCCCTAGGAATCAATTTGAATTCATACGAATTTAACCTTTACAATAGATCTAGACTTTGTACTTGTAATATTTGAGATGTTCATTTTTGGTAGCACATTCTGAGTTGACTTGGCTTATAATTAGATTAGTGTATCCAAATATTTTAATATTTTTCTACCCATATTCTCACTCTTTGAACCTAATACATAATGCTCATATTCAATGATATTGTTAATAAAATTGAACAATAACCTATAACCATAATTTAGTTGCATACCTTAAGGATCAATTAGTTGAATATTTGTGGTTGCTCAATTTTTTATTTTCTTTTAGTCGAAGTGCACTATTCGCATGTCATCCAAGAATTGGCCTTATTTTCTTATTAACTCTAAGATCAAGAATTTCTCTTTGAAGATTAGAAAAATTCCTAGTTTAATCTCTTCATAATCCCCTATTAAACCATATTCCTCTTGTAAAACTCCTATGATCATATGTAGCTTAGAAATACTCCCTTGTATTATCAATTCTTTGTTAACAAATTTAGTAAGATCGATCTAATTTACCAAGAAATCATCTTCAAGCTTATGTAAGAGGTGCTTACAAGGTAGATCATTTTTTATTCTAGTGATTTTGATATCTTTTGAAGCCTTGATATGAGTATAATACATGGGTAGGTACACATATGCTACTAGCTTCTTGGCCCATTCTCAAGATAAGAGTATTCCAAAATTATCATGATCCTCCCTTGGCAAACTCTTCTTTAGATGGATCTATGTTTTGGCTATGCTATTTTATTGATGGAATATTTCGCTATTCATGACTTGTTATGCAAGATGTTTATTTTATGATAAAATATGATGCTACTAATAGAATTGCACTTTTGCAGGAATTGGCCCTTCCATGGGTGGAATAAAGACTTAACCACCGAGAACGGGATTCTTTAAAAAAAATTAAATAATAAAAGAGAATGTGATAGTCACTCTTCAAATAACAAGGCAACATGGTGGAATGTTCCTTCATGAAGTTGCTTAACATGATTTGCTTAAGGAAAATACACCAAGTTAAAAATAAAACTTGTCTTTGCATGATAGTCTATTTTGAAATAGAATGTTATTTAATGAGGAAAGAGGTTAATTGCAAAGAAGAATAAATAATTAATATCTTGGTGTTATGTGGTGAGAAAAAGAGAGTATAAGGATATAAAAGTGCTTTACTTTAGTATGAGGTATTGCTAAGAGAAACTATTTTCTTACCACCACAAGTAAACAATGAGCAAGGACTTTTGTTGTTTATTCCCTAAGTAAAGGAAGTGTTGCTACTCGAGAAATCTAGTAGGGATTTAGTGCTTTGTTATGGTTAACTAAAATATCATTGTTACAATGATGGAGCTTATGTTGAGTTAGCATTTAAGAGTGTGCATATTTGATAACATTGGCTTGTGCTTAATGGATGACATTTATGTTTAAACAATAGTTAAACAAATTGCTCATAACTCTGATGTACTGGAAGCATGGAGGAAATATGTACATAATATAGGATGGGATAAAGAACACCCACACATCTTCAACAACGTTTGATAAAATGGATGGTGGAAGAGGAGATACTCTTATCCTCTGAAAGGGAATGCAAAAAGAAAAAATTAGAGGATGAAGGTTTTTTGGAAGGAAGGAGAGAAAGAGAAAAGGAAAGAAAAATAACAATGGGAGTTGTCAAATATCGAGGGTGAACGAGTGAAGGAAGAAAGGAGCTCCATAACTAAGGTATTTTTAGAGCGAAATCAATTGGTGATTACCAAGTAAGCTCCAACTAAATGATTTCTATGAGATTATATTATCGTTTCACTAAGATAGCCAGCTAGTTTTTATTGGGTTGGTAAAAATGGAAATGATTCATTGAGAATCCTTCTATTATAAAAGAATTGGATATTTTTTAGAGTCTAGAAATATGGTTGTATATTTTAATATAGTGGAGCCAATATTTTATGTTGGCTAAGTTGAGTTTTTGAGTATTAAAGTCAGTTCTTTGGTTTTACCAAAGATTTTAGAAAACCTGAATACTTCAAAGACTATGAGATACAAGTGTTTGGTGCAGTAGAATGGCAGATAAAAGAGGTAGTCATGTCATACCAGGTTCCTATATTGTATAGGTGAGTTTATTATTATAGACTGGTAATTGACATGGATGAATATTTGAGTACGTTGGTGAACTAGACTTGATTTCCAATTATTATCATTATAATATTTTAAAGGTTAAAAATTTATTCTAGTGGAACTATGTCTGATTTATAAGTCACAATAGTGGTATTAGTTGTTCTTATGTTAGAGTGACTATGAGCAACAGATATGCTGAGTTTATTCTTTCATATAAACTTAAGTTGTAAGTTAGTAGGCCTTTTATTTGAAACATCAATTTTGGTCATCACATTTTAAAATATAGTAAAACCCAGAAGAACATTGGCATGGTAGGAGGTTATAGAAACCTAGTGTAGTGTGTGCTCCTTTAGGAAAGTATGGTTGCATATTTGGGAAGAGCTCGAAGGTATAGTTGGGAAGAATGGTAACCTTCAGCTTTGTTGTAATCAAATATAATGTAGGACTTAATTAGATTTATCCTTACTCTTATTACTAATAATGTGTTGATTAGTTAAATATTTGCTTTAGGAATTCTAATCCTTGGAAAACACATTATTATACATTCTTTTTTTGGTAGAAGATATGCAAAAAATAGTTAGGGACTATGAAAGACTTTTCCTTTCTATTATGAATATTGATAGAGAAATTTGCCTGGTAATCATTTAATTATTACAATTTATATTGGCTTATTTCAAAATATTAGGTATAATACATTGTAGATTAAACCTCCTATAATGAAGAGATTGTAATATGTTTTTAGTTCACATGTTGAGAGTACATAGGGTGGCAATGTGTACATTATTTTTAAAAAAGATAAGAATTTATTATAAATGATGTTGTATGATATAGTAAGGAACATAGGAAGCTAGCATTGGAATCGGTCTTATATATTCCAATTAAGGATTGGTTTATGTTGTAAATTTATAAGGTAAAGAAGACCTTGTGGACAGAAAAGGTAGATTTTTTGTTGTTGATTTAAGATACGGGTAAAAAGGTTCATATGAATTAGAAGAGTAATTCATATGGTAGAACCATAAAATATCATGGTGTTCCTTATTTGAATGTAAAGGCAACATGGAGTATTTTTTTTTATTGGTAGAAAGGGTGTTGAAAGGTCCCTGAACCTTGTACAAGAGAGATTACAAGAAATCCATATCGATCGAGGTTGTCCAAGAAGAAAGGAATAGAGAACTGGCAAACCTCCACACTAGGGAAGGTGTCACGAAATCGCGACCAAAATGGTGATGTCATGAAATCGTGACAAGTTGCACCGTTGAAGCCAAAGGAAGAAAGGAGGTCGCAAAATTGTGACAAGAAGCGCCATTGGAGCTGAAGAAGGGAAGAAGTTGTGATATCGCAACATGTTGCAAAGTGTTGCGATATCACGACAAGTTGCTAGGTTGGAGCAGGTCAAGAAGAAGAGTCGTGAAAACGTGACATGAAAGAAGACCGTGCCCAAGCAAAAAAGGAGTCACAAAATCGCTACAAGAAGTAAGAATGCTGCCGAAGAGAAAGGGTGTCGCGAAATCACGACAAGAATGAAGACCGCAGCCGAAATAGAAGATGAGTCACGAAATCGCGACAAAAGTGGAAGCCTGCTGCCAAGAAGAAAATGTGTCGCGATATCACGACAAAAAGGAAGACCGTCGTTGGAGAGAAAAAATGTCGCGATATCACGACAAAATGGAAGACCGCTGTTGGAGGGAAAAAATGTCGCGATATCACGATAGAAAATAAGACCGCCGTTGGAGAGAAAAAATGTCGCGATATTGCGACAAAATGGAAGATCGTCGTTGGAGAAAAAAAAGGTTGCGATATCGCAACAGAAGGGAAGACCGCCATTGGCGAGAGAAAAAGTGTCACGATATCGCAGGAAACATGGAGTATTGCCCATTGTAAGGACAAATAATATTATGAATTAATAAAGGAATCAATATTTCTACTGGGTTTTCCCTTCGAGGTTTTTTCCAAGATAAATGGATTGTTATGTGGCTTTATTTTATGGATTTTTATAGAGATGAATGCTTTATGTGCTTATGGAAGTGGATATGTATCCTTGAATGCTTGTCCAAGTTATTATGGAACTTTGTTTACTTAATATGTATTAAAATTCTATAATGAAACCATGAGTCGTATATATTTATTTGGTAGTCTATATAGATCGTGGACATGAAATAATAGAAGAGAAATAATAATGTTACTTTTTATACTTCATGTGTATGGGTTTCTTGATGGAATCATAATTGCTTGGGTAATCAATAAAGGATGTCTAATGACTTATGAGATAGAGTAAACCATGCAAATAAATTGCAAATGGTATTGTGTTAGAGAGTATACTAGTACATAGTAATAGAACATGATAGGAGTGGTTACTAGCTCTCTTTACTGTCTGAATGACTAACTTATCGGATAAATGATAAGGATAGTTGGTTCCTATATGCACCAAACACCTACATAGATGGACTTATGTAGTGTGTGAAGGATGGTGTGATTCTTTTGATTGAATGAAAGAATATTAGCTAGCTCAATGAGAAATAATGAGAAATATAGTTGATAAACTAAATACTGGCACCTAGTACACCTACATAGATGGAATTATGTTGGATGTAGTGATAGATGTGCCTAGAAAGAGTTTAAGTGTAACTCTTTGGGAATGGAACATACCTTAGTAACTTTCATAAAAGAGTTGTCAAACTTTGGATCATTCCTTTGATTAAGAGTAGGATTAACTTAGGATACTTTTAGGATATGTATATAAGAAAAACTCTCATAGAAGTTGGTTAAATTTAGGATTATGACATATGGTATCAGAGTGCTTAGTTTATAGGGATACAAGTTTCCTTGTACAAGAATAGATGGAGTGTAACAGGATGTACACCATGTGAAGACTATGCCTATAAGAATAGCGCATATATTAAAAATAGACCTCAATTGTCTAGCTAGGGTAACTAGGAATATAGTTTCTAGTAGGAGAAACAATTCAAGGATAAAATTGTGAACTGATTCCTACTACCTCTCTAGTGTATGGCCAGGGACAATGCCACCCAAGAGAAGGAGATATAGTGTTGCCCCATTGATGAGGCATACATGGCAAAGTAATGTAGAGTTTGGGATAATAAAGATAGATACGGATGCTCCTAATAATTATATGGCGGATATTACTACAATAATTACCTTACTAATTGAGTAGATGGAAACACAAAAAGAACTATTGGAAGCTATAGTAAACTAAGATTCAAAAGTTGGATATCCTAGAGTAGAATGAGTGAATGAGACCCATTCAAAGGTACAATAGGCCAAAATTTAACTTGAGGTAGAATTGGGCAAGGACATGAAACACCTAAAATCCTCCAAGTTCAATGGAGAGGAATATGGTGATAAATTTGAAGCTTGGTTGAAGGAGATAGATACTTTATGTAACATGAACTATTCCACTAGCACCTGAACATATTATGCCACTTTACACCTATAGGGTGTTAGCTTGGATTGGTGGGAAACATTCAATGAGAAAAAAGGAATTGTAGCAGTAGTTGATTTGAAATGGGAAGAATTTGTAGTGGCTATTAAAGAAATATTCGTCACTAAACATTTTTATACCAAGAAATTTGAGGAATTCATCAATCATAGACAAGGGAATAAGATAGTGGAATTTTATAACCAAAAATTTGTCAAGCTACTTAAGTAAGTACCCGTGTATAATAAAACAAATAAAGGTACATAATTTTATACTAGGAGAAGATCCTAGAGTGAGGCATGAAGTAAACATGTGGGAACCTAGTAATCTTCAGAAGGCCTATGATCTGGCCAAAAAATCTAAAACTTATCTTAAGCCTTAGTTCAATTATTAAGGGACGTCTAAGAAGGATAGAGAGGTACTAAGAAAAAAAAATAGTGTAGGCTTTATGAAGTGGGAGAAAACAAGAGTTCCACTAGATTGGAAAAAAGGAATAACAAGAAAAAAGGAAAATTTAGGAAGATATTCCAAGGGAAGAACTGTAATTCTAACAAAATCAACATGTGAATAACAAACCACCACAATAGGATTGGCTAGAAGTGAAAGTAGAAGATGGATAGAAGAAAAAAACACATAGAAGACCCAAAATAGAATATTTTGAATCTGGTGATCTGCATTACATCAACAAATATCCACTCAAAGTAGGATTGAGTTCGACAAGAAAAGAACCTGCTTATAAATAACTAGCACACAATATTTATGCAGCAACATGGAGTCATAATCTAGAAGGACAAGCCACTCAATTATTTATAAAATATAAGATATTTGATAGAAATATTAAAATTTTGATTCATATTGGTGGCACAGATAGCTTTTTTTTCACTAGCTTAATTAAAAATATACTAAAAAGACCAAGAATATTAGAACATGGGTGGAAGATCGAGTATGACTTAGGATAGACCTACTCTGTAGACCAGTGTTACCCTGTGACTAAAATCATCTTACATAGTGGTAAAACTATAGGTTACCTTTATGTAGCATCACTACATGATTTTTATGTAGTCCTAGGAATGGATCGGCTACAATCCCATAAGGCCATAATCAATTTCTAGGATAGTTGGACTGAATATTCAAAAGATAGTAGAAAAGTATAGAAGGTGTACCACCTACAAGGGGCTTTTCAACCCCATATCCTCTTGGTAATGCAACTTAAGAAAGCCATAAAGAGAGGAGGAACAATATATGTAGTTAATTTAAATGATATTGAAAAGAAAAATAAAGAGGAGGTGTTTGGGAAATACCAAGTACTATAGGAGTTCAAGGATGTATTTCTAGAAGAGTTACTTGGATTACCTTTGAAGTGTGAATTTGATTTTACAATTGAGCTTCAACCTGTAATAGATCCTATACAGAGGGCTCCTTATAGAATAAACCCTATTGAGATGCAACAGTTAAAGGTACAATTGCAAGGATTATTGGAAAAAGGGTTAATCAAAATGAGTGTGTCACCCTAGGGTATACTAGTGGTATTTGTTAAAAATAAGAATGGTTCCTTATGACTGTGCATATATCACAAAATATTGAATAAGGCAACCATAAAGAACATATATCCTCTACCCATAATTGAAGATATTTTTTATTAGCTCAAGGATGACACTATTTTCTCAAATATTGAACTTAAATCAGGATACCACCAATTGAGGATCTGTGAAGAGGATGCCCATAACAACTTCATCAATATGAAGTAATTATTTAGAAATATCTTCCTCATATTTCATATTCAACTCTTAAAACCTCCTCCTTTGAGTTTGAATTTTTGCCAACTTAACCTTTCTATATCCTTTATATGTTTGCTTTAGTTTGGCCCAATTTTTTTTTGCTAATTTGTATTGCATAACTTTCATAAAATATGATTCACATAATCCACTTAATATTCCATTCATAGCCTTGAAATTATTTACATATAGTTGCTTGCCATCCTTATCTATGGGAGGAATAGTTGTAGGTATGAACCCATCCTCAATAGATTATCATGTTTCATATCCTTGTGCCATCAAATAAGTCTTCATCCTCATACTCCATAAGGCATAATTATTCCCATCAAACATTGGAGCCTTATTTGTTGAATATCCATTCTAAGAAGCCATATGTGTTCCTATAAGATCTTCCTTCAAGTTGTTAAACATTTTTCAAAGGAACCTGCTCTGATACTAATTGAAGAACACAAAGCTTATATTGAGATGGGGAGTGAATAGTATAAGATAATATTTTTTTTTTGTTTCCAAAACAATATTATCTAATGTTATCAATTACAATATATTTCCAAATTAGTATTAACCAATATATTCAATAGTAGTAGCAAAGCAATACACATATCATCATACACAATGAGAGACACAAATTTAACATGGCTCACCCAATATGGGTTGTAGCGATCCCGGGGTGCACGCACCGCTCTTACTCTACTTGCAAATGTGTTTAAACCCAAAAATGAAATGAAAGACCATGAAAAAGCATATAACATGGAAGTAACAAAGATATGTCTCTTTATTTGTATTGAAACCCGGTTACATGTCGGTCCCTCTTAGGGATACCCATTTTGATACAATGAGGTTACAAGTGGGTAAAATGTCCCCTCGCAAAGGGGTGGTGCGCTATCACAAGCTCCCCGGTTCCGCACATGGAAATGTATGAGGGCTTACAGATGCCTCCTTCTCCAGGTCTATTCCCTAGAGGGATCCCTTTTGCTCTCGTATGTTGCAGATTCTGTCCGATGAACCTGTGGCCCTGTAAGCAATGAAACAACAACACACGCTTAGATGTCCGAGAATGCCTCCCTGGATGAGGTTGTTAGTAATGAATATATCAAATGAAAGCAAGTGCAAATTAAACCTATGCTATGAAGTTGAATGAATGAAATGATGCTATGCTAATGATATGCTAAACAAAATAATGAAACTAATGTATAAAACCCTAAGCTAGGCCTACAGGCCACTGTCCAAGACAACGGCCGCTAAAGTGAATCTTGCCCTCTTTGCTTCAAGGCTATGGATCGAAGCTTGTATCCGATGTTGAAATGATGGTTGCTTTGCTCGATATGTTGAATATCATGTATGTGGGAAACCCTCAAGTGGACTCTCTCTCTCTTTGATAAAAATTTTATCCTATATCAAGATTGTCCCCCTTTGGTGCTCTCAGGCTTGCACCTTTTAAAGTGTGTGAAACCCTAGGTCTATGCCCAAGCCCTAGGACTGAATCCCTCATGCGTAGTGAAGGTTAGCATGAGAATATTTTTGTCTTTTCTATGTTTAAAGACCAGTTAACTGAAATCTAACTATAAACTTGAGTCTCCTATGCAAACTGGTCGTTAGCATGATAAGCTTTGTCTTTGTCTATATTTGAAGGCTAGTTAACTAAAGTCTAAATGCAAACTCAAGTCTCCTATGTGAACTGGCTATGAAAGGGAATGCAAAGTTACTCCCGCTCACCTTTATTGCATGCAGACTACCACTTCCACCCATGATTGAGCATATTTGTCGACAAAATGCTTTTTGTGGCTTAGTCGTTGTCATCTACAGTGGCTAAGATCTGGTCATTGTCATCTATAGTGGCTAAGGTTTGGCCGCTCTAAGCTTGAGTGGCTAAGGTCTGGTCACTCTAGTCTTGAGCAGCTAGGCTTGGATGGGCTTAAAATGCCCTAGATGAGTGGTGAGAACCACTTTTGATGCTTGGAAAGTCCAATATTATGTCATATGATCTTATGAATGTGCCTATGTGAGTAGCTCCCCTAAACATGACATATTTTAGGTGTCTATAGATGCCCCTTTTTGTGATGTGCTATGTGGAAAACACAATGTTGAGCAAAAATGTAGACTGATCTATTTGTAGGGTGTATGGTGATCAATGGTCTGATCAATGTTGGATGGCCCAATCATGCAAGATGGTACTCACCCTTTGAATCATTGCCTCAACATTCGGAGGACTTAGCTCAGTGGCTTGGACATGTTAAATTGCACTCATTCCTCAAACTCAATCGGGTAGCTTCAACTGCTACAATAGTTTCGATCGGTAGGAGAGCTACTATTGAAGATGTCATGTCTGCTTACATTCCCAACAAACAAGGGAAATTATGTGATTGTTGTATGCAATGATTCATAGGATGAACACGATTTTGTTATGATCGAGTGATATTTTGTTGATTTTGATTATGATTATTTTGAAAATTTGAACTACCTCTTCACTCAATGAATTGGTGAAGAAATGACAATGAATGAAGCGACAAGTCGCTTGACCAATATGACTTAATCTGGTTCCTTTCTAGCATTTGTTCCTTCAATGGGTGAACCCCCATCCAAGTGTGATTCCAATTGTTTATGATAACCATCCATCCCTATCCCGAGGAGCGGTCCAACCATCAATAGCCTTCTTAGGGAGTTAGGATGAGTGATTCTATTTATGCTCATATTGTATCACTTTGGCTTAGTGTTTTTGATGTCACAAGGGAATGAGGATGATCCTATCATACCCATGGAGCAGTCTGACCATCTTGGTCTTTTTTGGGTTTGAAGTGATACATCATGATTCCAAAATGAATATTTTTGCCCCAAGTAGCCTTATGGTGACTTACTCGTCTTACCGAATTACATGGAGTGCAAGTCGTTGCAATCGCTAAGTTGATAGAGTAAGTGACTGGATACGAGGCTTACTCGAGAATTTGTTTTATGTGATTTTTATGTTATTTTGGTCATTATGATGACTAGAAGTCTTCAAAATGTGCTTATCTGAATGTTTTTGTTGCTTCTCATGGAGGGGTTGTGGTTGTTTTTGTCTAGGATCTCGGCCGCTGTCAGGTCCAGCGGCCACCAAAGGCCTGGTCCTAGCCGCTCTCATCCTGAGAGGCCAAGCGATGTGGGCCACTGACGTCAGCAGTGGCCAAGGCAATATAAAAGTCAATCCTAGGGTTTTGTCTTTTCACTTTTCTAGTTGTCAATTTGCTTTCTTGGGCTCTGAGGTGAAAGTGACTTTTGTGATTTGGAGTATTTCTATGACTTGGAAGATCATGGCTGCATGGGGTGAAGCATCTTTGGGTGGAGGAGCTGGAGCTTCTCGAGTACTCCCTCAACCCTTAACCCTGCTTGTTTATTTTAGTTTTTGGGTAAAACTGAACCACATTAAGTAATCGGTAATTGAACCTCATTAAGCTTGTTGGCAATGAATCAAAACCCGTAGCTAGGCTTAGTTTAGGTTTTTATGTGGTGGGCTTGTCCCCATTTTTTTTTAACTTTTGTTATATTTTTTGGTATTTTCTGGCCTAGGGTTGATGCATCTGCCTCATCACCCATCGATCGCTCTCGATCAGAGCGGCCAGGAAGGCCTGCAACTTGGCCATTGTCATTGGTAGCAATCGGTTTGAATCCCAATGGTAAAAAATTTGACCATTGGGGCTTGGCCACTGTCAGCTTCAATGACCGATTTCTAGTCGTTGTAGGCGACAGCGGCCAAGAACACTTAGTGAAATTATTTATTTTTTAAATTTTTTAGGTTGATTTATTGATTTTTTTAAAGTTTTGACTTGTTTGATTAGGTGCAACTCTATTTTTACCTAGACTTAGGATAGCCCATAATTATTTGCACCATTTTCATGTTTATTGTGAGTTATGCCTTAGATGCATTGTAGTTATGATTTATTTTCTTTTTCTTAGATTCTTACTGCTTGGGCTCAAGACCCGAAGCTCATGAATACACTTCTGCCCCTCTTGGATGGCGATGATTAGGCTTGGCTCAAAGCCCATGGGCTATAGTATGTCACCAGACTACCCACCATTATGGTAGATCATGCCTACCTTATAACTTTGGTCCATCGATGGGACCCTCGGACCAATACCTTCCACTTTCCTACCGACGAGATGACCATCACGTCGGAAGATGTGTATAGGATCTTCCGGATCCCCTTTGATGGAGTGGCCATTGTCTCTTCGACCACTAATGATTAGGTTGTTATTTTTACTTGGGTGTTCGAAGGGTGCTCTACGGAGGCTCTCAAGGACACCAAATCTAGGGGAGTGTCCATCTCGTAGTGGTATGATGAGGGTGTCTTCTCTACGAGGCATGCAGTGTTGCTGATGGTCATCAACAATATCTTGATTCTAGATTGCTCAGGTTTGAGGTTCCCATGGAACCTCTTGGTGATGGTTCAGGACCTATTGGATAGTGAGGAGCCTATCATCTATGCATGGGGTAGTTCTTTGTTGGCTCAGTGCTATGATGAGTTGTACCACATCCATCGATGAGGTCACATCAACATTGCTTGTAGCTTGCTTCTACAGGTTTGGGGATGGGAGCACATCAAGGTAGATCACCCCAGAGGGCTTCCTACCAAGATTACAATTATGGAGGAGTGGATGCAGTGCTATACCACTAGATGGGCTCGAGAGCATGAGCTACACAAGAGCCATCATCATGTGGGGGAGCTTTCCCATTATACTACTACTTTCACTAGGCTGCAAGTCGAGGATGTTATGTGGTACCCATATCATGAGTGCCCGATGTGGGATGATCCGACCAGTTTTACTACTAAGATACGACATGAGCGATGGCTCCTTGGTCACAAGGTTGTCATCCAAGAGCATTTCTTCTACTCTCAAGTTCTCCATCAGTACGGGCTACAATACGTGCCTCTTATTCCATTTTTGTATAGGCACCTCATAGTGGAGAAGGACCTACCCCCATGATAGATTCTATAAATGCTCTCATGAAGTTGACCCAATACCTAGGTTGTGGATAGACATACACTGCATGGTGAGATCATGAGGATGATTGGTGATAGGTATGATAGATGGCAATCGATAGAGCAGAATAAGGTATGAGTAAATAGGAGGGTGAGAGAGAGAGATTCTCCTCTGAGAGCATAGTTGCATGAGGTCGAGGTCGAGCTCCAGTCGACCCAGATCTAGGTGCAGCAATGAGATGCTACTATAGCACAATGGGATGCCACCATAGAGCAGCTCATAATATAGATACAAGCTTTATAGGCTACTATCAGGGGTGGTACTGCTAGGATGTAGTTTGTTGTTCCTCCTTCTACACCATAGGGGGATCCAGAGATAGATCCAAGGGTAGAGGTTCTACGCCTATAGTTACTATTGGATGAGTATGAGGGGCGGATTCAGGAGCACGTTGGTCACATTACCATTCTCCAGATGTAGCTCAAGAGGCATGGGATTGTCCCTAAGGAGGCACCAGGTGCAGGTGGTTCACAGGTCAATGGGTGATCCACCTCTAGGTAGTCTTCTACCCATCCTAGCCAGAGGACCCAAACTCGGATAGAGAGGCCAGCAGGTTCACACCATTCGACTCGTGACACCACCATAGGGGGAGGTGGCACTAGGGGAGGTGATGCTAGGGGCTCAACCCCTATATTTGATTGATGGTGCTCTTTTGATTCATTTTTGAGGTCGGCTTGACCTACTTGACTATAGCCTATGGGCATTTTTGTACCTTTATGGACCTGATACACACATTTATATGATATCTTTGCTTTATGACTCATTATGTGTATCATTTATTGCTTATATTTTTGTTTTATTTTATTTTATGATGCGATGGATGATGGTATTATGATGAATTGATACATATATATGTTAGATGATAGATGATATTTATGATGATGTGGATTTGAGATGGATACTTATGTATGTGTTTATGTAGATGCTTTCATGATTTAATTATTGTGGCATTACGTGATGTATTTCAAGTTGATTTGATGATGGATTTGTGATCCTTTGTATGGATGAATGACAACTAATATTTATGGATGAATGCAATGATTTGATCTTTGATGTAAATGGATGATTTATGACCTATGTATTTATGAATGAATGCAATGATTTGATCTTTGATGTAAATGGATGATTTATGACCTATGTATTTATGAATGAAATGTTTTTGTTAAATGCATGTTTAATTTTGTTTTAATTTATACATCTAACTCATGCTATGATATGGTGAATGTAGTATGTAATTTAACGTGAATGAACTTGTATGTTTCAATTACTTAAAACATAATGGATGCCTATGCCATGATTTTGACAATTTAATGGGTGATACCATAGAAAGTATAACAACCATGAATATTTAATAATCATTCTACTCATAAGAATTAATTATTTAAATCCTTCATATGTGCAATGTAATGGTGTGGAATGTATGCATTTTTTGGATAAGCTTCTGTAATTTAAGAGATGTAAAATAGTTAGTGGTCGTTTAGACATCATTTCTGACATATATTTGGTATCTATTTTAATATTATTTTATTAATACCCCCTAATTTATAGAAGCTTATAAAGAAATTTGATGATGTGTTTGATGATATGAATTGTTGCTATGGTAGAAATTTATTTGTGGGTTTTTCCTGAGACTTCAAACACTCTAGTTACCCTATCAACAATTATGTACTGGTCATACAAGATTTTTGTAAAGCAAGTCTTTCACTCTGTACCCGGATATTCATTCTCTCTGTGTGTGCAAATGAATATATTTTTGATAGAACTCAAGCATTTCCTCCGATGTCAGGTGGGATTCTTTCAGCCCATTGCTAAGATCAGGGATTCTCAAGTGTTTTATCTCATCCTTATGTTGGACTTAGTTGGACTATACCACTAGGCAGTTTTGAGTTACCTAAGCTAGCTCATCCACATTCAAACATTGGTCTATACAAATGCCAGGAGCTTTTGTGATAGACATATCATCATGCGTAAGGATTTCTCCTTCCAGTTTTGTGCAATGCTGAGAATTCCAAGGATTCAAGTTCTATTCCCTTTTTTTCTTCATTCATTTGGGATACTTGCTCATACTTAGTGATGAAAATCACTATTTATTTTGACTGATTTTTTTGTTTTCTTTTGAGCAAGGGATTCTTGTAGTGATGATAATCACTGTTTATTTTGCTTTTGTTCTTTTGATATTTTGAACTATGACTTTGGGCGTTGATGTTTGAATTTTGAAGAATTTGAACTTTCGATTTTGAGATTTGAATTTGGATTTATTTCAAGATTTTGCTTATTTTTATGAAAGCAAGGGATGTATGCAGTGATGATAATCACTCATTTTTGGGTAAGGCAGAACTTGTCCTTTTGCCAATTCTCAACACCTTTAAACCGGTTGCACAGGGGGATAAGCAAGGAAGTTCCTTTTCACTTTTGGTAACCTAGACCACTTTGTAGTTTTCATATTTCCCTTGTATCAACTAGGATTTTAGTGTTTCAATTAGTGATGGGATCCTAAATATCCAAGGTACTACAACTAGACCTAGCTCTTCTACTAATCAAAATGGCTTTCTACAAAAGTTGATAAGACCACTAGACATGGTTGAAATAATAGGAAACCTTTGCATATTTCATATAGCAACATTATTTGGTTGTGTTGAGAAACACAATTACACACATGGATGCATGGATGAGGATAACTTGTATATTGTGATTGAAATACAAACAAATTGTGGTATCATTTGTAAAATTGTGATCATAACATATGTGAATGCAATGGATATGTATGGATATGCAATTATGTGAATGTAAGATGCAAACATTTTGTATTTTTGCTTTTTCTTTGTTTTTTATTCGACCAAAGGGCTTAAAAATGCCTTTGGAGATTTTTGTATTTTGATTTTGACCAAGCGGATTGGATACCCTTGGAGCCTTTTTGTGATTTGATTTGACTTGACCAAAGGGCTTTAAGATGCCTTTGGAGCTTTTTTTATTTTATTTTGACCAAGCGGATTGGATACCCTTGGAGCCTTTTTGTGATTTATTTGATTTTTTTTATTTTTTATATTACATTTGAATTTTTTTATTTTATGACATATTTGAATTTTTTTATTTTATGACATATTTGAATTTTTTTATTTTATGACATATTTGATTTTTTTTTTTATGACATATTTGATTTTTTTATTTTATGACATATTATTTTAATTTATATTTTAATTTTTTTATTTTATGTATGAAATGCCTTTAGATGAATGATATTGAGAGGTTCAGGCTCTTCAACACCATCCAAAGATGTTAGGTGGTATGCTCCAGGCCCAACTCTCTCTGAAATTATGTAGGGGCCTATCCAATTTGCCATAAATTTGTCTCACAAATGCGGTGGTAGGTTTGAGTTCTACTGATTTTCTTTGAGCACTAGATCCCCAAATTTGAATTCTCTCAAATGGACTTTACTATTGTATGCTCGTGCAAGGTGATTCTGATAAACGTGGAGATGCTCCAAGGCATTGACCCATCATTCATCTAGAAGCATTAACTGATCCAGGCGGTCTTGTCATGCTGTGTCATTATCTATGAAGTCCTTTAATGCTATGCGCAAGGTTGGGATTTCTAGTTCTAGGGGCATGATGGCCTCAGTGCCATATACAAGTGAAAATGGTGTTGCCCTAGTGGGCATCCGTACACTAGTCCTGTATGCCCATAGTGCTAGAGGCAACTACAAATGCTAATCCCTATGATTATCTACTACTATTTTCCTCAAGATGGAGACTATTATTTTGTTTGAGGCTTCTGCTTGCCCATTTGCTTGCGGATAATAAGGCGTTGAAAAATTGTGTTGAATATGGTATTTGTTCATTAAAGCACGCACATTTTTGTTCTTGAAATATGGTCCATTATCCGATATAATCTTTGAAGGGACCCCAAATCGACTTATGATATTGTGGAGTATAAACTCCGCAATCCTTGGTCCAGTTGTCGATGTTAAAGGGATCGCTTCGACCCATTTGGTGAAATACTCAGTGGCCATTATGATGAATGTGTGTCGGCCTGAAGATGGGGGAGATATCTTCCCAATCAAGTCTAATCCCCATTGTGAGAAGGGCCATGCTTCCTGGATGGGTTGCAAGGCTTGCGATGGCAAGTGAGTGAGGTTTGCATGATGTTGACACTTTATGCATTTCTTGACATACTCACAACATTCTTTTTCCATAGTGGGCCAATAATAACCCATTCTCAAAATACGCTTAACGATGGCCATGCCACTGAAGTGACCACCACACGTACCATCATGAGCTTGCAAAATTTCCCAAGATGCTTCCTGGGGCTCAAGACAATGAAGGAGCATTCCATCATAACCTCGTCTATAAAGGATCTCTCCTAGAAAAATGTATCTAGTCACATTTTGCTTAAATGTTCATTTTTTAGCCTATGACAGGCCTTGCGGTACTATTCCAAGCTTCAGGAAATCCTGCAATTGGGAAAGCCAATCCTGATAAGCTACTACTTCTATGGATAAAACTGTGTGCTCTCCTTGCGATCTAGCACTTGTGAACACTGATTGGGAAGCAATCCTGTGATGAATGGTTGTTCCACATTCCATGGGACCTTGAGAGATCAAAGACTCCCAAGGGGTTGTTTGCAAGAAAGCTCTAACTTTGAATGACCAATCCTGATTTGGCTCGGTTTGGATCATGTTGACTGACTCTAGGTTGTCAATAACCTCACGTTGTATCATGGAAAATGTGAGCACTTTCACATGAACGGTTGTGAAATCAATGGATGGATTCTGAGGGATTAAGGATCCCAAAGATGCCATGGTGTCTACAAATCTATTTGATGTACGAGGGATTGCCTCGATGTCATACCATTCTAACAAGCTAGGTAAGTGTCAACAAGCTCCTTGTAAGCTTTCAGGAGTGGACACCTACATTGGAACAATCCTTTGACTTGATTCACTATGAGCAAGGAGTCACCAAAGATACTCAATATTTTAATGCCCATTGCAACTATTGTTTGGAGTCCCAAGATCAAGGCTTCATACTCTATGTTATTGTTTGTGCAAGGGAAGTCTAGTTTGAATGATAAGGGCAATGGAGCACCCTATGGTGTGATAAAGACTATCCCTACTCTACCCCCTTGTTCACACTTTGAACCATCAAAGAATAATACCATTTCTCTTTGTTTCTCAGGTTCTTCGAGTTTTGGAGGGTCTGATAATGTGAAGACCGCATCATCAAGCAATTCTATAGTGAGAGGCTTGCTATCCTTAAGAGGTGCCTCTACTAACTGATATGCTATGACTTATCCCTTGATGGAATTTTGGCTTATGAATTCTAGGTCAAACTCTGTCAATAGCATGATCCACTTTGCAGTACGTGTATTGTGATATGTCTTGTTCATCATATACTGCAAAGGATTCTATTTTGATATAACGTAAGTCGTATGGCTCAACATGTAGTGTCACAAATTTTTAGTTGCAAAGACCACTGCTAAGCACAACTTTTCTACATACGCATATCCTAGCTCATAGCTTACCAATGTGTGACTAATGTAATATATGACTTGCTCTTTGTCTTGCACATTCTTTTGGGCTAGCATGGTGCCCAAAGCAAAATTAGTAGCTGATATGTATAGCAAAAATGGTACGTCTGGCCTTGGTGGAGCTAGCACTGGCGGCATTGCCAGGTATGTTTTGATCTCTACAAAGGCTTGTTGGCACTCTTCATCCCAATGAAATGGGACATCTTTGCGTAGCAACCGATTCATGGGTCGACACTTGTCTGACAATTGTGTGATGAACCATTTGATGGATGCTACCTTGCCTTGTAGGCTTCTTAATTCCCTAATGTTGGTAGGGGCAGCCATCTCCATTATGGCTTCTACTTTTTTTGGATCGACTTCAATGCCTCTCATGGAAACAATGAACCCTAAGAGCTTTCCAGAAGTTACGCCAAACACGCATTTCTTAGGATTCAATCTGACGTTGTGCTCTATGAGGTGATCAAAAACTTTTGTAAGGATCTCGACATGCTCTTGTCGTATCAATGATTTGGCCAGCAAGTCATCCATGTAGTCTTCCAATATTGTGTGCATGTAATCATGAAATATGTATGTCATGGCCCATTGGTATGTGGCACCAACATTCTTGAGATTGAATGGCATCACTTTGTAACAGAAAGTTCCCCATGGAGTGATGAAAGTAGTCTTGTGTTGGTCTTCGGGTTTTATTCAGATTTGATTGTATCCAAAAAACCCATCCATTAGGGATAGCATCTCATGACCTGCAGTGGCATCAACAAGAGCATCTATGTTTGGCAATGGGAATGAATCCTTCAGAGTTGCCCTATTTAAGTCCCTAAAATATATGCAAATGTGGACTCTTCCATCTAGTTTTCCTATGGGCACCATGTTCGATACCCACTCAGGATAGTCGATAGGAACTATGAAAACTGCATCCATTAGTTTTTGCAATTCGTTCTTTACCATCAAAGCGATGGTGGGATGCATCTTCCTCAATTTTTTCTTGACTGGCTTCTTTAGGGGATCCAATGAAAGGTTGTGAACAACTAACTTTGGATCTATCCCAAGCATATCCTTGTAAGTCCAAGCAAATAAATTTGGCCTCTCTTTAAGGAGAGGAATTATGATGGCTTGTTCCTCTGGAGACAGACTTTCTCCGAACTTGACTTTCTTTGGTTGAGTAGGATCATTGCTAATGTCCACTTTGAAAGTCACTTCTATAGCCATACGTGACCCATCCTCCAACTGGTGGGGCATGGGTATCAAGTGAATGTCATCGATAGGATTTACAGGTCCTACTGACTCAGGATCCAAACCAGCATGGAACACATCATATGCACAACCTGATGCAAAATGGAATGGTTGTAACATCTCTTCATTAGGGAAAATATCTTCAGGCTCTATTGGTGAATTAGCATGATCCCAATCAATAGCCTACATGTCGAGACACAAAGGTTTAGTGGGATCTATTGGGTTATGAAGTGGAGTGGTCAAATCAATGGAGATTGTATTGATGGATGGGATGAAATCTCCAGGACCACATGGGTGAAATATTATCTCCAAGGTTTCCCTTCCATGCTCACGATGAGGCTCTGGAGGAATGGGAATCTCTAGATCTAGTCCATGAGCTGGTCGGATAATAGGATCATTAGGCTCTAAGAGCTCCCTGAATGTAGGCAGAGGGGGATTGACCATGCGATGAATGACATTCAAGTCAATTGGTCTCCCCAAAAACCACAAGCCAGGGTCTATGGCATGAAGTACTACTTCTCTTTCCACCAACATATTGACTTGTCATAAATGGTGAGGCCCAAGATAGGCCATCTTAGTCTCATCCTCAAAATCATCATCACTTATCCAGAAGCCATTAGCATTAGTATGTGGTCCCAAGGTGAGGGGCTCATGTCTTGGCCCTAAGTAAGCCATCTCTATTTCATCCTCATATTCTTCATCACTTATGAAGAATCCATTTGCATTAGTATGTTGCCCCAAGTCATGGGGCCATTGCCTTACCCCTAAGTAGGCTCTCTCTATTGAGTCCTCTGACTCATAGTCACTTTCATCCGATATGTATCCACTCTCATGGTGTCTAGACCAGGTAAAGCTTTGTAAATAGTGAGGCTCATGATAGGCCAAGCCCTCTTGTGCTTCATCATCACTTGCCACATATGTGTTTTCTTCTTGCTCATCATCCCATGAGTTGTAACCTATTGGGGTGACATCAATTGTGGATCTTGGATGATAAGTCTCGGGAGGTGGTATGCTTGCCATAGCCACTTGTCTATTGCTCAGATATCTTGCACTTGGTGGATGATAAGGAATAAAATTGATGTCTTCTCCTAACCCCAAGGTTAATCTATCTAATGCTACTGCTAGAGGGTCATCTCGACCTCTGATGTGATATCCTAACCCAAATATATCATATGGGAGTTGGTATTATGGCTCGAATGGCCACCTACGCCCCTGCTCATATATACCAAGGCCATAACCATGCCAATGGCAATGCTCAAAATAGGTCAGAGCAAACTCAGGATTAGAGAGGTAGTGAACATTAATAGTGAATAGCTCATCATTGTCCTCATCTATATCCATAGATTTATGGGTGCAATCTAGGCCAGCATAGATGAAGTTTGTCTAGTTGGGAGGGATTCCAAGTGGAACCACTATTCCCACTAGTGGTCTTAGATATTTTGGCCATCCCATGTCCTATGCAGATTCTATGATAGGTGTAAAAGTTATGTTCTACACAAGATACTCTCCTATCCCTATGCTTGCCAAGTGTATAGTTGCATGTGAGGTGGATGACCCCATGGATGACACTAGTGAAGCGGGGTGGTAGTCATCATCTTCGACTTGGTCTTGGTGATCTTCTTCCTCCATGGGAGTTGGAATCTCTTCAATAGCTATGGTTAGCATTTCCTTGAGTTTATTTTTCTCAACCATAGGTGCCTTTAGCTTTTGATCATTCTTTGGTTTAGGCATTGATGGTTTACTAGAAGCATTAGTTGCTTTGTGTGCAAGATGAGGTGTTGATGCAGATGGGTCCTTTTGTGCCCCTTTGTCTTTGTTATCCAGTTGAATATTTGGAGATGAAGGTCCTACCGACAAGTGGGCCGAAGGAATCACAAATTCTCCTAGACAATCCACCTGGTGAACATACTTGAATGGCTCTTCATCGACCAACACCATGTAGACTTTGTTATCATGCACATACTTGACACATTGGTGTAAGATCGAAGGAACACATCTCATGTCCCTTATCCAAGGTCTCCCTAGGAGGATGTTGTATTGCATGGCCCCTTCCAAGACATGACACATCATGGGGATGGTCTTATGCCCCACCTTGATAGGTAGGACTATCATTCCCATAGTATTGCATAAAGCATCATTGAAAGCTCTTAATGTATAGGCTCCCAGAATGATATTGGACTTGGGGATCTTAAGGTGTTCTATTGTTGTTGTTGTGATGATGTTGATTGATGAACTTGTATCGATCAAGACCCACTTAAATGGTAAATCATTAACTGATGCCATGATGTGCAGTGGAGGGTCTAGTAAGGTAGTAGATACTATCTTAATCTCATAATCATAGAATCGGATTATAGGTTCTTGGCATTCTTGTACTTGTCCCACAAAATGGGTGAATGCATTCAGATCTTGTGGTTGGAGCTCTATTGACCTTAAAATCTCCATCAAGGTCTCCCTATGCTTTGGGGACTATTGTATGAGCTCATAAATGGATAGCTTAGCCGGAGTCATTTGTAAGTTTTGCTCAAGTCTACTCCGGATGGTTACCACAGGTCGGGTTGGTGGACTTGGAAGGTTGTCTTACCCCTACCTCTACCTAGGTGCAGTTGGGACATTGATGGGAGCTATGGGAGGTTGTGGTTGACCATACCATCTAGTCCTGGTTGCTATATTGATAATTTCAACCATCCCAACACACCCATGGGTAGGCGTATCAATTTGGACCTGATTGACTTGTGCACCTTGCCCTCTAGGGACCTCATGGTTTGGTAGTGGGTTTTTGTAGATGCCCATATCTCTATTGTCAGGGGCCAGTGGGTTGTCCACTTTAAGTTCTCCCACCTCAATCATGTTTTGCACCTGATGTTTGAAACCAACACAAACTTTGATATTATGCCCCGATATCCTGTGATACGGGCAGAATTGATCTTCCCTATATCCTTTTGGCTTAGGATGGTTGGGATCTATAAGAGGTATATCAGGGAATCTGATCTTTCCCACCTCACTCAATTGATTGAAGATTGATTGCATTGATTCTATCAATGGTGTAAAATAATGAGGGGGTTTGCATTCTTTGTTTTGACCCTGATTGTTCTTTGGATCATAGTTGGCTGGTGGGGGTTGTGCTTGATAATTTTGGGGTTGTTGTGTAGCCCCATCCTTAGGCGTAGCCAATACCACTTGATTAACTGGGGTAGGGTTTGCCTACTTCTACTTATATTTGCCATTCTTGTCATTTTTGCTCCACTCCTTCTTGGTCCAGAGTTTTATGGTTCCCTCATCTACTTTGATGTCCTCAATGAGTTTGGCTTGTGCCAAAGCTTCCTCAAATGAGGGGTATTTTTGTAGTTGTAGCAAGAGGGAAATGTGTTTGGAACAACTCTTGGTGAACATCCGGATGATTTCTTCTATGGGAATGGAGAATGATAATTTTGCCATGATTTTTCTCCATCTATTCCCATAATCCATTACTGGCTCATCATCATAATATTTTAGATTGGCCAGGTCTGAAAGGTTCACTCTCCTCTTAGCACCAAAAGAGAAATGCTTTAGAAAAGTGTTCACTAGTTGTTCAAAGTTGGATATGCTATGCTTGGGCAATTGGTTAAACCATTGGGTGGCTGCACCCAAAAATGTCATGATGAATGTCCTTAGCATAAGAGCATCATTGTCTTCGAGATGAAAACATGCATTGATGAAATTGGTGACATGCTCTTGTGCATCTTCTTCACCTTTAAACTTCTCTAGCCTAGGCATCTCAAAGTGCTTAGGATAGGGAGGGCTAGGAACTGATGGACACAATGGTTGGTTGTGTATTTTGTTCAATGTTGGTTGGCTCCCAATAGCCTCTTGTTTCTCAAAGGCTTTCATCTTCTCAGCAAGCTCTCGAAATGCCTTTGAAGCGAGGAGTTCCTCCTCTTGTAGACCCCCCATGGTGGTGGTGGAGGTAACACTCTATCCATTTGATTGGCTCTATTTTCTTCCCTTCTATGAGGGGATTCAAGATGTGCCTGATCCGGCTCTATTAAGTTTACCCTTTCCCCCTCAGTTGGGTTCCTCTCATGATTTGGAGGGTGAATTTGTTGTGAGTTACTTTCTTGTCTAATGTGCTCCTCTCTTGGTGAGTCAGCGCGTTGATCTCTTTGATGATCACTTCCACTTGTTTGTTGGTTGTTGTGAGCTAGCTGCTCAGCTTGCTCTCTCAAACATTGCTCATGTTGGTGCAACAACCGTTCTCTTTGTTTATCATGTTCAAGAGCATCCACAAGCTCTCACTCTTTGTGCAAGGCATTCTCTAACCATCGTACATGGTTAACTTGCGTAGTCATAGGGGACTCATGCTTATCTGACCCTGTCCTAGTCATTTTGATTCGTAGATCTCTCTCAGAGGTTTCTATTGTTTCCTCGCTCTCGCTAGCCAATGTGACTTGTTCAGTATATTGTTGAGTGTCTCTATGATCAGATTTTGTGTGTTTGTTATGGGGTCATCTTGAGGTACCCCCAGTTTGAGAAGTGGGCTTAGAAGTCATGGTTCGTGAGCTTCCAGATGTGGAATTCTCTATGGCTATGGTTCTAGGAGGTGGCCTCGGATGCAACCGATCCAACTCATCCAATTGTCTTGTTCTCCATGGCTGATCCCATGGGGTGCCATTCACTCCAATGAGGTCATAGTCTAATGGAATCCTTCCTCTTGTTTGAAGGATATCTTCTATTTGATGTCTATGACTGGATGTGTTTCTAGTTTCTTGCCCCTCAGTGGGCTGATCTATTCTAAGTGTTTCATGTGAATGTTGAGATGTTTCGACTCTCATGTGCCCTTTTGGTGATGAGGGTTTCATAGTCCTTTCTACCCTCCATGAGGATGGAGAAGGGGAAACCTCATCATCTCTATGTGAAGAACGAGGTCTAGAACCCTCTTTATGTCTATGTGAGGAGGAAGCTCTTGAAGCTTCCTCATGTCTCTGAGAAGTTTCGATGTGTTTAGAGGAAGCCTTTGAGGTTTCCTCATGTCTCCTTGATGATGATGGTCGTGAGGCCTCTTTGTGTTTATGAGATGTAGTTTCATGTTGTGGTTCCCTATGTGGGGTTTCTCGAGGAGATCCCCCAAGGGTTGAGTTATCACCCCTTAGACTCGTAGAACTGCATCTTACGGTCTTCCGAGTAGGTCTTTCAATGTTACTACGACTTCGCCTAAGGGTATGTGTTGTTTTGGACCCTCCCTCGATGTCAGAACAGGGATGTCTACTTCTTGTTTTAACCATCATTTTGGAATTTAGCTTTTGTGTTGCACTTTAAATATGATCAAACAATATCACACAAATGTTTATCTTGATTATAGATTTAAGTGTGCCCTAACTATTTGATGTATTTTGATGTTTTGTTGTTTCTTGCTTCTTGTTTTGGATTTGGAATGAGGAGACTCATCCATAGTGATAATCAAGAGTACTCATGCCAAACATGATTTCCCAAAAGAGACTAGGGTACACCACTGAAATCCTAGTGGGGGGTTCGCCTAGCTCTTCCACTCTGAACCAATGAATGTTCCAATAGTGGGAGACAGTTTGAACACAAGTACCTTAGTACCACTATGAAGAAGTTCTTCAATCCATTTCTAGGAGAATCTAGGGGGCAAACCGATGGAAGGAGATGAATTCCAACGTCACCAGACTGAATTGAGGGTTGGTGATGAAATCCAACTCCCCAATGTTTAAAAGAAATGTGCATGTGTGTGGTTCATTTTAAGATTGCATGAATAAGAATGCATCATATAGCAGCCATGAACTTTCCCTATATGCCTAATGCAAGATGTATTTCAATATTCAGAAAGATGCATGAACTACTATGAAATTAATGAGTGCACTCTATCGGGTGCAAGTATGGCCTTTAGAAAGGCCTCAAAACAAGCAAACCAACCATACAGTGTCTAGCACATTGGATTCTAGGGTGAAATTTACAGATAGAAGCCGTTGTTCCTAGCAATGCCTAGTGGAAATCTAAAAGAAGATCTAAGATATGCAAAATACCTAATTCTTTCTTCTTTTATTCTTTCAATTCCCAAATAGAAATGTGCTTTAAGTTCACTATTTTAGACACACAGAAGTAGACAGAAAGTTGTAAAATATCAGAAGTTATACCAACCTTTGATCCAGCTCAGAGAGTCGATGTTTTGACCTCTGCTGCACTCCAATGTTGGTCGTTGTCGACCAGAGTGGCTGGTTCCTGGCCACTGTTAGCAGGAGCGGCTAAGGCTCTATTGGTCATTGTGGCTCAGAGCGGCTGATTTTTGGCCATTGTAGACCAGAGCGGCTAAGCCTGCACACAAAATTAAGTCAGTATCTAGGAAAAAAATGAAAATTTAGTGGATGTCCCACCATGATCGCCATCTGTAGTGACCCCGGGGTGCACGCACCACTCTTACTCTACTTGAAAATGTGTTTAAACCCAAAAATGAAATGAAAGACCATGAAAAAGCATATAACATGGAAGTAACAAAGATATGTCTCTTTATTTGTATTGAAACCTGGTTACATGTCGGTCCCTCTTAGGGATACCCATTTTGATACAATGAGGTTACAAGTGGGTAAAATGTCCCCTCGCAAAGGGGTGGTGCGCTATCACAAGCTCCCTGGTTCCGCACACAGAAATGTATGAGGGCTTACAGATGCCTCCTTCTCTAGGTCTATTCCCTAGAGGGATCCCTTTTTGCTCTCGTATGTTGCAGATTCTGTCCGATGAACCTATGGCCCTGTAAGCAATGAAACAACAACACACGCTTAGATGTCCGAGAATGCCTCCCTGGATGAGGTTGTTAGTAATGAATATATCAAATGAAAGCAAGTGCAAATTAAACCTATGCTATGAAGTTGAATGAATGAAATGATGCTATGCTAATGATATGCTAAACAGAATAATGAAACTAATGTATAAAACCCTAAGCTAGGCCTACGGGCCACTGTCCAAGACAACGATCGCTAAAGCGAATCTTGCCCTCTTTGCTTCAAGGCTATGGATCGAAGCTTGTATCCGATGTTGAAATGATGGTTGCTTTGCTCGATATGTTGAATATCCTGTATGTGGGAAACCCTCAAGTGGACTCTCCCTCTCTTTGATCAAAATTTTATCCTGTATCAAGATTGTCCCCCTTTGGTGCTCTCAGGCTTGCACCTTTTAAAGTGTGTGAAACCCTAGGTCTATGCCCAAGCCCTAGGACTGAATCCCTCATGCATAGTGAAGGTTAGCATGAGAATATTTTTGTCTTTTCTATGTTTAAAGACCAGTTAACTGAAATCTAAATACAAACTTGAGTCTCCTATGCAAACTGGTCGTTAGCATGATAAGCTTTGTCTTTGTCTATGTTTGAAGGCCAGTTAACTAAATTCTAAATGCAAACTCAAGTCTCCTATGTGAACTGGCCATGAAAGGGAATGCAAAGTTACTCCCGCTCACCTTTATTGCATGCAGACTGCCACTTCCACCCGTGATTGAGCATATTTGTCGACAAAATGCTTTTTGTGGCTTAGCCACTGTCATCTGTAGTGGCTAAGATCTGGTCGTTGTTGTCTATAGTGGCTAAGGTCTGGCCACTCTAAGCTTGAGCGGCTAAGGTCTGGCCACTCTAGTCTTGAGCGGCTAGGCTTGGATGGGCTTAAAATTCCCCAGATGAGTGGTGAGAACCACTTTTGATGCTTGGAAAGTCCAAGATTATGTCATATGATCTTATGAATGTGCCTATGTGAGTAGCTCCCCTAAACATGACACATTTTAGGTGTCTACATGGGCTACGTCCACGAAGAAAAAATTTCTTATAAATTTTCTCAACAAATCTCTTGGGAACCATATTCCTATCACAATGTTTATGGACCTCTATCTAAAGGAGACACCAATCCCCTATGCTCAAGTTCATGGACCTCTATCCATAGGAGAACTCTATCCCCTTAACTCTGGTTCATGGACCTCTATCTACAAGACAACTCTACCTCCTTATTGTTTTGATTCATGGAAATCTATCCATAAGAGACACCTCTCCTTTGCTTTGGTTCATGGGAATCTATCCACAGGAGACACCTCTCCTCTCTATTCCAATATTACTCACGAGGCTTATTCAAGTCTTCTCATAAATTTTCTCTCAAATTTATCCTAAGTCTCCACATATTACATGCACAAATTTATCTCAAATTTGCCCCAAATCTACACACATTACATGCAAAAATTTATCTCAACTCTGCCCCAAATATATCTCAAATCTGTCCCACATTTGCACACATTACATGCATAAATTTTTCTCAACTCTGTCCTAAATCTACACACATTACATGCACAAATTTATCTCAACTCTATCCCAAATCTACACACATTACATGCATAAATTTGTCTCAAATTTATCCTAAATATGCACATATTACATGCACAAATCTATCTCAACTCTATCCCAAATATGCACACATTACATGCACAAATATGTCTCAACTCTATCCCAAATCTGCACACATTACATGCACAAATCTGTCTCAACTCTATCCCAAATCTGCACACATTACATACATAAATTTGTCTCAACTCTATCCCAAATCTGCACACATTACATACATAAATCTATTTCAAATCTATCCCAAATCTACACATATTACATGCACAAATATATCTCAACTCTATCCCAAATATGCACACATTACATGCACAAATATGTCTCAACTCTGTCCTAAATTTACATACATTACATACACAAATCTGTCTCAACTATGTCCCAAATATGCACACATTACATGCACAAATCTATCTCAACCCTGCTTCAATTCTTCTCATAGGACTTGCTCAAATCTGCCTTAAAAAATTACTTCAAGTTTTCTCATTTGACTTGCTCAAATATGCTTATTATCTTCACATAAAACTACTCATAAGTCTTTTCAAAAGGCTTGCTCAAAATATCTCACAAACCTGTTCTCAACTCTGCTCAAGACTGCTCATCACTCATGCTCAAAACAACTCATAACACATGCTCAAAATAGCTCATAACACATGCTCAAAATAACTTATAGCACATGCTCAACCAATCCTAAATCTTGCACACATGATGTTCAAAACAATGCTTGTATCTCTTTCAAAAATGCTTTCTTCAACTAGGTAATTTAGACATATTCTACCTAGAATTCTTTCAAGAACATATAGAAAATGATATGCAATACAATTTCACAATATGTTCTTTCCAATATCACTCAAGGATTATGCATAAAACTTGCTCTTCGAATTCTAGCTCAATTGTTTCCAATTTCTTTCAACAATGATGCACAAATTGTTCTCAAACCCTAACACAAATATTTTCAACAATGCATATATATAATCCTTATTTATCCACATTACGATTTAGAAATATTTTCTCAACCAAACACCTTAAACAAGGAATAATGTCACAATACCTCTTAATTTTTTTTGATGAAGGTGTGCCCTCAAAAACCTGTCTCAAAAGAATTTTCCCTTCAAAGTGCCACTTTAAATCTGGTTAGTATATCTCTCTTTCAAATCATCCACATTAAGTTTTTATTAAAAAATTAAGCTCAATAGAATCTGCAAATAATGCTTTATGACTCTCCTTTTGTTCTCAAAATATAAATCATAAAAAGCCTCTCCAATTTTTTTTCCACCACACAAAAATTAGAATAAAAAAATTGAACCACAATAACACCTTATAACTCCGTTTACAAGAAATAATTATCAACACACCACAATATTTCTTATAGCTTTTAACCCAAGGTACAATTTACTATTATTTAAATCAACCACATACACCTCATCCCTCCTACTTTCATAAAATAATTTTCAATACAATTACCATTACAAGGTACAAATTACAATATTGAAATTACCACATACACCTTATACCTCCTACTTGAAATAAAATGATTTTTAATGCACTCAAGATTTCATGGTGTAAATCATAATATCAATTCTATCTCATGCACATGTCATAGCCAGAAACCTGAATTTAAATTCTACGTTGTCATTTTGACTTCAAAAGATAAAATAAAAATTTAACCTTATGACTCCTTAATGCAAGCGAACGAAGTGCATACCTTAGAATTTAGGATAAATTTAATTCAAAAATTCTACCCTTAATTTTGTAGCCACCACAAATAAAACTTGCCACCTATTGTTGGTCGACACCCTGGCTCAAATCTAGGCTACCACATGGGCTAGATTCCCATACAATAACCAAAGCGCACAACTCATGCTTGCAATCTGCCTCTGTGATGCTATATCTATTTCAGAAAAAACTTCACCAAAATGACCCTATCGTACCTTGAACCCGTGACCTCTTCTCTGCCAGTGACTTAGTGCAGGGACTTCCTACTATTTGGGCTAGTTTCCTAGATGAAACTTCTACCATGCATACTCCCTTTTGAATCGTAAGTTCATATTTAAAAACATATGCCTTTGTCCTTTCTCCTCTCTGCCTACACGAATGAAATATGACCGTAATATTTTGAATGGTGCTTGCACTCAAATTTTGCCTTAGAAAACAATTTATGCTCTATATATATGTCATTGGCCTTCAATTTCATGACATCAACACTTAGAAATGTGAAATGATAAATTATCATTTTGAACCTTTGTCGCCCAAAATTTTAAATATTTTATTTAATTATAATAATTTAAATCTTAAAATATTTAAATATTATAATTTAAAATTTTAACCTTTGGCCCAAAATATTTTCTTACTTTTGTCTCAACTCTTAAACCCTTTATGCTTCTTATAATATTTAAAAAATAAATATTATAATCCTTCTTCTCTTCTAGGTCTTTGTCCTTCTTATAATATTTAAAAATAAATATTATAATCCTTTCTCACCACAATTTCTTTTCCTTTGATAATCCTTTTCTTACCACAATTTCTTTTCCTTTGAGATGTATTTTGCCATGAATAAATGTCCAACCATAGAAGAATATTTCTGCCTTACCAAGTTCTTTGACATCAACCTTTTGACATCAATGACAACTCAATAAGCTCAATATTTCTAACATACCTTTGTATATGTATATTTACATATGAAGGCTATACTAGAGATACTTCCAAAAAACCATATCCTAAGCTTGAACAAGGAGATTAAAATCAACTAATCCTATATCTATTAATACATCACTGCTCCTAAGCTCACAACATACTACAGTTCCTTCTATTGGAGAGTGAGTCACACAAGTAAATTTAGCTTATTCATGCACGTGATAGCACTCTGACTTACTCTACTTAATTTACAATACCCAATTGGATGGGTGGTCACAGATAGAAGAAAAACATCATACATCTTGATATTCAGTAATTGACAAGCAATAGTGCCATCTCTAAAGTCTCACTTCAATTTGTCTTCAGGATGATGGAAGCATCCTAACCAACAAGAAGTAAAACCAAATGGCTTCTATTCTATGTCAAAGAATGACAGAGTAAAGTTTTATCTAGATATGGATTCACACTCTACCACTACCACACCAAAAGCTCTATTGAAAATCAATAGTTAGGTGTAAGTCTACCTGGAACATGTGGCCAATGCGTAGTGATGTGATCAATTGCAATTGTATGGTCGATTCACAATGAGCTGGGTCAATTGCAACATGATATGGTCATTTCATAATGAGTTGGTTTGGTTGATCACCTCTCTGATTCACTTCTCCTTGATCTATCTTTCTCCCTTTCCTCTTTTTCTCCCCTTTTCCTTTTGGGTCACCACTCTTCTTCACATTCATTCTATCTGTACCCATCGGACATCAATGCCCCATCGTGCTCTCATTCTCTTCCTTCATTCTTCATGCACAATCTCCTCACTTTGAGCTTTGAGGGATATGGCTTACCAAATATCCCTCAAAGGAACAGTCATTTTAATTCAATCCCTAAAACTGTTAGCCTCGAATCTCTTAGATTGAAATAAAATACATTATTTTTAGCATTTAAAATAAATCTATCATCAAGATCCAAAAACATACAATAAAAACTTCTCCCTTTTTGAATTCAAAATATTAACACTAAAATATTTCCATGTTGGTTTACCAACCCAACCCTCGTTCTTAATTCCAAAACCATTAAAACATTATTTTATGTCTAAGTATATTTTACAATATGATTCTATAAAAGACGAATAATTTTTCCACATTGTTCAAAAAAATTTGTTGAGTAAAGTAATTGTTTCTATCATTATCTAGAGACCTCTCATCCCTAGAAAATTTTGTCTTCCTTATCAACCTGTTCCTATAAAAACATGTCAACTATTAGCAATCATACAACAATTTCACAAAATAAGTTGGAAATAACCAAACATCCATAAATGAATTATATCACATTTTCATAAAAATGCATATTGTGCCTAGCTAAACAAGAAATTATCCATCATTACATCAAAGTAGCATAACAAGACTTAATGCATATTAAATAAAAAATTCTATCAAGGAAGGTCATAACAATGGCTTTGGGTTCCCATCAGGAGACCCAGGTTCAAACGACTACACAAAGGACTGGGGCCCTTTAAAAAAACTTGTGCTTCACCCTAAAATTATGCTCCATTGGGACACTATAGTGGTATGTCTCTTGGTTTTAATCTAGAATATGCATGTTCAAACCACACAAGACACAAGGACATTTTCTAAGGACATTGTAGTGGTATGTATTTGGGTTTTCTTCCAAGAGATCCAAGTTTAAATGACATTGTAGTGATACGTCTTTGGATTTTTATGCAAGACACCACTGAGACTCTTTCAAGAGACATTGTAGTGATATGTATTTGGATTTTCATGCAAGACACCCAAGTTCAAACCACACAAGGGACTGAACCATTTTAAAATTCAAGCTTTACCTTAAAATTATATTTCGTATTAGGACACTGTAGTGGTATGTCTTTGGGTTTTCATTTAGGAGACCTAGGTTCAAATAATTGCATAAGTTACCGAGAACTTTTCAAAAATGGATGCTTTACCCTAGATATTTTTATTCCTATTAGGACATCGTAGTGGTATATATTTAGGATTTTATTCAAGAGACCCAAGTTTAAAGCACGGGATAGGGATTCATTTAAAAACTCACATTTTATCCTAAAATTTTAACCTTAGATTTTTTGGTTCCTATTGGGACATCGTAGTGGCATATCTTTAGGTTTTTATTCAAGAGACCCAGGTTCAAACCAGATTTTCTTTTGTTCCTATTGGGACACCGTAATGATATATCTTTAGGTTTTTATTCAAGAGACACAAGTTCAAACCATGGGACTAAAACTCTTTCAAAAACACATGCATTACCCTAAAATTTCAACCCTAGATTTTTTTTGTTCCTATTGGGACACCGTAGTAGTACATCTGTAGGTTTTTATCCAAGAAACCCAAATTCAAACCACGAGACTAGGACTCCTTAAAAAACCCATACATTACCCTTAAATTTTAATCCTAATTATACACCATAGTGGTATAGCTTTGGATTTTGATCCAAGATATCCCATGTTCAAACCATTACACAAGGGACTAAAACCATTTTAAAAACCCATAATTTACCTTAAAATTTCTAACCCTAGAAGGATATGTAGGTTGGTAGCAGCTGAATGCTTTCCAATAAGGTGCCCCGGTTTGATTCTTTAGACTGACTATCTGGATTCTTTGGGATCACTATCCAGTTTGACCTCGTTGACTTCATATTTACCCAATGGTAAGGTTTTATAATGGCATTGACTTCATATTTACCTAATGATGAGGGTTTATAGTGGTATTGTTCAAATTACATCCAAAATCATTCCCTGCATTGAACAGAAGGTGTTACAATTCCTCTATGAAAAAAACATATACGCACCCAAAATATTACCTCTATATAGAACATATGAAAAGCTCAAAAATTTGCATAGTAAGGTCTAGTTGAGTTGCATTCCAGCTCCCTCACATTACTATTTTTGCTATGATTATAAATGAATCATTGGAGGTAACTCATATTTCTTTTCCAAATTCTTTCTTTTGCTAAAGAGAGCTCTATTATTTCATTTATCACATCTCTCTGGAGTACTGGCAGTAAACATATCAAGTTTCAAGCAAATATTATTGGAGATTTAATACATCTATTGGGTGTCAGTATGGATGCTCTTATATGACTATCATACAACCAAGTAAAATGAATACCTAATAGGGCTAACAAGCTTTAATTTTTATAGTCGTTGAATTTGCCTATGTCAATTATGTTGTGTTTGAATTTTCATTGTTGTCGATAAATTCCTCAACCTGATATGCATTAGGAGGATGCTTTGGAAGGATATTATCATATCCATACTTCATTGTGTAGAAACCAAGGCTCCCATAGCCCCAATCTAATTCATCATCCCCATATATATCTATGAGAAATATTTTTGCCAAGATTTTAGTCATGATGGATATCAATTCAGGAGGGATTGATATTGGCCATTCATCCAACTTCTTAAACTGCTTAAACTAATAATCCCCTAGCTGACTTGTGTTGAAATAACTTTCAATTTGGACCCTACCCTTAGTTTCCATGGTTGTTTTTATTGGTTGCAATTTTGGGAATTCAACAAGTATAAAGGTGGGTATTGATCCCATGAATCTTTCCAAAATAATTCTTTCTCCCCTCTACCCACTTTCTGAAATAATCCATCTTTCACTACCTGAGATCCTAATTTTAGATCCTACCACACTAAGGACCCATTACCATCCAAAGGGAATTGACCCACCTCATTTGGATTTACCTATCCCAAATATTTACTAGTTAAAACTCTACTGAATAATGAAGTTGGTTGGAAAATCCACCTCTAGTAAAGCTTTTTAGCCAAAGATTTATTATTTATCTTTGATGTCCTCAGTCCCAAACCTCCTTTACCTTGGTTTAGCTTACTTTCTCCCAACATACTAAGGCTTATTTCCTCTCTCCTTTTACTCCTCCCCATAAAAATTTTCTAGCCATATTGTCCAACTCTTTCCATACTGCATGTGGGGTAGCAAAGATAGAAAATTTATAAATTGGCATGAATTGAATGACTAACTCTAAAAAATTAATATATCCCCATAGCTTAACCATTTGTGAGACCAATGATTGATTCTTTCTTTGATACAATCCAAAATATTCCTCCAAATATCTATTTTTAGTTTTTTAAAATGCGAAGGGACCCCCAAGTATACCAATGGGAGATAAGTCCTCATGAATCCTAAAATATCTAAAATTTTATCTTGAATCCTTTGATAAATATTGAGAAAGATCACTTTAGAATTTTTTATCATTGATGACTTGGTTTTTGGCACTAACGTATATGTTAAATGTATCTCTAATAATTCTTGCTTCCTTGAAGTTGGTCACTCCCACCAATCCTGTGTCATCCACAAATTATTGGTGAATCAAAACATCCTCACCCACCTTGATACTTGTTAGAAAATATTGTTGTCTTCTCCTCAATATGATTCTACCCAAACCTTCAACCAATATGAGAAAAAGTTAATGGGAACAAGAATATCCTTGATGAAGGCCTCAAGTAGTTCCAAACAGTTGTGAGGGAGGCCCTTGATTAAAATTGAGTATTTTAGAGTAGAAACATAGCTCATGACCCATTATATACAATCCTAAGAGAAACCAAAGGATTCCATCATATTTTATAATAATCTCGACTCCACCCTATCATAATCCTTTGACATATCAAATTTTATGAACATCCACCTATTACTATATTTTTGCATTGAATGGATTGCCTCCTGAGATAGAACCACATCATCCAAGATCTTCCTGCCCTCTATAAAACCCCCTTGGTCCAAGGAGATAATGCTATGTAGAAGAAGTTTTAGCCACTCAACCATTACCTTTGTGATTATTTTTTAAATGACATTGCATAAGGCAATAGGTCTAAAATCTAAAATATGCACACTCCCGTCCTCTTTTTGAATTAATTCAATGAAATTATGATTTAATGCTTTAAGCATTCTTTTACTACCTTTGGAATCCTCTATAAAAGCCATTAAATCCTCCTCCAAGTTGTCCCAGAAGGCCTAAAAAAACTTAATTGGAAAGCCATATGGACCCAGAGTTTTTCTGGTGCTCATTCCAAAGACTACTTTATTTAGTTCCTCTATATCATTGGGTTTAAGTAGGGCCTGATTTTATTTTTTAGATATAAAATAAGGTATGACAACAAGAACTTATTTTTGAGCCTCTTCATCTTGCACCATACTTTCCTTAAATAGTTTAGAAAAATAATCCATTGAATGGAAACACATTCCTAAAATTGTATCAAAGGAGTATCCATTCTCATCTTGAAGATTTTCCATGTTGTTTGTCCATATCCTAGCACAAGAAGCCTAATGGAAAATTTTCATATTTTTATCACCTTATAATAATCAAGTGGTTCTTTCTCTCTGTTTCTTGTAGATCACCTCTTGGTTGTCAATATCCTCAATTGCTTTATGCAATGCATCATCTTATTCTTTGAGTTGCTCTATAATTGTTCCTTCCCTTAAGTGTTTTTGAACCTCATCCCATCTGGTTACCAATGGAGCTCCTTGGACATGGAATTATATATTGTTATCTTACTTCCATTGTTTAAGTTTATCCTTGACATAATAAATTTGCTTGTGGAATCTAAAAATTTATATCCCATATGCTAAGTGACCCTCTTCAAATAACTAGTGGAGAATGTTGGAAATTTTGAGTACATTGGTTGTCATTGATGTCAAAAGTGAAATGGTTGAGAATTATCTTCAAGGTTGAAATATTAAAGCACAAGGTAAATATATTCAAAGGGTACATGAGGTTATTATATTGATGTCAAAGGTACAATAATTACCAAAGCAAAATATTCTTCATGGTTGTATTTGCAAGGAACAAAAAAGACTTCATTTGGCTAGAAAAAGGCTTAATTTTCAAAGGCCCAAAGGTTAAGAGTTTAAATTATAATATTTAAATATTTTAAGATTTAAATTATTATAATTAAGTAAAAGGTTTAAAATACAAGGTTTCGTTTGATTGATAGAGTTTCAAATACTACAAGGAAGGCAAAAGGTTTTATTATAATATATATTTTTTAAATATTATAATAATAAAGTGCAAGGTTAGAAGGCACCAAAGTAAATTCATATAATAAAAAATCAAATAGCACTGATATCCTCATAAAAATCAATATGCATATTTAAGGGGAATAATATTTTCACTTTGGTGTGAATAAAAAATATGCAATCATGTGCCAATCGTTTCATTTTCTAAATTTTTGGAAGTAGAGAGAGTTTCTTGGAATTGTGGAAGTAGAGAGAGTTCGCTGGAATCGTGGAAGAAGAGTGAATGCACATGTGGAGGTAGAGAGAGTGCACACAGAGTGCTAGTTGAAGGTATAATCAAGTTAGAACAAATATTGATTATAATAGTGGAAGTTTCATCTAGTTGGTTGACTCGGATGGTAGGAAGTCCTTGCGCTAAGATGTGGCACAAAGAAGGTCTTAGGGTCTAGACTCGATAGTGATATTTTTGCATTTTTATTGACCAAAGGAATTGATGACTCGATAGTGACATCATGCACATAGGTTCTTGTGAGGAAACCTAGCCCACATGGCACTCTATCTCGCACTAGAGTGTGGGCTCCATGAGATTTCATGTTCGACTCTCTTTGATGGTAGAATTGGTAAGGGCATTAATTTTTATAAACAATTTTTTTTTTTGCTATTATGGATTTATAGGGTTGAGTTGAATAGAGTGTTGTTTGGAAATTAGGGAGTCATAAGGGTGTGAGTTAATAAAGTTTGTGTGCAAATTAGGATTTATAAGGATATGTTATAAAAGCTTTCTATTTTACAAATAGAAATTATAAAGGTGTTTTATAAAGTTTTATTTTGCAAAGAGCATAAAGATAAAATACAAAAGGGATAATTTTTGCATGTGAGAGTAGGAGTTATAAGGTGTTATTGTGGTTTGATTTTTGGTTGAAATTTTGTATGGTGAAAAGTAAGTTTGAGGGGTTTTGATAATTGTTAATGTCCTATATTTTGAGAACAAATGAAAATTCATTGAACATCATTGAGCATATATTTTTGAGAAGAAATTTAATGTTGATGGTTTGAAAGAGAAATCTACTAATCAATTTTGAAGTAGCACTTGGAAGAGGAAATTCTTTTGAGACAGATTTTGAGAGCACATTTTTCATCAAATCAAGTTAAGAGGTATGTTGACATTATTCCTTATCTAAGGTGTTTGATTGAACAAATTTTTCTAACTCATAAGGTGGATAAATAAGGATTACATATGTGCATTTTTGGAAATATTTTGAGCTAGGGTTTGTGAAACAATTTGTGCTTCATTGTTGATTAAGATTGAAAACACATGCACTAGATTTTATGAACAAATTGTACTTCATTGTTTGAATAATTTTTTTGAAGATTTTGAGCATTGGTTTAAGTGAAATTGAATGTGTATGAGCATGTATTGGAGTATAGGAGAGCAAATTTATTTGATGAAGATTTTAGCAAGACCTGTGAGAAGACTTGAAGTAGGTTTGAGGTTGTTGTGAGCAGATTTGTCAAAGTTGAGTAGAATTGAGAGTAGGCCTTGGACCCAAATTGTACAAAGGGGATATATTTCTCCTATGGATAGAGGTCCAAAAACCAAATAAATGGGGATAGAAGTATCCTATGAATAGAGGTCCAAAAACCAAATAAATGGGAATAGAAGTATCCTATGAATAGAGGTCCATGAACTTGAGCATAGGGGATTGGTTTCTCCTTTGAACCAGAGGTCCATATACATTATAATAGGTATTTGGTTCCCAAAATATTTGTTGAGAAAATTTATAAGAAATATTTTCTCAATGGACGTAGCCCACATTGGGTGAACCATGTTAAATCCATATCTCTCATGTGTGTGATGATTTATGTATTATTTACTACCTTGATATTATTTTTGTTATCATTTGGATTGAAAAATAAAATTTTTTATCTTATAATGTTCATCCCCCCTCTCAGTATAAGCTTGTATTCTTCAAATGGTATCAGAGCGGGTCCCTTAAGAAAAAATTATAATATCTTGAAGGAATATCCTCAAAGAACACACATGACCACAAAAAATGGAGAAAGATCTATGATTGACATGAAAGAGGAACTTATTGTTGCTCTTGGAAATTTCGAAAGAGTTAGAGAGAAGAATTCAAGTTTGAAGACTCAAATTCAAAAAGATGAGAAAACAAAGACAAAGCTTCTACAATATCTCATAGACTTAAATGTGAATGTTGAAGAGGCAAAGAGAATTAAAAAAGGTTTGGTTGAACGGTTAAAGGCAAAAGAGTTAGAATGTGAAAGATTGGAACTTGAAATTGTCTCTGTAAGAAAGGAATTTGAAAAGTCTAAGGATAAGTTTCAACAAAATATAATTTTAGGCAAAAATAAAGAGGATTCAAGCTCCAAAGGAACAAAGATATCAAATAAATAATAGCCCATGACCTATGTTGATATATTGAAATACAAAAGTATCGACAAGGAAGAAAACAGAGAAACATCATGGACAAAAGTCAATTACAGATGTTAGAGTTAATGTGTACTTTTTTTGTGACACTTGTCATATTGTCCTTGACATTTGTCATGTTATCATATAGACCTCCTACCTAAATATTGTAATCTTCTTTGTATCAATATATCTCATTCCATTCTAGTACCAACATTGCCTTACGTCTCCACCATGTGTGATGGTGGCTTTACTGGTGCGTCATAAACAAAGCATCGTCAATTTTTTTGCTAGAATCATACATGTGAAAATATTACATTTAAAAATACATGTTGATGGTGATGTGGGGTCAGAGCTTGCACCAACAAGGAATATTAGGAAACACGTTCACATGTCTAGGATTGAGTTAGGATTTCAACATGAAATAGGGTGGCTTCCCAAAGTCTCATAGTCAGATTCAATCTAGATATAGTGGCATTGATGGGTTGAGCAAGAAATGGCTCACAAGCGAGAATTATTATTTTTAACATTGGCAGACATGTTTACATACGCTAGGTAGCATGGAAGTAGCATAAATGGAAAGATGTCATGGTGGAATTTACTCGAGATATCTGCATAATCTACAATAATTTTTCCACCATAAAATTGCTTCATAAACCAATCAATGGGGCCTAAATTTTCTTCATCGAGAGGGAGGAGTGGCACAAAATATCACACTCCATAGCTTCAAGTCAAAAAAAATAGTAGTAACAACATCCTCATCTATGGTATGTAACAAATCTTGCCAAATGGTACCACCATATTGCTTCCTCCACAATATGCATGATCTCAATCTCGGTAGAGGTTATCTATACATAACATCTTTACAACATCCTAGCACAAACTAAAGAAACCAATTGCTAGCAAGAAAAAGGATTACTGTCACACAATCGTTCACTGTTGGGTGTCACCAAAAAAACACTTGCTAGTAATCAGGAGGAGAACAACTATGACAGGAACACAGGTTAAAAGTCATAAAAAAATATGTGCATGGGCTCCCATGAATGTGCTGGGCTAAGAATTTGTGCACGCGAGGAACAAAGAATCACCCAAAAAATAAGTGGGAGGCTATTTTGGCAGGGGCACATCGTTTCAATATTTTGAAAGACAAGCGCTAACATAAAATAAATAGACCAAGATGTATATACTGTTGATCTAGAACTATTCATAGTTGGAGAGCCAAGCGTAAAGAGCACGAGCCTAGAATAAATCATGTAATAAAGGAGGATATTAGTGTTTTAATTTTAGAAAAGTACACATTAGGGGGGAATATTAGAGTTAATGTGTACTTTATCAGTGACACTTGTCATGTCTTTAGATACGCCTCATGCCTATATATTGTAACTCATTTTGTATCAATATGACATCTCATATTTTCAAGACCTAACAATATAAATGACAAAGGAATAATCATGCAAACATATCATTTAATTCAATCTAACAGGTTAAAAAATTTCTTCCATGGTTATTGTTTTTCATGTAACAAATATGGTCATAGAGTTGTGCATTGCATGGTCTATGTGAGAAATAATGTTGATATAAATTTTAATTCATTTACACCTCTCATGGATAACAATATCATTTGTTACAAATGTAATAACTTTGGGCATAAGGCAAAATGGTGTAAAATGATATTTCCTGAATCAAGCAAAAAGGAGGATTAGAAGAGTCAAAAGAATACAACCTCAAAAGTTTGAAAAGAGAAAGAGGAACAAGAAAAGGAGAAGTCAATGTTGGTACAAACATCTCTTCATGCACAAGATAAAGAAAATTAGTGGTTTACTAATAATGGTTGTTAAATTCATATGATAGGTGGCAAAAGTAAATTTCTTTCACTTAAAAAATCAATGGAGGATCAGTAAAATTTGGTGATAATGCTTCAGCAAAAATTGTTGGAAAAGTGACTTTGAGTTTATAAAATGGAAAATAAAAAACAGAAAATGTATTGTTTAAGGGATTGAAGCACAATTTACTAAGTATAAGTCAACTTTGTGATCAGGGACACACAATCACCTTTCACCCAAATAGATATGAGATCATAAAATCCAAGACAAGAAAGCTTACTACAGATGCCAGTAGAACTACAAACAATCTCTACATGGTGAGTGAAATTAAGGGAGAAAAATATTTCTTATCACAAGAGGATGAGAGTTGGTTATGGCATAGAAGAATAGGTCATCATATTTTTTAAAACATAGTGAAAATAAACAACAAACAGGTAGTCACATATATGCCCAGGATAAAAAGACCACAAAGCACAATTTGTGCACAATGCTAGCATGGTAAGAAAACAAGAACAAGTTTTAATTCAAAATAATTTTCTTCATTTGAACCATTGAAACTAGTTCACACTGATCTATGTGGTCATACAAGGAAAAAAATTTACAAGGTGAAAGCTACTTCATGCTATTTATATATGATTTCTCCATAATGACTTGGGTGACATTCTTAAAAGAAAAGTTAGAAGCCTTTGAGAAGTTTCAGGCATTCAAAGTTTTTAGTAGAAAATGTAATAGGTAAAAAGATCAACTTTTTAATATAAGATAGATGAGGAGAATTTAATTTAGGTGAATTCATAGAATTCTATTAACAACATGGAATCAAAAGATAATACTCAACAGCAAGGACTCCACAAAATGGAGTGGTTGAAAGAAAAACACAACTATTGAGAATATGGCCAGAGCTATGCTAAATGAATCTAAGATTTCATATGGTTTTTGGAAAGAGGTAGTTCATACAGTCATCTATATCATAAATATAAATCAAGTAAGAGTAATTCATCACAAAAATCCATATGAGCTTTAGAAGGGAAGACCAGCTACTGTGAAGTATTTCAGATTTTTCGGAAGCAAATGCTACATTAGACGGGAAGATAAAAATTTGGGTAAGTTTGATTCAAGGTGCGATGAGGGTATCTTCCTTGGCTATTCGACTAAGAGCAAAGCCTATAAATTCTATAATAAAAGGAAACATACAATTATGGAAAGTACAAATGTGACAGTTGATGAACAAGTAGGGTCAAGAAAACCAGCTCAAGAAATTATATATCAAGAAGAAAAAATTTGCCAAGAAGAAATAGGTGAATAATCAAGAAAAGATGACGCATAAAGAACATCTAAGACTCCATCCAGGTATGTACAAAAGAATCATCCAAGAGATATAATTGTTGGGAATCCATATAAAATACAAACAAGGAGGAAGATAATATAATAGGTGAACATGCAAATATTTCTTTGTTATCTAAAATTAAGCTCAAGGATTTCAATGAGGTAAGAGAAGATAAATTTTGGGTCAAGGCAATGGATGAGGAGTTGGATCAAATAGAAAAAAAGTGAGACTTGGGAACTTGTCCCATGATCAAAATATAAGAATATAATTGGCACTAAATGTGTTTATAGAAATAAGTTAAATGAAGATGGTCATGTAGTCAGAAACAAAGCAAGACTGGTATGCAAAGGCTATGCATAGGTTGAAGGGATTGATTTTGATGAAACATTTGCTCATGTTGCATGACTTGATGAAATAAGAATATTTTTAGCATTCTTAAGTTTATAAAACTTCAAATTATATCAAATGGATGTAGAATCAAATTTTCTCAATGGCTTCTTAGAAGAAGAGGTCTACATTGAGCAACCTGAGGGGTTCAACCTGAATGATAAGCCAGATTATGTATGTAGATTAAAGAAGGCTCTTTATGGACTAAATCAAGCCCTTAGAGCTTGGTATTCAAGTTTGGATAAGTATCTTAATGAATAAGGTTTCATAAAAGGAATAGCTAATTGCAATTTATACATAAAAAATGAAGGAAATGACTTGTTGATTGTGGTGGTCTATGTGGATGATATCATTTTTGGAGGCAGTAATGATAAGATGTGTCAAAAATTTACGAAGTGTATGCAAAATAAATTTGAAATGTCAATGCTTTATGAGTTTTACTTGTTCCTTGGATTACATATTTCACAATTAGAAAAAAGTATATTTCTCTCACAAACCAAATATATAAAAGAAATGTTGAGAAAATTCAAATTGAAGGATTGCAAAACAATGAGTACCCCCATGGTTACAGGATGCAAGTTGAGTAAAGATGATGAATCTCCTGAGGTAAATCATATATTGTATAGATCCATGATTGGTATCTTACTATATGTCACATCTATAAGACAAAATATAATGTAAGTAGTGGGACTAGTGGTAAGATTTCAAGTAGCACTGAAGGAAACACATGTACAGGCAGTAAACAGAATCCTCAGATATTTAAAAGAAACTATGGAATTTGGAATTTGGTATCCCAAAAGTAACAAATTCACTCTCACAGTATATACATATGCATATTGGGCAAGTAGTATTTATGATAGGAAGAGCACAAGTGGAGGAGCATTATTTATTGGAGATTTTTTAGTCTCTTGGCTAAGTAAGAAACAAGCATCCGTGTCCTTATCCACAACAAAGGTAGATTACATTTCAGTCTTTAATTGTTGTACACAAGTGATATGGATGAAGAAAACTTTAAAATATTTTAAAATAGAGCATGATCATCCCATATCCATATTATGTGATAATACAAGTGCCATAAACATTTCAAAGAATCTAGTGATGCATTCAAGGACCAAGCACATTCCAATAAAATATCATTTTTTGAGAGAGCAGGTGATGGATCAGCAAGTAAAATTGGAACATGTTACTACAAAGGAATAAATTGCGAACATATTTAATAAGCCACTTCCAAAGGAAACTTTTGAGTATCTTAAAGGGAAGTTGGGAGTTCCCACCCCAAAATTAATCACCTCAAGGAGAGCAGATGGTGAGGGGGCTGAGCTAAGAGTCTTATTTTTTAGCCCCAAAGGATTCCCTTTGCCATTTATTTTAAAGTGGGAGAGTTTCAGTAAGGGGGAGCAGATTTGGAATTCAATGGTTGGAAAAGAAATTTTTAGAAAGGGTTGCTATCAATGACAAAGGGAGAGATTGTTGGAAATTTTGAGTATATTGGTTATCATTGATGTCAAAAGTGAAATGGTTGAGAATTATCTTCAAGGTTGAAATATTAAAGCACAAGGTAAATATCTTCAAAGGGTACATGAGGCAAAAAAATTGATGTCAAAGGTACAATAATTGTCAAGGCAAAAGATTCTCCATGGTTGTATTTGCAAGGAACAGACAAGACTTCATTTGGTTAGAAAAAGGTTTAATTTACAAAGGCCCAAATGTTAAGAGTTTAAATTATAATATTTAAATATTTTAAGATTTAAATTATTATAATTAAGTAAAAGGTTTAAAAGATAAGGTTTCGTAAATACTACAAGGAAGGCAAAAGGTTTTATTATAATATATTTTTTTTAATATTATAATAATATAGTGCAAGGTTATAAGGCGCCAAAGTAAATTCATATAATAAAAAATCAAATAGCACCGACATCCTCATAAAAATCAATATGCATATTTAATGGGAATAATGTTTTCACTTTGGTGTGAATGAAAAATATGCAATCATGTTCCAATTGTTTCATTCACTGAATTCGTGGAAGCAAAGAGAGTTCATTAAAATCATGGAAGTAGAGAGAGTTTTCTAGAATCATGGAAGAAAAGTGAGCATACACGTGGAGGTAGAGAGAGCACACATATAGTGCTAGCTTTATGCAGAATCAAGTCAGAACAACTATTGATTATCATGGTGTAAGTTTCATCTAGGTGGTTGGTTCAAATGAAAGGGAGTCCCGATGGTAAGATATGGCACGCAGGTGGTCCCAGGGTCGAGACTCGGTGGTGATGTTTTTGCATTTTTGTTGATTAAGGGTTTAAAATGTACATTGTGCACATAGGTTCTTGTGTGGAAATATATCCCATGTGGCACTCTACCTCGCACTAGAGTGTGGGCTCCGTGAGGTTTCACGTTTGACTCCCTTCAACGGTAGAATTGGTAAGGGCATTAATTTTTGTTAATAAAATTTTTTTTGGCTATTAGGGAGTCATAAGGGTTGAGTTGAATAAAGTGTTGTTTGGAAATTAGGGAGTCATAAGGGTTGAGTTTAATAAAGTTTTGATTTTGCAATTAGGGAGTCATAAGGGTGTGAGTTAATAATTTTTTGTGTGCAAATTAGGAGTTATAAGGATATGTTATAAAAGCTTTCTATTTTGCAAATAGAAATTATAAAGGTGTTTTATAAAGTTTTATTTTGCAAAGAGCATAAAGAGAAAATACAAAGGGGATAATTTTTGCATGTGAGAGTAGGAGTTATAAGGTGTTATTGTGGTTTGATTTTTGGTTGAAATTTTGTATGGTGAAAATTAAGTTTGAGGGGTTTTGATAATTGTTAATGTCCTATATTTTGAGAACAAATGAAAAGTCATTGAACATCATTGAGCATATATTTTTGAGAAGAAAGTTAATGTTGATGGTTTGAAAGATAAATCTACTAATCAGTTTTGAAGTAGCACTTGGAAGAGGAAATTCTTTTGAGACAGGTTTTGAGAGCATATTTTTCATCAAAGCAAGTTAAGAGGCATGTTGACATTATTCCTTATTTAAGATGTTTGATTGAGAAAATATTTCTAAATTATAAGGTGGAGAAATAAGGATTACATATGTGCATTGTTGGAAATATTTTGAGGTAGGTTTTGTGAAAAAATTTGTGCTTCATTGTTTATTGAAATTGGAAACACATGTGCTAGAGTTTGTGAACAAATTATACTTCATTGTTTGAATAAATTTGTTGAAGCTTTTGAGCATTGGTTTGAGTGACATTGAATGTGGATGAACATGTATTAGAGCAGAGTAGAGCAAAGTTATTTGAGGTAGATTTGATAAAGTCTTGTGAGAAGACTTGAAGTACATTTGAGGTAGTTGTGAGCAAATTTGATCAGAGTTGAGAAGAATTGAGAGTAGGCCTTGGAACCAAAAAACACAAAGGTAATAGAGTTTTCCTATGGATAAAGGTCCATAAACCAAAGCAGCGAGGACGAAGGTCTCTTGTGGATAGAGGTCCATGAACTTGAGCATGGGGGATTGGTGTATCCTTTGGACAAAGGTCCATATACATTGTAATAGAGATTTAGTTCCCAAAATATTTGTTAAAAAAAGTTATAAGAAATATTTTCTCTGTGGACATAGCTCACATTGGGTGAACCATGTTAAATCCATGTATCTCATGTGTGTTATGATTTATGCATTATTTACTTCCTTGATATTATTGTTGTTATCATTTGGATTGAAAAGTAAAAAGTTTTATCATATACTGTTCACCCCCCATCTTAGTATAAGCTTGTGTTCTTCAAATAATAAGTTGGAATAGAAGATTAAGTTCATTAGAATAAATGGCATAGGCGATTATTTGAGCAATGTTTTTTTAGGTTGGTACTTCATGGGAATACCTTTTAAGGGACTATCCATTATACCTCTTAAACACCATCTATTTCTAACTCCAAAAGTGGTGATATTGATTCTCTTAAGCCATATGTGATTGTATTGGATGTTGAGGTAGATGGTTAATATGATTGGATATTTTAGTTTTGGCTTCTAATGTTACCCCCTATATTGATATGCTTAAATATTTTACAATTTATCCAACAAACAAGTGGGTTTAAACTATTCTTTACATAGTGATATTTTCTCTATTTTTGTGGATGAAATTTGTTTAAATTATTCTATATATAGTTTCTTCATATTGTTAGATGGTATATCATATGGATGTGAAGAGTTCCTTCCTTCATAGTGAACTTTAGGATTGTAATATTTAGAGAGACTGAGGATATTTTGAAACATAGAGAATACTACTGGTAAATTGAAGATAGATAAAATATAAAGAGAGGTTACATCCTATGTGAAGCCTAGTGGGAAAAATACAAAGGATTGCAATATTTAGAGAGACGAAGGATATTTTGAAACATAGAGAATCATGAAGCACCTAAGTGCATGTTCTAGACTTGTGTAGTGAGCACCAATAAACCAATAGAGAAGGAATACGTCAAGGTGACATCCACCAAAATTTTTAAATATAATTAGCACATTAGAAGAAATCAAAGTAATACAAAAGCAACCTGAAAGCCGAAGTGTTGTTGAGGATGACAAAGATTCAAGAAGGAGAATACAAGAAAAAGTTGCTTGAGAATTAAATTTAGAGCACCTTAAAAAAAGGAGAAGTATCATAAAATTATTTCATGGAATAAGAGCCTTGCATGAGTAACATTCACCTGATATGTTAAATATACTATAATATCTAGAGTTTCTATCACATTTAGAGACATATGAGGTTTGTGTTATGTATGGAATAGGAAAGGGTGCATCTCTTTGATATGTGAGGAGAGCAATAGTAAAGTATTGAATATTCATCTTCTAATGTTATATTATAGAGACAAATTTCCATGTATTGTAATCAAAGAATAATTACAGAATATTCAACTTTGTACACAATTTTGAGTAATAGTATTGTCAGTTACTTTAGGCATATCATTGTTATTTCGTGAATGATATATTCATTGATATCGGCTAGTTATTCTATATTATTATTATTTTATGAATTTTATATTCATTGATATTGGCCATTTATATTGAAAGCTAAAATATTGAAGTTTGTTTAAGATCTTGGATATTGGGACCTATGATTTAATATGGCTAAAAAGCCATTACTATTGACATTATAATCAATTATTCATATCAAGTATTCTTTTATAATAATATTTTCCCATATAGTAACCTCTCATCTTGAAGCAGAACTAATATCACACACAGAAAATTCACACAAATTTCATTAACAGAGGTCTTGAATTTGAAAATGCAGCAGCTATATTCAAAATAGCCAAGGGTCCTTTTATAATGCATGCGCGGCCTTTTTATCACCGATCCGACCCTCGCGGACATCATTACACAAAATGCGAGATTCCCTATAACCGCCCGCATGAATGTTCTGTCACTGCCTGCAAGATGCTGCTAGGTGCCCTAAATCATCATGGCCTGTAATGGCGGAGTGCGCTGCAGCTGCCTGTCCATCCACCCATCGAGTCATCATTCATATGAGTGCTCTATAGCCATCTGTAGTCTGTTGCCATGTGTCCTTCTGCCAGGGTCTCTGTAACTGCTTAATACTCCATGGCCACCTATAAATTGTTGTCACGTGTCCTTCGGCTATGGCCTCTACAACCGTCGGCTTGTCTAGAGTCGTGAGCATTTTGTCGCGATATCATGACGTGTTTGCTTCCTTACGCTCTCTCTCCTCTTTGGTCGTGATATTGCGAAGTTTTGGTCATTCGGTCTCTATTTCTCCTTCGAGCCACGAAACCATGACATGTCACGATTTCACGACCATTTTACCCCTTGGTGCCTTTGCCTCAAAAACGTCATGATTTCATGACCACTTTGCACCCTGTCACCTTTCTTCCAAAAGTGTCACGATTTCGCGACCACTTTGCGCCTTTAAGCCCTTACTTCGAAAGTGTCATGATTTCGCGACCATTTCACACCCTTGAGTCTTTGGTCCGAAAGTGTCACGATTTCACGACCACTTTGTGCCGTTGAGCCTTCGCACCGAAAGTGTCACGATTTCGTGACCACTTTGCACCTTCGAGCCTTTGGTCCGGAAGTGTCGCGATTTCGTGACCACTTTGCGCCTTCGAGCCTTTGGTCCGAAAGTGTCGCGATTTCATGACCACTTTGTGCCTTCGAGTCTTGCCTCCGAAAGTGTCATGATTTCGTGACCACTTTGTGCCTTAGAGCTTTGCCTCCGAAGGTGTCACGATTTCGTGACCACTTTGCGCCTTCGAGTCTTGCCTCCGAAAGTGTCATGATTTCGTGACCACTTTGCGCCTTTGAGTCTTGCCTTTGAAAGTGTCACGATTTCATGACCACTTTGTGCCTTAGAGCTTTGCCTCCGAAGGTGTCATGATTTTGTGACCATTTTGTGCCTTGGCCTCTTTGCTTTGAAAATGTCATGATTTCATGACCATTTGGTGCCTTGGCCTCTTTGCTTTGAAAATGTCACGATTTCACGACCATTTTGCGTCTAGGCTGCTTTGCTTCGAAAATGTCACGATTTCACGACCATTTTGCATCCAGACTGCTTTGCTTCAAAAATGTCATGATTTCACGATAGTTTCGTGCCTTGGCTCCTTTGCTTTAGAAATGTCATGATTTTGCAACCATTTTGCGCCTTGGCCCCTTTTCTCAAAAAGCGTCGCGATATCATGATAGTTTGACCCTTTGACGCCCTTTCTCAAAAAGTGTCATGATTTCGCGACAGCTTTGGCACTTAAAGAAAAAAATATTTTTGGGTGATGCAAGATTGCTTTTCCACCTCCGGATGCTCTTGCATCAGACACTCGGGGTGAATTGAGAAGTGACCTTCACTTATAATCTGTCTGAGGTAGACCCAGGCGGTCAACCTCTGGCTTCGACAACTAAGTCACATCTTCTAGGGGCCTGCCATTCCATTTGATCAAATACTTAGAATAACACCTGTTTTGAGTACTTCGGCCCTCACGCGTATCAAGGACTTCTTCTATCTCATCTGCGACTGGAGTAACCATGGGAATGCTCCACAAATCCAGGCTTGGTGTTGCACTGCTATCTCCTTCATGAAACTCGACCAAATCCAAAATGTTAAAAACCGGTGAGATGTTAAGTTCACTCGGCAACTCCACCTCATATGCATTACCCGAATCCTATTTTCCAATGATCCTGCATGGCCCAAACTTCTTCATTTTTAGCTTGTTATAGGTCTTGGCAGGAAACCTCTCTTTCCTTAGATGGACCATGATAGAATCTCCTACTTCAAACTCCTTAACTCGGCGTTTCTGGTCTGCCCTGGCCTTATACTAAGCATTCATCTTGGCAATGTGCCTTGTCACCTCCTCATGCACTCCCTTCAGGTGTTCAGCAAAGTCTTTAGCCTCAACACTGCATTTTTCTCTTGTATCCATCCTTCTCAACTCTGAGGCATTTCTTGGGCTGCTCCCATAGATGATCTGGAATGGTGATTTATTGGTACTTCTATTGACAGAGTTGTTGTAAGCAAATTCTGCCTGTGGCAGAACTAAATCCCATCCCTTGGGCTTATCTCCGACCAAGCATCTCAGTAGATTGCCCAAGCTCCGATTTACCACCTCTGTTTGGCCATATTTTTAGGGGTGGTACGTAGAACTAAATTTTAAATCCATCTTCAGTTTCTTCCATAGGGTTCTCCAGAAATACCCTACAAACTTGGTATCCCTGTCTGACACAATGCTCCTTGGCAGCCCATGAAGGTGTACCACTTCCTTGAAGAATAGACCAGCCACATGGAATGCATCGCTAGTCTTCTGGCATGGAATGAAATGAGCCATTTTTGAAAACCTGTCCACTACCACAAATATGGAGTCGTGCCCCCTCTATGTCCTGGGAAAACCAAGCACAAAATCCATACTAATATCCTCCCATGGACTTTCGGGAATAGGTAGTGGTTGATATAAACCAGTAGGCTGCCTCACACCTTTTGCCATCTGGCATATCCTACAACTTTGCACAAATTTTGCCACATCTTGTTGCAATTGTAGCCAGTAGTAATTTTCACTAACAAGGGAGATGGTCTTATCTCGACCAAAGTGTCCAGCTAGACCTCCACTGTGCTTTTCCTTGATGATATTCTCCCTCATTGAGCTCCTTGAAATGCATAATTGGTTCCCCCTGAACAACATTCCATCTTGAATCAGATAATTCAACCACTTAGTCCTGTCCAATGTAACAGGCATAGTGTAGGCTTCCCAAGCTTCTACAAAATCGGGGTTTGTAGGGTATAAACCCTTGAGCTCAGCAAACCCTACAACCTCCACTTTCATCTCCATCAATAGACATTGCCTCCTACTCAAGGCATCTACCACCCTATTGGACCTTTTGCTCCGATGCTTCAGCACAAAGGTATAGCTCTACAGGAACTCAACCCATTTTAGGTGCCTCTGATTTAATTTCCCTTGACTGTTAATGTACTACAGTGCCTGATGATCAGTATAAAGAACAAACTCCTTTGGCAACAGATAATGCCTCCATTTCTTTAGAGCCTGAACTATGGCATAGAACTCCTGATCATATACCGAATACTTCTTCCTAGCATCGTTGAGCTTCTCACTGAAATAAGCAACAAGCTTACCCTCTTGGCTCAAGACGGCCCCTATGGCACTACCACTCGCATTGCAGTCTACTTGAAACACCTTGTTAAAATTTGGAAGGGCTAAGACAGGTTGCTCTATGACCTTCTTCAGCATAGAAAATCTTTTGTCTGCTCCAACTGTCCACTTGAATTCCTTCTTGTTCCCCCTCATTGTCTCTATAAGGGATGCACAAATACTGCTGAAGTTTCTAATGAAATTTCTATAGAAACTATCCAGATTGTGAAACGATCTCACCTCAGTCACGCTTCTTGGAGCAGGCCATTCTATGATAGCCCTCACCTTTTCAGGGTCCATTTTGAGACCATCTACTGAGATAACAAATCCCAGGTATACTAACTCCCTCTTCACGAAGTTGCACTTCTTGAGATTGATCAGCAACTGCTCCTCCCACAGTTTCTCAAAAACCCTCCTGATGTGCATCAGGTGCTCCTCCAGGGTTCTGCTAAAAATCAATATATCATCCAAGTAGACAATAACAAATTTGCCTAGAAATTCTTTCAGGACTTCATTCATTAACCACATGAAGGTACTCGATGCATTGGTTAGCCCAAATGGCATGACCAACCACTCATATAGCCCCTCTCTGGTTTTAAAGGTTGTCTTCCACTCATCCCCTTCTCTAATGCGGATCTGATGGTAACCACTTTTTAGGTCAATCTTCGTGAAGTACTCAGCTCCACTCAAACAGTCCATGATATCATCCATCCTGGGCAATGGGAATCTATATTTAATAGTGATCTTGTTAATTGCCCGAGAGTCTGTGCACATTCTCCACTCTCCATCCTTCTTGGGTGCTAGTACTGCAGGTACTGCACATGGGATAAGACTCTCCCTAATCAGCCCTTTCTTCAACAGATCTTGAACTTGCCGGTTTAACTCCTCAGTTTCTATAGGTGTCATTTTGTGTGCAGCCTTGTTTGGCAAGCTCGATCCAGGCACCAAATCTATGTGGTGACTGATCTTCCTAACAGGTGGTAAACCTTTAGGAACATTATCAGAAATGATATCTAGAAACTCCTCTAGCAACCCCATGACTTCCACTGGAGTTTCCTTGCATTCTTCTTCCCTAACCCTTGGGATGATTGCATAGCACATATGATCTTGCTTCAGACCATCTAAAAATTTTCTTCCATCAACTAGACAGACTCATGCACTACTGCATACCTTCTCATCCGCCTCCTTTAGGGGTTTCAACTTATGTCGAACTCCATTTTTTGACAAGGAGTATGTGTTGGCTCGACCATCATGTACAACACTTCGATCAAACTACCATGGTCTCCCTAGCAGCAAGTGACATGCATCCATAGGCAAGATGTCACATAAGACCTCATCTCGATAAGTTCCAATGTTGAAATTCACCAGGCATTGCTCACTGACCAGCACCCGATGGTCCTTTTGTAACCATGCAATCCGATAAGGGTGCGGGTGTTTTCTTCTCTCCAGCTGTAGCTTGGCAACCATCTCCTCAAAAACTAGGTTGTCAGTGCTTCCATTATCGATGATGATGTTACAGACCTTGCCTGTGCACTTGCATCTTGTGCGAAACAGGTTGTTCCTCTGGTCTGCCTTCTTCTCTTCATTCAATAAGACCCTTCTGATGATCATCGCTTCTCCTCTTTTTGCCTCCTCAGAGTGCTCAGATTCTACACCTTCGTCTGCTATAGCAGCTCGGGCCTGACCCTCAGGTCTTCGATTTAGCCTCTCTTGATGTTGCGGGCAGTTGTATGCCCAATTTCCTTCTTCTTCGTAGTTAAAGCAGGTTCCTCGAAAGACACCTCTTCCAAACCCTCACCCAGGCCTACCTCTTCCCATCGGGTAGTTGTTGTTCTGATTGCGTGGGCATTGGTTGCCCTCCTCCTTCTCTTATTTCTATTTTTGGCTACTGCTAGCTTCACCAATTTTCCCCAAATCTTTGTATCTTCCTCCATTGGCTCTTCCACCAGCTCTTCCACCCCTATCCTTTCCTCTCTGCTTACCATCAAATCTCCTATTCAGTTTCTCTTCTACTTTTAATGCAAACTAGTATGCATCCTCAATCGTGCTCATCCTGACCAGCCCTAGTTCTTCTTGAATGCTGGTTCGCAATCCATTGATGTATCGTGCGACTTTCTCCTTATTCGCCTTAGAATGGCCGATTCTAATCGAGATCTGATAGAACTCCTCCGTGTACTCCTTGACAGATTTACTTGCCTGTCTAAGACTCTGCATCTTTCTCAACAAATCCAACTCATAATCTACAAGGATGAATTGCCTTTTCAACTTCTCTACCATCCTATCCCACCTGGTGATCTTTTCCTTTCCCCTCTTGTTCCTCTCCAGCTGCAATCCTTTCCACCAGATGCTAGCATGTCCTTTCAGCTTTGTTTTTGTGAACCTGATCCGATTTGGGTTTGAGATCTCTTCATACTCAAAATACTCCTCCATGTCATTGATCCAATCTATCAACTCCTTGGGGTTGAGATTCCTAGAATAAGTAGAGACATCAAACTTTAGCTTCTTCCCAATCTGGGATATGGCCCTATACATCCTAGCCTCTACTGGATCCAATGCTTCTTCCTCATCAGATGGACCCTCTTCTTCCCAAACTTCATCTTCACTGGGTTCCTCCCTTCTTGGCTCAACTCCTCTTCTGATTTCCTCCTGTAGGGCTTCAACTTGCCTCTGCAAGGCTCTAAGATCGACCTCTGCTTGCCTGTTCCTCACACCACCACGGTTCCTACATGGGGGCATCCTATTCGCTTCCTCACACCCACAACCACAATCCTGGCGCAAACTGCCTCACTTTTGGTGATCGGTTTGCACACTCAGAACCTTTTGGCTCTGATACCACTTGAAGCAGAACTAATATCACACACAGAAAATTCACACAAATTTCATTAACAGAGGTCTTAAATTTGAAAATACATCAACTATATTCAAAATGGGCAAGGGTCCTTTTACAATGCATGCATGACCTTTTTATCACCGATCTGACCCTTGTAGACATCATTACACAGAATGCGAGATTCCTTGTAACCGCCCACATGAATGTTCTGTCATCACCTGCAAGATGCTGCCAGGTGCCCTGAATCATCATGGCCTATAATGGCGGAGTGCGCTGCAGCCGCCTGTCCATCCACCCACCGAGTCATCATTCATATGAGTGCTCTATAGCCATCTGTAGTCTGTTGCCACATGTCCTTCTGCCAGGGTCTCTGTAACTGCTTAATACTCCATGGCCACCTGTAAATTGTTGTCACGTGTCCTTCGGCTATGGCCTCTGCAACCGTCAGCCTGTCTAGAGTCGTGAGCATTTTGTCATGATATCGTGACGTGTTTGCTTCCTTATGCTCTCTCTCCTCTTTGGTCGCGATATCACGATGTTTTGGTCATTCGGTCTCTATTTCTCCTTCGGGCCGTGAAACCGTGACATGTCGCGATTTCATGACCATTTTACCCCTTGGTGCCTTTGCCTCAAAAACGTCACGATTTCATGACCACTTTGCACCCTGTCACCTTTCTTCCGAAAGTGTCACGATTTCATGACCACTTTGCGCCTTTAAGCCCTCACTCCGAAAGTGTCACGATTTCATGACCATTTCGTGCCCTTGAGTCTTTGGTCCGAAAGTGTCACGATTTCGTGACCACTTTGCGTCGTTGAGCCTTCACACCGAAAGTGTCACGATTTCGCGACCACTTTGTGCCTTCGAGCCTTTGGTCCAAAAGTGTCACGATTTCATGACCACTTTGTGCCTTCAAGCCTTTGGTCCGAAATTGTCATGATTTTGTGACCACTTTGTGCCATCGAGTCTTGCCTCCGAAAGTGTCGAAATTTCATGACCACTTTGTGCCTTAGAGCTTTGCCTCCGAAGGTGTCACGATTTTGCAACCACTTTGCGCCTTCGAGTCTTGCCTTCAAAAGTGTCGCGATTTCGCGACCACTTTGCGCCTTCGAGTCTTGCCTCCGAAAGTGTCATGATTTCGTGACCACTTTGTGCCTTAGAGCTTTGCCTCCAAAGGTGTCGTGATTTCGTGACCATTTTGTGCCTTGGCCTCTTTGCTTTGAAAATGTCACGATTTCATGACCATTTGGTGCCTTGGCTTCTTTGCTTTGAAAATGTCATGATTTCGTGACCATTTTGCATCCAGGCTGCTTTGCTTCGGAAATGTCATGATTTCGTGACCATTTTGCGTCCAGGCTGCTTTGCTTCAAAAATGTCATGATTTCCCGACAGTTTCGCGCCTTGGCTCCTTTGCTTCAGAAATGTCATGATTTCGTGACCATTTTGCACCTTGGCCCCTTTTCTCAAAAAGCGTCGCGATATCACGATAGTTTGACCCTTTGATGCCCTTTCTCAAAAAGTGTCATGATTTCACGACAACTTTGGCACTTAAAGAAAAAAATATTTTTGGGTGATGCAAGATTGCTTTTCCACCTCCGGATGCTCCTGCATCACATCTTGGTATATCTTGTAGATTTATTCCTTCCTAAAACAATATTAATCGTGTTCCCTTACATTAAGGTTATTATATATATATATATATATATATATGTATATATATATATATATATATATATATATATATGTATATATATATATATATATATATATATATGTATATATATATATATATATATATATATATGTATATATATATATATATATATATATATATATATATGTCCCATTGTGTGGATTATCATTGTAGAATATAAATTATGGATGAATTATTTGATATTTTTGGATATTGTGGATGATGTTTTTTTACAATAAAAAATCATAATTTTATTTCAAGAATGAAATAAAATTACACTTCTCAGGTGCCTTGGCACAAATAGAAACCCATATAAAACATATTATTGGGAGTCAAAATATAATTATAGTCAAATAGATTAGAAATAAAATCCCATATTCAAAACAACATGGATATGATAAGGACAAAATTACTTATATATCAATATATAATCATCAAAATAACCTCCATGTCCATAATTAGGATAGAAACCAATGAAAAAGAAATCAGAAAAAAGAAGGAAACAGTAAAAATATATAAAAATATAGTTTAAATTTTCTATAAATTTCTAGTCAATGGAAAGATCCATAGTAAAACCTAAAGCTAGCATATAAAATAGGGGTATGATATGTGATTTAAATAATAAAATCTATACTTGATCCCTTCCATTTGCAATAAAACTTTTGGAACCTACTAACCTTTTGATAACATGTTTGCTTCCTAATTTAATTCCCTGTAAACATGAGTAAAAGAGATATTTAAAAAAAGGAAATCACCTCAAGTAGTTCATCTCCCATTGGTCTGAGAAGATTATTTTATAATTGAGTAGATCCATTCATCCACTTGATGACCAAAGTAGAGACTCCAAAATATGTAATATTTTCACAATTCTCTCCAAAGTGCACTTCATTAGTAATCCCAATGCTTAAAACTCAGCAAAATTACTAGAACCCATTTTGATACCTACTTTAAATTTGATATAGTGGGTATCCAAGAAGTCTAAAATGCCTCCCACACTAGTAAAATTTTCCTACCTCTAATTGGCCCCATCAAAAAAATCTCAAGGTTGAGATTTTTCAATGAACAAATTGTCTATTTGTCAAGGTTTCTTATGTTTGCAAGGCCCTTTATTGATTTATACCAAAGTCTTCACCTAAAATATGACCTAAACTAGGGTTATTAAGTTCCCTTAAAAAATGGTTGCATTCTATGCTAACCATATACCCTAACATATAAGACATGGTAAAGAAAGAAACTATTTCAACTCTTTTTTCAAAAACCATTGTCTTAAGCATACCTCCACTATTTCTCCTCCCCAAATATTTGATATCTAGTTACCTATTTAGCTTCTAACCAAACCTATTAAGAAAAAGAGCATTTTATTAAAAAATGTGTGATTTTTTCCTCCTCTAACTGACATAGCATACAAATACTTGGACCTTATCTGCTTCTCCTCTATAAAACTTCCAAATTTAAAGCTTTATTTCACAAATCTAATCATATAAAAATAATTATCTTTTTTGGGGCCAACAATTTCCAAATCTACTTCCACCACCAAGTAGACCCTTGGGGATTACGGTAAAAATTTACTTTTAGGTAAGTATAGCCATATACTAACCCCCAAATATTTTGTATGCCCAAGCAATAGTATCTATTTTAGCTCTCAACTTGATATGACTCTTATTAAGACTATCAATGTAAGCCTTCCACAAAACAACCTGTTTATCAAAAATATCCAATACCTAAAGCTACTTCCAACCATGGGTCTAAAGACCAGAAGAATCTAATTCCCCACATGATGAAGAAATTTAAAACCCTTGTCTTGTAAATAACCTATCATATATTCTCACAATGAAATATTTTCTCAACTAACCAAAATAGAATCAACCCTTATTTTAACTTGTTCATCATTGTCCACTTTCCAAGCCAAATATTTGTTCAGCCATAGGAAAGGCCTGTAGTAGTGCCTTCCATTGAATAGAAATATTTTTTATGCTTTTCTATGGTCTTTTGATCCAATCCATAAATGTCCCTATATGAATGTACTTTGTTTCAATAATATTCCTCCATAATCCTTCTATGGTTAGAATCCTACACAAGTTATTTTCTACCAAAGAAGAACATAAAAGAAGGATGTTTTTAATTCCTTAACCACATTCCTCCTCTTGCCTAGAAATACTCTACCATTAGATAAAATAATACCTTCATGTTCCTTGCATATATTCCAAAGAAATCTAAAGCAGTATTTTATTATTTTCTCTAGAACTCCTTTCGGAATGAAGGTTGAGTACCAAAACATAGGAATTGCCTTAGGAACAACCTTTACAAATTTTAATTTCCCACCAATGGAAAACTATCTATTACAACAAAGGTTAATCCTAAATTCAATATTCTCTAAAAGTCATCCCCAATATCTCTTCATGTAACTATTCGGCTTCAATACAAAACCCAAATACATAAAGCCTTCTTGGAAATCTAAGAGATTAAAAGGAAAAAGTCTAATTAGACCTTATTTAGTATCCTCCTCTAGACCATTAAAGCATATAGAGGATTTTTTTAAATTAATTTTCATGACACTAGCAATACTATAAATGTATAATATTTTCTTTAACATTCTCGATTCTCTTGAACTACCATTAGTGAACAACAATACATCATTAGAAAATAATAAAATATATAAATAAATGACCCACACTTTGATCCCAAACATGGATTCTATCCTCTTTGCATCCAAAATAGATCTGCTCAATCCTTTAGCAACCAACAAAAAAAATAAAAGAGATATAGGGCATCCATGTCTTAGTCCTCTTGACGGTCTAAAATATTTATAAGTTGATCCATTGATAAGAACAATAAAAGATACAGGAAAAATAGATCCTATAATCCACTTCACTATTAGATAGCTAAAACCCACATGTAGGAGCATCAATCTGAGATAAAACCATCTAGTTCTATCATAAGCTTTAGATAGATCTAATTTAAGGACCATCATGAAAATATTTTTAGTTTTAATAAAGCAAAGGCCCTCTTTTGTAGCTCCTATGGCTTCAAAAATCTATCTACTTGTTATAAACCCAAATTACTCCTAGGAAATAACTTCAGAGAAAATATTCTTCAATATAACAACCAAAACTTTGCAATGATTTTATAGATGAAGTTACACAAGGAAATAGGTCTAAATTCATAAAAGGTTTTAGGATTTTCCTTTTTGGAAAACAAATATAAAAAGGTGGATTTAAAAGCCCTCAAAATCTGACCACTCAACCTGACTTCCTCCATTACTATGAGAAGATCCTCCTCAAGAAGATCATAGAAAACTAGGAAAAACTCCACACGCCATCTATTAGGCCCTAGAATTTTATCATTTTTGAAATAAGTTAGGACAACTTTCAGTTCTTTCTTTATGACCTCCTTCATAAGTAACTGATGATTCTCCTCTATCACAAAATTGGTGAAGAAAGTAGTTAACTTTTAAAATTTTCCAATATTGATTTTATTAGGTTCTTTATAGATAGATTGAAAATGTCTTACTCCCAAATCTATTAACTTAGAGAATATCCTAATGAAGACCCCTTCTTCATTCTACATATTCCATATAGTGTTAAAATTCTTCCTATGATTGGTAAGATTATGAAAAAACTTAGTATTTTCATCACCTTTTTAACCATATAGCTCTACTTTTCATTGTCCATTTAATTTCCCTCCACTCCAATAATTTGTTCTTTTTAACTTCTAGTTCAACCCATCTTTTTTTCTCCTCGTCTTTAAACAAAACAACCCCATTTTTAATGAATATATAACATTTCCTTCTCCACCAACTTAAGATCTCTATCTATACTCTAATTTTTTAAATATAATCCAAGATGCCACAACTCCTTTTAAATTTTAAAAAATAGTAGCAAATTGAAAACTTGTCGATAACCTAGAACTTTGATCATAACCAATCCATTATTTTTTAATCAGTTGTTGAAATCCTTCTTCCTCTAGACAAATTGGATTAATATTAAAAATGTTAGAAGGTTCTTGACTTTCTAATTGAATAAGTATGGTAGAATGATCCAAACCATCTCTAGTCTCAACCCATGATTGTTTTTTGTCTATTTCATTGGGTAATGACTCTAAGACCAAAATATTTTCCAAACTCTTTGATATCCAAACTTCCCCAACTCTATAATTTCTCCATGTAGGCAATAGATTTATTGGTTCCATATCAATTAAACTAGCTTCTTCAATATTATGTCTGAAATAATCTACAATTCTATCAAGTCTTGCAAATTCTCTCCATACCTCACTTATGTTCATGGTAAAATTGAAGTCCTCATGAATGATAACTCTTTTATCCCTAAAATCATTTTAGTATTTTGTTGTAGATTTAGCAAACCCCTATATTTGAATGAGACTTCTAGCCTTCAAAGGCAATTTTTAAATATCTTGGATTTTGTAGTAATGTTTAGTTCCTTTATCCTTTCAACGTCCTTGTTAAATTTTGACTTTCAAGACCTTATTTTCAAGAATATAGAAGTATTGAGGTCTTCACCAATATCCTCTAAAATGTGGCAAACTTCTTTCCAAATACTTCTTCCTTGGGCTTGTTTTTGGATGGCAATAATTATCCCAATTTCTTTATGTATCAAGAACTTATTCTTGGTGGTAAATTTCTCCAATGAGTTATCCTAGGAACTCATTTAATGGACTTCTTCAAATCTCCTTCAATGAGGCTCACCAAGCCTTCTCCATGTTTCTCCTTGAGACCTCTTCTCTAGGTTCTTTACTCTCATAGCTTCTCTAATCTTTCCAATGAGCCCTTTCATTCAATATTCTACTGTGGAAGTGTTGGCAATGAGATCTCCTTTATGGATATCTAAAATTTTCTATTGCTATAATCTAGAATGGGACTTGTTTCTTGTCCTTATTAATTCTTCTATCTTCCTAAATTGGAAGTTCTTCAATGGGACCTCTTTTAGGTATTTTTCAGCTTCTTGAGATGTTTTCTCCTTCTACAATCTACATACTTCAATCTTCAACGGAGATCACCAATATCCAATATCCTACTAGACTCATCTATAGAGTCTCTTCTTCCTTAAGTCTGCAATAAGGTTGCTATGACCTTTTCCTTTATTTTGTAATTTGTAGGTCTTCAACTCTTGTAAACATACCTTTTTTTAGGTCTCTAAAATATTCATTATTCTACTTGTTTTTGCATGTGTTGGAATGATTATAGTGAATATTTTATTCCTAGCACTATGTAGGAAGCTTCCCAAATTTCTATGAATCTCTTTTTCCTTAAAAAAGATGTTAGAAACTGGAATGGAATAATATATACTTCTGGATATAATGAACTTCACTAGTTGATTTGTTAACCTAATGGAATTAATGTCAAGTCCTAGTATTCACATATTTATTTGCAACTCTATGGAAACACTCTAGCCACCTTCAATCTCATAAATATTATAATTGATATTTCTAAACTCCTCTCAATCTCTCTTTGTGTCTCTCCCTATTTCCTATTGATCTACCATGTGCTCTAATACCACTATTAGCTTTGGTGAAGTATATTAATGGATATGCAACCACAAGATGTAAAATATGTAGGCTATGCTAAGTATATGATAATGGTACTTAAATATGTAGTAAAATAAGAGAATAGACTTCTACAATAACTCAATAAAATACCATTAATGAAAGCTCATGAAAATAGTACAATGTAATATAGTGGAGGACTATGAACACTCCAAAATTTTACAATGAAGATCCATATTGTACCTAATCACTACTATATAGTAACATTATCTCTCTCTTTTCCTCTATCAATATAGATCAAGGTACATATATATAATATGAGTTACTTGGGCTTTACTCAACCTATTCCTATGACTCATGTACATATGGACTTTAGACACTAAAATAATGTCAATCCGATTAGACTACAATGATGCACTCTTATCGACACCATATGGCCCCATTGGGAAATATCAGGGGTTAAATAATGGTCCTAACCACTTTTATGAAGTTTTACCCCAATTTTGGGAAGTTTTGGGCCATGTAGCCATGGTTGTCCCTCCATAGGATGACCATAGTTCATGGTTGTCCTGCCTAGGGACGACCACCAATAACCATCCTTGGGTGGGATGGTCATGGTCTAGGCCCCTCAAAAATCAAGGGTAGGACAAATGGCAATCAAATTATATTATTTATCCTACCCAATGATCTATAACATATTGAGGGCCTTCCAAAGCCATCACAACCTGCAAATTGGAGGCCTCTTCCACCCAAGATATGGCAAGGGTTTTGACAAGTGGTGACAACTACCTTGCATAACTGAACTTGTCCCTTTGATCTTCTGGCCCTCTTGGTATATAAATTGAAGTCATTCCATCGAATTTGTGAGAGGTATTTGTAATAATTTGCAATGAAGTGTTGTCAATATTTACTCTCCCCTTTCACCATGTATTTTTCCTTGAAATATCCATCCATTGAAGGAGGTTTCCAAGTAATACCAAATACACAAATCCATTCAAAAACCCATCCATTTATATGAATTAGATCACAAAATTTGATGACAACACCCCTAGAAGTATTTTGAACCATGTCCCAGAAGAATTAGTGGTAAAAACCACCAAGTTTGGTGGTCGTCCCCACTTGGGATAGTTAATAGTCCCAACTGGAAAACCTAGGGATGACCATGAATTGGAATATAATTTTGGATCAATTTAAGTGTAGATCATTTCTAAATTATTTTACATACATAATATTAGAATTTGGTGTATTTTGGAGTAGTTTTGGACCTTCAATTAGGTTTTTCATTATGATAGTCCCAATTGGAACACCCAGGGATGGCCATAGATTCTACTTATAATTTTATTTCAATTTTTGAATAAATCATTCCTAAGGTAGACAATGTACATTATGCTAATTTTAGGTACAATTTGGAATATATTTGTAATGTCTATTACACTTTTTGTATTCAATATTGCATGCATATTTATGATTTCATCTTAATCCGCACATGCTATTAATAAATTTTAATTTATTGTGTGTAGATCTAGATATTGTAACATGAAAGAAAGGAGTTACAAGTTTGAACATGGATAGATCTTCATAGCGGTAGCAAAAGCCTACTCTTCAAATCATGAGTGCAAGGAAGACACTGAAAGTGCACCTTGAGTTTTTGAAAGGATTAGATCCTTTGAGTGTTATAATGGATTGTATCAATTAACAACAATCCTCAAGGGGATGTTTTGTAACCATACATTTTTAAAATATATTAAAATAAAGAGAACCCCCCATTTATTTCACTTATTTGTCATCATCATGCTTACTTTAATGTCACTTTTGAATGCTTAAATAGAACAATAGATGCATTTCATTTCCCTTTTTTAGGTTCACCATTTTTTCTACTCTACAATGGCGATCATGATGGGACCCTCGTCCATTTTCATTTTTGTAAGTTTTGAATCTTTTTTTATCCTTTAAATGTTTCAGGTTTTGGTCGTTTTGGCCTGAAATGATCCTTGATTTTCTAATTGGAACACCTAGGGATGACCATAGTAGCCATCCCACCCAAAGATGGCCCCAAAATTTGCAGTCGTCCCACCCTGGTATGACCACAAAACAAGGGGTTTGTAGCTCAAATTAATAGAAATAGTATCATGTTGGGCTTTCAAGGTAAGTATCTAAACATTTACTTTGCATGATTACTGTTTAGAAAAGGTTAAATTTAGATTTTTATGTCTTTTCCTTGTTAATTGAAAGGTAGATTTCGTTTTTTCTAAATTTTAAAACAACAAAAAAAAAGAAAAAAAAAGGAAAATAATAGCTTAATCATGCATTTGTATGGTTTGATTACTTGTAACCTACCTAACAGTTAGGTTGCCATATAGAATATGAATTTTGTAGGTTCTATTATTCATGCAATACTTCTGAAAGTGAAACATTATTTTGCATTTAGTGAAGTTTCATTGAGTGCTATTTTGTTTTACTTTCTTTAAGTATAAAAAGAACCAAACACACCACAACATATTTTAACATTAGTGAGCTAGAACATCATCCCCAACCACTAATAGAGACCAACGATGGTGGGATTCATCTCCACCCATTGGCTTGCATTATATGAAACCTATTTTTTTGCCAAAGCTAGCTCCAAGAACCATCTTAGCCATGTAAAATAGTATGCATTCCTCTTCGAAGGGTGTATCATTGTCCACGATCAATATGCATGAGGACTAGTAGGACCTGTGCTCCCTAATTGGGTATGGGATTCATCTCCATACTTTGGTTGGTTTATGTGACCGAACTTTCATTGTCGGTTGTCAAGCTATAAGAATATAGGTAAAATCCATTAAACAAATTGTGAATTACATCAAAAATATTTAAACACATGAAAAGAGATCTCTTTGCAAAACAATAAATCAAAAACACACAAAATAGTTTAGGGAACACATATAAATATTTAAAAGAGATAAACACTTGTATTGTGTGTTTCTATTTTTGTGTGTTGAATCATGAAAATTTATAAAAGATATAATAACGTAGGGTTTTGAAATAAGTAGTTATGGGATGCACCCAAAGCCAAGCCCATTCAAGGGCTAATGCTATGGAGAGTAGGCAAGGAGATGTAGATCATATTTGATTTGACCCTAAGGATATGATTATACCTCCTTGGTAGCCTCCTACTCGCTCAAGTCCTAGAATGTCAAATCAAGAACCTAACCTACAAGGGACCCCCATGCGGGACACCCCTACAAGTTTTGGTCCTAATCAAAGAATTTACTTTATAAATATAAACACTTCACATATATTCTTTCAATAATGAAAACCATACATTGAGGTACAAAAAATAGAGCAATACCATGCATTCCAGTGCCTCCTTAGTCTACCTCACACACTTACATGTAGGATCAAGACTATTCACCATGGGTAGGGCCAAATGAACAAAATACACCCTTAAATCACCTTAATAGGTCTCAACAGTATAATTATTAAGATGAGTATGATACTCATCACCTTGGTTGAGCAAACTTAGTATTTCCCTTCCTCATTTATGAATGAAGACCCAAGGAGAATCTTGATTATCCTTGATCACATTATTATAAACAAGCATGATGTGCTTCTACACCATATGAGTATAAAGAATGTATTTTTAGGAGTTATCCCCAAGTGAACGTGACCTATATCAATCGAGGGAAGCTTATAGTCAACCTTTAAAATCATCCTAAACAAGATAGGTATCATGGAAATAGTTCTAGGGCTCATATACCTTGTACAACTAAGAAGATAAACCAAGTTTGTAAGATATATGATGATTTCCAAGCTTAATTCAATTATATTTGGCTAGATAAACAATGTTGGCTCACTAGCATCAGTTAGAGAAACAAAGAATTAAATAGCAAATTCAAGAGACCTTACATAATGGGGTCCCTACCCCAAGTACTCATATATAGCGAGTTCATCAGAGGTAACCTACATTTGATCAAAATAGGAATCCTAGGCCTAACCAAATATTGCCTCCTTGACCTCCTAGGCCTAATCAGGACTTACTCCTTAGGCCAAACATAGATCACCTTTTGCAGGTATTTGTTCCTCCTTGTAGGCCAATGCATGAAATGCCTTAAGAAGCCTACGATGATTTGGAACCATAAGAGGAATATCTAGAAGAAACTTATGGAGGAATGGTGGATGAAAATAAACCACCATGATATATGCTTGACATTCCTCACCATCCCTCATGAGGGTAAAGAAAATAGGAGGAGATCAAATCCTCTAATGCGTATAAAATATTGTTTGAATGAATGAAAACCATAGAAATAAATACCTTTGGATTAAGGCTTCAAAAGCCCACTTTGCACCAAATTCATAGTCAATCACTTCACCTATCAATACCTTCTTCTACATACCTAGAGCATTTTAAAATACTCAAGTTTGATAGATTCAAAGGAGAGGAATATGGATAGGAGCATGTGACTAGGTTCATGAACCAATGCTTCAATATCCAGGATAATGATGTCTTACTTCTGAGAACATTTTTGATTACCCTCTCTGGCCCAATCGTAGAGTGGTACAATCAACTCCCAAGGCACATCATCCATAGATTTGAATAATTTATGGATGCATTCCTATAATATTTCACCTTTAACACTAAGTGAAAGGTGACTTTAACAGACCTCATGAGGTTGAAGCAATATGATGATGAGTCAATCATAGATTATGGTAATAGATGGCGAACTCTTCTCGCTAAGCTACCATACTTACTACCAGTGTTTTATTTGACTTGTATGTTTTCCAAGAGTTTTTTAAATCTAATTTTATTATTGCTACAACTCTAACAATACCAAACTCTTGAATATGCTCTAGCACAGGCTATAACAATCGAAGAAATCAAAATTCAATAGGGGGATATCACAAAACCTTGTAAAAAGGAGTGGAATAAGAACACAAATGGCAATCTAGCACAACCAAAGTTGATAGTAGTTAATTAAGTTGCCATTAACATTACAGGTTATATACAACCAATGTTGTATTAGAAGGTAAACTATTATATCCAACCTCCTCCTACAAGTTACAATAACAACACTTAGGTGAATCAAGGGAAAAATAAGCAATGTCACCCTAGGCAAAAATGTATACTTTCATTGAGTCTATGGAGTCCCTATTCGATCGTCTATGTACATACAAAGAAATTACTCTTGAGATCCAGCCTATATATTTGAGTATGGGTAAACCAAAGTCTATGGGACATTGTTAAGACCTATATTGTAGGTACCATAGATAGAATGGACATGACATGCCAATGTGCTACGGATTCAAAAAACTAGTACAATACATGATTGAGAAGAATGATATTAAAATTGATAATCTTCTTTCAATAAGTAATCAACAAATGGGTGTTTTTAAAGACTCATTTCCCATTCACGAGGTGCAAGAAAATCAAGCAAAATAGGTAAATGAGGTCCATACGACACTCCATAAATAAGGGTTCATCGGGATGGTTAGCATTGTGAAAAAGAATAGGTATTATCCAAATAAAGTTGCACCACCTGGAGGTTCAAACAATATTCCCTCTATGTCACAGCCTCCACCACCTCCAGTGCAAAGCCTTCCACCTCATCCAGTGGTTACCATAAATAGTAATCTTGCTAAAAGCTTACAAACAACATCGGCCTGACTCTCTCTATATGATCTTATTCAATAGTCTCCATCTCATTGAGAATATATTATGGATATCCTTAAGTCGATTGAAATGTATCCCCAAGAGTCTAACTCATTTATCAATTTCATGGGGCACATTCAGAAGTGTAAAGATCCAATAATCACATTTTATGAACATGAACTCAAACCAATATCAAATGAGGCGGTTAATCCTCCCTTACACATCATTGCCTGTGTAAATGGAACACCTTACAAAAGAGTTCTAATTGAAATGGGTTCTTCAAGTAATATCATCACCACAAATACTCTCAAGCATCTAGGTCTTTTAGTATCCCACATTGCTGCATCCACATATACCCTCAAATCATTCAACGATACTATATGCTCAACAATTGGCACTATAGTCTTACCTATTCAAGTGGAATAGAAAACCATACCAACATTGTGTCATGTCTTAGAAGGAGCAATGGCATATTATATGTTGGGTAGACCCTAGATTAGGGATATAAAGTGTATGCCATCCATAGCTCACCAATGTTTGAAGTACACTCATGAATGGCAAGTTCATATTGTCTTCATAGATGTTGAGCCCTTCAAATACTATAACTTGGTGCAACATATCCCCGAGTCAACCTTACCTTAAACTCATGTGGACATTCAACTGAATAATTCCATTCAAGGTCCGACTCCTTCACCATCACCTTCCATATATCCATTACCAACTTCTTCTATACCACCCTCATAAATTACACCTTTAGATATACCTTTTTCATCATCAAATCCTCCATACAGGAACATGTTGAAGAGGCCTATTGATGAGATCCATTCAATCATATCCACCATTTCCACGAAAGAGATTCCTAGTCTAGCAAATGAGGAACCACCTCATGAGGTAATCATTGAGTCATCTCAAGCCTTGATTCCATCCCCTCCATCCTCACCATCCTAGGTCATAGTAAATTTAGCTAATATAAGTTTGGGAGAGTACCTAGTGAGGAATATCACAAAAGTTCCATTCATTTATACAATACATAATACAGGATGACCTTGTCTTCTCATAGGTGCCATCGTACCTCTAGGTATATCTCCCTATCAAATAAAATTCATATATGGGGTATTGAATATGGCATGGAACCATATCCTCAGCAAGAAGATAATGAAGAACCCTTTTTTGAGGACATCAATTATATGTCCAATCCCAACTATACCATGTGATATCTTCATTGCTACCATTGGTATGGCTATGGTTTGGGGTTGTATAAACAAGGTACTCATGTTCCTTTCCAAGTGCAATATCAATTACCATATGATAAATCTGGCTTAGGAGACAACAAGTATGTGCCTCTCGATTGCCTCACAGAGATTTTAGAGTATCTAGGTTTGAACTATAGGGATGAGCTTGCACATGATCCTTATGATAATACTAATCATGTCCACTCTTTGGGGGATTATTTTCCTATAAATATGATAGATCAAGGGATATCTATTTATTTCACCCAATCCTATGAAGAAGGTGAAGGTTTACATACTCTCCCATTCAATAATGAGGAAGAGGATCAAGGTCCTCCTTATGAATGGACAACTGATGATGAATCATATTATGGTGTAGCATATATTAACTCCTCTAGTTCAGATGAGTAATACAAGCAGATCATCTTATTGGATGATGAAGAAGAGTTCTATCTGCATGTGTTCTCATTGAAACATACCCTTTGGTGATAGCTTTTTCCACTTGAGGAGTAAGATTATCCCCTTCCACATAGACCACCTCCAATCATTCCACCTCCATTTCAACCACCCCTATGAGTCTTGCGACAACCTTTTGTCACTAGACCCAATCTCCCATCCAATGGAGATCATCCATCCATTAATATGATTTTCATAGATCTTACTGCATCCTTGCATGATTTGAATAACCCATTAAAGCCATTAAAACTCAAAATAAAGCAATTAACTTTTATTGGGGAGATTCTCCACCATATCCATCAAGTATTGGCCTTGCGATGAAATGTTACAACCGTTTCATTTTTTCCAAGACCTACTCAAAATGTATTTCATGCTTAGGTTGATCCTGATTTTCCAATTGATGAAATAAACCTAGATGATGACATTCATTTGATACCTACTCCACACTAGTTGGAATAAAGATCTCATATTTCAATTGAGCCAACAATTGATAGGGATATCAGCAAAGATCCTAAAATTCCCCAATTCATCAAGTTATGGGAAATCTTATCCCTTACTGAGCAAGTTTATTGTATAGCTCTTCTAAAAAAGAAGAAAGAACCTTTTGCATGATCTTATAAATACATGCTACGAATAGATCCAAATTTAGTCATGCATAATCTTGTGATTGACCCAAATGCAAAACCAGTTAAGCAAAATCTACACAAAATGCATCCAACAGTAGCCTTAATGGTGAAATATGAATTGTAAAAACTGTTAGATGTCAATTTTATTATATCAGTTGATTATCCACCATGGGTTTCTATTATGGTACCTATCAATAAACCTGATGGAAGGATTCACATTTGCACCAATTTTTGAGATCTAAATAAAGCAAGTCCTAAGGATGAATTCCCTTTGTCAAACATTGATGCACTGGTGGATGCCATAGTAGACCATTAGATGTTATCCCTAATGGATGGTTTCTCCACATACAATCAAATTTGCATCAATATAGAGGACCAATTCAAAATGGCGTTCATAGTTTCTTGGGGACATTTTGTTATAAAGTCATGCCTTTAGACCTCAAAAATGCTGGTGCTACCTACCAATGAGCTATGACTTACATATTCCATGACCACATGCATAAAATTTTGGAAGATTAAATAGATGACTTATTGTCTAAATCTTTACTCCACAATGAGAAAATTGATGTACTATGCAAAGTCCTTGATCACCTTATTGAACATAATATTATACTAAATCCCAAAAAATATGTCTTTGACGTCACATCTAGAAAACTCTTGGGATTCATAGTCTCTAAATTATGGATAGAGGTTGATCCAAATAAATTCAAGGTAATCCTTGAAATACCTCCTCCCACTACTATCAAGTAGCTACGTAGTCTACAAGGAAAGGTCACATCCATCAAGCACTTCATCACACAATTGTTGGATAAGTTTTGGCCTATGAACAAATTGTTACACAAGGGAGTCACATTTAAGTGGGATGATGAGTGTAGAGCCACCTTTGATGATATTAAATAATATCTAGGTTCACCACAAGTATTGGCTCCTCCTTGACCAAGAGTGCCATTCTATCTATACATATCAACTACTAATCTTGTGTTGGGCATCATGTTGGTCTAGAAGAACAAGTTGCACAAAGAACATGCTACTTACTATATTAGTCGCACTCTAGTCAATTAAAAATAAATTATGCATACATTGAGAAGCTAGGCTTAGCAATATTTTTCATCACTAAAAATCTATGCCATTATATACTCAATCATACCATGTATGTAGTATCCAAAGAGAATCCATTGCGATATATGATGAGTCATACTTACCATAATAGTTGCACGGAAAAATGGATTATGTTGTTGATGGAATTTGACATTGAATTCATTGAAAAAAAATCAATTAAAGATAAGGTCATCGCTGACCAACTTGTAGAGGCTCCCATTCAATATAACCGACCTCTTAGTATAGATCTTCCTAATGATGGAGTATTTCAAGTGTCAGAATCACCTGATATTGAAGAGTCTGAAGCACATGCTAACATGACTCTATTTTTTTATGGATCTAAGTGCGAGCAATGGGGGGCATAGGAATTATGTTTTTTACACATCAAGGGGCTCCAATACCGCTGTCATTCAAAATCGATTTCCCATGCACCAACAATAATTTTGAGTATGAAGCCTTTCGCATAGGCATTCAAATGATAATCGCCATGAAAATAACTAAGCTCAATATTTTTAGCGATTTCTTGCTCATAGTGAATCAAGTGAAGGGAATATTCTATTGTAAATGCCCAATATTGCAAGCCTACAATGCCCTTGTGGATAAAATTTTAGAAAAATTCGAATGGTATGATATTGAGGCACTCCCTCATTCATCTAACCATTTTGTGAACACAATGACCTCCTTAGGGTCTTTAATCCTACATAACCCATCTAATTATATCATAACCATTCAAGTCAAAAAAACTATCACAATATACAACTAAGCATGAGGACCTCCAATCCATGCTATAATTCCACATGATTCAAATTGAACCTTCTCATGAATGGTTCTCTCAAATTCATAATTACTTAAATAATGCTACTTGGGGGACTTTATTCCCTCAAAATCCTTTTGATATTAGCACAACGCTATATTTACAAGTTCTCTCCCAATCAACATTTGCAAGAGATGAACTTCAAAAGGAATAAGCAATTCATGAAATTGAGTTTTCTTCAAATCAAGATTGGTCCATCCAGCTAAAATATTACCTAAAGCTTGGTAACATACCTTCTAGATTGTCACATGCTTCTAAATACACATTCAAGCAAAACGTGACAAAATATGTCTCACTTAGAGATATTGTATCGTTAAAATTATGAGTGTATCCTCATTTGTTTCTTAGAACCTCAAGATATAGTTTTGGAAATCATCCAAGCACACGACGGTACATATGGTGGCCATTTCAATGGTATGGCCATTGCAAAGCACATTATTTGCATGGGATATTATTAGCCAAATTTAGATAAATATTGATGTGCTTATGTTAAGAAGTGCAAGTGTCAACACCATCCTAATTTGACACATGTACCTTCTCAGGCCTTACAACCGATTCAATCAGTTTGGCATTTTTTGTAATGGGAGTTTGACTTGATCAAGAAAATCTCATCCTCTTCCTCAAGCTATCACATGTTCATCATTATGACCACTAAATATTTCATAAAATGGGTGGAAGTGATTCCTCTTACCACTACGACTAGGCCTCATATTGTGGAGTTCATGTTACATAATATCATTTGTCATTTTGGTATCCCATCTAAAATAATTCTAGATAATGGGCCACCTTTCAAGAATAAATATGTGTGCACTTTAACAACTAAATATAAAATCCATCACATATTTTCTATGCCATATTATCTGCAATCCAATAGGTAAGTTGAGGCATCAAACAAAATAGTAATTACCATTTTAAATAAAACAATTAAGGATAATCACAAATATTGGCATTCTCAATTACCTCTTGTCCTTTGGTCCTACCATACTAGTAATCGAACACCCACTAGGGCAAATCCATTTTCACTAGTGTATGAAACTAAGGTCATGATGCCTTTAGATCTAGAAATATTTTCACTACATATATCCATGCAAGAGTTCATCGATGATGATACTGCATAGTAGGCTCGTCTGGACCAATTAACTTTACTTTATGAGTGACACATTAATGCTCTTGAGCACCTACATGTTTATTGAGCAGCTTAAGAGAGCCTATAACATGAAAAGTCCATCCTAAAGACTTTTAGGTTGGTGACCTTGTTCTAAAAGAGAGGCAACAAAATTCTAACTTGCCCTATTTTTGGGCTAAATTTGTAGCAAATTGGTTGTCCATACATTATCACTAGTCAGATTGGACCTGGAACTTATCACCTAGCTTCCATTGAAGGATGTGAGGAACCTGAATCCTTAAATGTCCTTCACCTACAACATTTTCACGCTTAAAGCACCGTGCCCTACCAAAAAGTTCCAAAGGTATCTATAAATCCTTTGGTCACCCAAAAAGCCCCAAAGGTACCCATAAACCCTTTGGTCACCCAAAATGCCCCAAAGGTATCTGTAAACTCTTTGGTCACCCAAAAATCTCCAAAGGTATCTATAAACCTTTTGGTCACCTAAAAAGCCCCAAATTTACCCATAAACCCTTTGGTCACCCAAAAAGCTCCAAAGGAACTCATAAAACCTTTGGTCACCTAAAAATCCCCAAAGGTACCCATAAACCCTTTGGTCACCCAAAACATCCCAAAAGTATCTATAAACCCTTTGGTCCTCCAAAAAGCTCCAAAGGTATCTATAAACCCTTTGGTCACCATAAAAGCTCCAAAGGTATCTATAAACCTTTTGACACCTAAAAAGCCCCAAAGGTACCCATAAACCCTTTGGTCACCCAAAATACCCCTAAGGTATCTATAAACACTTTAGTCACCCAAAAAACTCCTAAGGTATCTATAAACCTTTTGGTCACCTAAAAAGCCCCAAAGTTACCCATAAACCCTTTGGTCACCAAAAAATCTCCAAAAGAACTCATAAACCCTTTGGTCACCCAAAAATCTCCAAAGGTATCTATAAAGCTTTTGGTCACCCAAAAAGCCCCAAAGGTATCTATAAACCCTTTGGTCACCCAAAAATCCCCAAAGGTAACTATAAACCCTTTGGTCACCCAAAAAACCCCAAAGGTATATTTAAACCCTTTGGTCACCCAAAAATCCCCAAAGGCATCTATAAACCCTTTTGTCATCCAAAAAGCCCCAAAGGTACCTATAGACCCTTTGGTCACCCAAAGGCCCCAAAGGTATCTATAAACCCTTTTGTCACCCAAAGAGCCCCAATGACATTCCACTAAGCTCATTGATCAAATTGTATATATATTAATCAAAATATAAAACATCATTAAAATCACAAAAATACAAAAATATTGCATTACATTGCATTTCATATCATTGCATTACACAATCACTTGCATTTTGTATTCTAGAGTTGATCATACATGTTTAGCACAAAGTCTGTACACTAGTCATCCTTAAAAATCAACTTTTTCAAAAGTCATTATTCACACCTGTCTACATTACAATTATCATTTTCATCAATATTCCCCATATTTCGTATTAGTGTCTATTTCCCTTCACCTAGTCATTTGTTATAAGGTGTCATTAGAATAATCGGTTACTCAGTTACCTCTAGTTTTCTTTTCAGATTTTGTAGAAAGCTATCCTAATTTTTAGAATGTAGAGTCTTGCTTTGATTATACCTTGTATACGTCATAATCCCAACACACTTTCACATTAATAAATCCAAGTTTCATACAAGGAAAGATAAAACCTATAAAGTGGTCCTTGTTACCTTAAGTGAAAAGTTTACCTTGCTCATCCCCCTATGTGTATTGTTCAAAAATATTGAGAATTGACAAAATAACAAGCTCCTCCCTACCCAAAGCAATCAAAATACCTTACCTCATGCCAAATCTAGGAAAGTATCTAAGGGAAAAAGAAAAATAAATAGTGGTTTTTACCACTAACAAAAGCCAAAATTGTTCAAAAGAAAAAGTGGTTTTCACCACTATGAAAAGAAAAAATGTAAAATAAATAGAGGTTTTCACCACTAAAAAAATTCCTTGCTCACCAAACAAAAATGAGAAAATCCCTAGAGCAATTTAAAAATATAAGAAAGGAAGGGAGTACTAAACTTGAATCTCTGGAATTTTCAGCATTTGATAACTCTAAGGTGATCCTCATTGTAGGTTGGGTGGCATAAAACCTACCTAGAAATGGAGGTATCCTTACACATATGATATGTTTGTCACATTAGCAATCTTATTTTGTATAGACCAATGTTTTCTTGTGGATGAGCTAGTTTTTGGTAGCCTGTATTACCTATGGTCTAATCCAACTACGTACAAAACTTAGGACAATGATACATACAGGTTGATCTTCAGTACATATGGACTGCATAACTCATGTTTGACACTGGAGTAACTTTATGCATTATCATAGCAATGAACTCACATGCACACATAGGGATATTGAATATCTTGGTCATCCTAGAAAATTTATACCTTGCCAAAAAGTCTTTTATAGTTAATATACAAATTTTGACTAGTTCACTAGAGTGTTTGAGTCTCATGAAAACCTCAAATAAATTATATAACATCTTACTATTCATTCCACACCATACCATTTTATCACATGTGTTTTAGTTTACATTTTTATAATCCATTACATAGTCTTATGATAACATTAAAATGAATCGATGAATTATGTACAATCTATGGTGCTAGCATCTAGTGTGTCAGATAACATTCATAATTCATCATAAAAATTAGCAAATCATACATTTAATTATGTATACACACATTCACACATCATCAATCAATATCATATTATGATACATACATCCATGATAAGCATCCATAAAAGCATCAATAAAGTAAACATAAGCATTGCATACATCTAATAAAACAATAAGGAAACACATGATGACAATATAAAAACTCATATATATATATATATATATATATATATATATGTATGTATGTATGTATGGATAAAAATATACATCATAATCCAAAAACTACCCGTAGGCTACAATCAAGTGGGTCCTCAAACCTCACATTGCCAAAATCCAAAAATAACCATAGAGTCTCAAAAGCCATGGTCACATAGGACTGACACCATGAATCTCACTACCACCCTTAGTCATCGCTCATCGAGAGCTCCTAGATCTACTCTCCCTAGCCCTATATGCTCTCCTCATGAATCTAGGAGTCCCATCCTCAAAATACTGCCCTGTACCACTCCTCCTACTCTGTTAGTACCCAGTAGTAGAAGAACGAGCTAGTAAGTGCTCTCTAAGGTATGCTACCTCATCCTCTAAATCCTATGTATATGTTGTATCCTATTGGAAAAAATCTTGGTAGTCACTCAGTAATTTTTGGAGTTGTGTTACCTCCTCCCGTAGCCTAGCTACCTCACCACTGCTAGGTACCCCATGGCTCGAGCTCCCTAGTCTAAACTATGACTAAAGAGTAGCTAACTCTACTACCTACCTATCAATATCTACCTATGCAATCTGCACCTATGCGTGTAGGAGAACCCTCTCCTCTATGCACTCCCTCCACTCCTATTTCTATCTAATCAACTCACCCTATAGCTCAACAATGGTGGTATCTCATGCTACCAAATGTACCTGCAACCCTTGCTCATCAAAGTCATCCTCAACATAATCATCCTATAGATCATACATATCTAGGGTATCCATCCACTCATCATACACCTAGTGAAAAACATGTTGCTCACCTAATACTAGCTCCTTCTCATCTAGAGCATCATCATGTCCATCATCTAGAGCCTCCACATGAGCCTCCTCTATTTCTATAGCTGAGCCACCTCCTAGTGGCTCCTCCCCTCACCACTGGTGTGCCACACACTAGGATTCATACTTTACTATGGTCCCTACATAATTTAGCTTAAATATGCTCTTCGTAAGATCTACCTCCTCTCCAACTACCTCCACAGACCAAGTAAGTATCCTCTCATACCCATAGCATTGTTAGATCATTGGCTTTCTAGGAAAACCCTGGAATAGCCCAAATTATCACATAACTTGAGCATATGGGAAATACTCTCACTCAATCCCATGATGACCAACCAACCATATCCCTCATCATACTCGATGAAGCTGCACCTCAGCCTCAACCCATGTTGGACAATCCTTGTATGGTCTTCATATAACCTCCTCTACCTTGAGCCATGTAAAATATTTTGCATAGTGATCAATTGTGCCTATATAGGGACAAATATAATCCCTATCATAGTATAACTACCATAGGATACCATAGCCCATCTCCACATCCACAAGTTATGCCTGCATCATCCAAGGTAGTCCTCGTGGTTGATCCACAATTTATTCTACCATCCCCACACCTATAGTAGAAATTTGCATCCCAATATTTTTCACTCATGGAAATGGATCTTGTACAGCTCATTGTGAAGCTATACTAGAAACGTAGTGCCCTAAGCCATCACTAACAACCTCTCTATGGTGCACTCCATAATTGAAAACACCAACTCCAAAAGGTTCCAAGGGAACCTGGCTCCTGAAGAGTCTGGTAGAAACATGTTGGAGATAAGAATCATCTATAAGGCATGTCTCATAGTCAAAACCTCTTTTTCATACCATAGCTCCACTAGGATACCTCCGCTAGGTAAGTCTCGTATTGCCTCGTGCTAGTACTCTCTAAAATATCTCTAAAAAATCATATCTCTCAGATCTCGATAAGTAGATATAATAAGACACCCTTCTATCAAAATATGAAAAATTCAATAGATGTTATCTAAAATTACTATCAACTCTCTAGTAAGAAAGTGGAAGGTGTTGGTGCGAGGGTCCCACAGATCTATCAAAGTTATCAGGTAGGATGTATCTCCCAACACTATCTCTAATTGTGTAAATTTCTTAAGACCAATGGCATCAAGCCATTTCCAGTCATCCTCAGTAAGTAAGTCCCTAGTAGTATAAAAGAGAGTTAGAAATTGATAATGAATCTTGATCACCTGGTAGAGGCAAGCAAGTTCAATAAAAATGTAGCAAAAATGCAATAAAATTGCACAAAAATAGCAAAAACAACTCAAGAATAGGATATTTTTTTCCCAAATTCATGGTAATCCCATGTAGGGAATACACCTAAATTGGCATCCATCCCACACAGGGATAGCTACCAATGGCCTTCCCACACAAGGACGACCCCCAAAACTACTCAAAAAAGGCCTTCCAGGCCACTAAAAACATGCAAAAGCCCATGTAAAAACACAAATTATGCAATAAAATTGCATAAAAACCAAAATTAAAGCACAAATTCCTAAAATAAGTCACTAGTGAGGTTCATTTACCAATATTTAGTGTGTTTTTTGGCAAAATAAAAAATAATTACGTTTCCTAATTTAATAAAGTCTATGAGCAAATTCAGCCCTTACCCGCCTCGCATCGGCTCCACCGCTCATCGGGTCTTGAGGCTGGCTCATGGTGATTTTGAGATGGTTTTAGCAGCATTCCACTTCAAAAAATCACTCTCCTACTCCTCACATCTCATTTTTCCAAGTCATAAGTGTGCAAATGAGCTCATTTTTCCAATTTTGAGCTTAAAAAGACATACACTAAGCATGGCCATCCTAGGGTGCAATGGTTCGTAAATTGGCCAACCTTAAAGAAATTTGAGATAGTGGAGATAATGGAAATTGAAGTAGTAGTTTCTATTGAATATTGATGGTAATAAATATACATTGGTAGTTTCTAAGTGGTTATGAAACCACCAAAGTGGTTGTGTAACCACTTAATCTGGAGAGCACCTATGCATTGTTTTACCACCCTTACCATAATGTAATATAAACATACAATGAAATACATTATGCTAACATCCCCCCTTATTACATTATTGGAAACTACAAAGAGCATTGTGAAACAATTCAAATTTGACACAAGCAAGTGCCTTGGTGAAGATATCTGCAACTTGCTCATCAGTGGGAATGTATTGGAGCTATATATGCTGCTTTGGAACTTCATCTCGAATGAAATGACACCTAGTGTTGATGTGTTTGGTGCAATAATGAAAAATTATATTCTTGACAAGATTTAAAACACCTTGATTGTCGCAAAACAAATGAAGTGGAAGATTCTTTGGAAGACCCATGTTTGTAAGAATGTGACTTAACCAAATGATCTCACAGACTGCTCCACTGGCTGCATGATATTCTACCTCTATAGAATAGATAGCAACCACCTACTGCTTCTTACTATGCCAAGAGATAGGACAAGATCCAAGATAAAAAATGAAACCAGAAGTTGATTTTTGATCATCAATGGATCCAGCATATTCAGAGTTTGTGTATCCTTGTAGATAGAACTTGTTATTCATTTTGTATTCCAAACCAAAATCTGTTGTACTATGAACATAATGAAGAACTATTTTTACTGCTTTCCAATGACTCGCCTTTGGGTCCTACATGAACTGTGAAAGATAACCCACATCAAAACTAGGATCTGGCTTGGTATTTGTAAGATAGATGAGACTCCCAATCAGTTTACGATAGAGAGTGCTATCTATATGTGGATATTGATCATATTGAGATGGCTTAAGTCCAGCCTCCATTGGAGTAGCTTTAGACTTATAGTAAATCATGCGATATTAATAAATCAATATTTTGGCATAAGTCTTTTGTGTAACTTTGATATGATATTTCTTTTGAGTCACTTCCAAACCAATACAATAGTGTAGAAGTCCTAGATCTATCATTTCAAAGGATGTTTTTAGATCATTTTCACTGTATCAATCATACTCTTTGAACTGCCTTTTATGATCATATCATCTACATATAGCACCAAAATCACTATATCAGAACCATTGTTTTTTATATAGATATTTGCATCTGACGAACTTCTTTGGCAACCATATTGTATTAGGTTATTATCGATTTTGATGTACCAAGCTCGAGGAGCTTGTTTCAGCCCATACAAGGATTTTATCAACTTACAAACTTTATGTTCTTGCCCTTCAACAAAAAATCCTTCTGTTGGATCATGTACACTTCTTCTTGTAGGTAACCATTCAAGAAAGCACATTTTACATCCATCTGATCTAACTTCCACCCAAATTGAGTTGCCATAGCACAAAGTACTCATATGGTAGTCATTTTCATAGTAGGCTCAAAAGTCTCTTCATAATCTATGCCTTCTTTTTTATCATAGAAATTTACAACAAGATGGACTTTATGCTTATCAATAGTACCATTTGCCTTATACTTCACTTTGAATACCCATTTGCAGCCAATGGGCTTATTTCCTGAAGGCAAATTTACTAGATTCCATGTATGATTTTTCATGAGAGATGTATGTTTTGCTTCCATAGTAGCCTTCCCCTGAGGCTTACTAAGTGCATACTGAATTGTTGTAGGTTCATTTTCATCCAATGCTATCAAATAAATCCTCTCATACTCTATATATATTTACCTATATTTCATTGTATCCACAAATAGTTCATCAAACTGTTAGTAAAGTTCATCAAATTTTGAATTTGATGCCTCTGCTCTCTTCTAATGAGTCATACTACAATTACAAGGTCAATCTAGAGTTAGATATGGAAGTGATGCCAACATGGAATCTCTCAATGTACTGGTATACAATTTTAGAATCTTGTTCTGAGGAGGTGAAGTCTCTTTCGTAGGCTCATCTTCCACAAGGTATACAAATGTAGATGTGTTATTTTATGTGAAAGCTTCATCAAATACCACATATCTACTTATATGTGTCTTCTTGGTTATAGGATTTATCAATCGATATCCCTTTGAATGCTCATCATAACCAAGAAAAATACATTACAAGGTCTTCTCATCTAACTTCTTCATTTTCTATTTTGGTATATGCATGAATGCTTTACATCCAAAAACCCTTCGATGAGAAGTGGAGGGTCTCTTACCACTCCATGATTTTTGTGGAGTTTTACCCTGTAGAGCTCTTGTGGATGCTCTATTCATGAGGTATGATGTTGTGTTTACTGCTTCTTCCCAATATTGATCCTTAAGATGTGCTCCCTTTAGCATACATCGAATAGACAATAGATTATTAGCTAATCCAAGAACATAGAGGACCTTCTCTATATGACATCTACCATATAGAAGAGTAACATAAACATCCCCTTCACCCTTCACTTGGTAGACTTTATTGTCAACAATTTTTACTGGCTTACCTTATTTCTCCTCAAATGTCTCAAACCATGATTTTTTTCTAGTCATGTGCTTACTAGCTCCTGAATCAATATACCATACAACATCTATCTGGGGATATGAAGTATGGGTCATGAGCACCTTGTGTGCTCTTTCAGATTCTGAATCTGAGTCGGACCCTGCAAAATATGAGTTTGAGTTGGATTCAGCATAAGCAACATGTCCCTTAGGTTGCTTATTCTTTTTTTAGGGTTTGTGTTTCCCTTTGCCCTTTTTATTATGAGGTTGTTCATTCTATTGCTTGTTCTTAAACCAACACCTTTTGGTGTCATGGTTATTCATATCACAAATCTTGCAATATTGTTTGTACTTCTGCTGAATTTTTTTCCCTTTTCCCTTTGAGGAAGAACCCCATTTTTGAAACTGACCTTGTTTCTTACCCCTTTTTTGGGTGTAGAGGGCATTATATGGCATTTCATCCTTATGAAATTGATTTGCCTCCTGAGTTTGAAGCAAATTTACCAACTCCACACAAGATACTTATCTACCAGAAACATTAAGAAAAGTGATCAACATATTGTAGGACTCTGACAATGCTCTCAAGATGATAGAGGTCAAGAGAGTATCATCCACTGGTTGTCCCATAGCATTTAATTTGACTTTCAATTCTGCCACTATGTAAAGGAATAGGTGAATTTTTTCCCCAAAGTTCATATTGAGGGTATGTAGTTGAGTTTGAAGGTGTAGAATAGTGGACTGATTCTTTCCTTCATACAAAATAATCAAAGCATCCCAAGCTTCCATACTAGTTTTGGCATCACAGATATGAGGTTGTACCTCATATATAGTAGCAAGCAAGATAAACATGAGATCTCTTTTGTCCTTCTTATAAAAATCTTATTGATCCATTCCTACTGTTTGAGGATGTTTTGTAGTGCCAGTCACTACATCTCATTAATATTCCACCTAAAGAATAGTACACATCTTTGTTTTCCATGGAAAAAAGTTAGGACCTTTTAGAAACTATGAATTTGAGAGATATTTGTGAATAGTGGCCATTGTGAAGGTTCCTTATAACACCAAATGATCCCTCTTTCTTTATACCTGCTTGACCTTTATACCAAAACTCCTCTCTATATACCCATCCTTATGTGAGGGATACTATAAGTATATATAAGAGTAGAACGATACATGGAACTTAGGTGATACTGAAATGGAATCATTTTGTTTATGAAACCTAACATAGAAGATCTTTCCTCATGCATGGGGCATAAATTCCCCTAAATACTTTGGAAATCACTTCATCAGGATTTATGTCTAACAACAATAATGATTAGGGTATAAATGGAGTGAATATCAGAACTAGTTTGCCTTATTTATCCCTGAATATTAATAGAGAACAAGCTTAGACATCGTTGTTGCAGATATGTTAGGCGACAGCGATAGTATCCCAAAGCATAACAACATTACCTGTAAGTGTGGCCCAAAGGTATCGTAGATATTGAATGTTGTTATGAAATAAATTGCACAAATAGGTGTAAAATTTGGGGTATTTTCTTTGCTTTGTATATTTTACTTTATGATTGAAAATGCAACAAGACAAGAAATTTAAATGAAAAATACAATCACAAGTGCCCAAAAAATTTATACACTCTATGTGTCGGTTTCTACTGAAAATGCACCTATTACAATGCTAGTTTTTTTAATGAAGATATTCACTTCCACAAGTGTTTTTCAAAACAACAAATTTTATTCCCTTGTTTTTCTTAGAAATTTTGCAAAATTAAATACTTATGATATCCCCCATTTTTATTGCAAAATAAACAATGGGAAAAAAAATTTGATCCTTTCCAATTCCAAAAATAAAACTTATCCCTCCAAAAAAAAACTTAGAAAGGAAGGAAGTTTAGTATGAAAAAAACCTCAAAAACAACGACTCTGCAAAAATGAGGGAAAAAAAAACTCCTCAAAATGTAGCTCCACTACTTGTGTTGCACTCTTGAGCCCTTCGGTGGTCAAAAAATGCACTTGGGTTGTCAAAAAAAAAATTGCTTTGACAAAAAAATGTCAAAAAACTTGATGACAAAAAAAAGTTTTGTCAAAAAACACGGTGCCAAACAAAATGCTTTGATGTGGCACAACCGATACTTGAACCCATGACCATGTATATGCCACACACTAATCAGCACCAATCCAACCAATTCGAATGCCTAGTCGAAAGAGAGCTAAAGGACAACTCGTCCTTTTTGTCTTATCCCCTATGGATGAACGAAGAAAAAAAACAAACCCTTATGAATCCCAATGGGATTAGAATCCCCGACATCCACTTGAACATTGTGTAACTTGACCAACTATACTACAACACTGGATGAAGGTAGGAACACACCATAATCATTTTGTCTTTATCTCAAAATATTGAGTGAAAAAAATAATGTGGGGATTTATCCCACATGCACCACACTGGTGCTCTACACAAAGTTGATAAACTGAAGGTCAAGTATAGTGTAGTGACTACCTTCAGGTAGTTAGACGTCTTCACCCTTTTTACCTTCTGCAATACCAATGAAATTCATACCCATGTCATCCATGCCACATCAGCCTTGCCATGTCAGACTGTCTCCACATTAGCCTTCCACATCGGATGATCTTCTTGTAAGCCTTGCCACATTGGACTATCACCACGTTAGTGTTCTCGAGTAAGTGTATGCATATCAGGGTATGTATCTATCTGACTATCACCACATTAGCCTTCTCAAGTTTTGTGTATGTCTGCATCATCAAGGTCTTCTATGTCGTCAGTGTTTGTCAGTCTATCTGCTTCATCAGGGTCTTCTGTGTCTATCTACATTGTCAGTGTTTGTTAGTATTCTGTTTCTATCTATCAGTCTTCTCTATGTTGTTAAGTCTACCAAGAACCTCTCGATTCTGTGATGGAGTGGTTATCGAACCACATTCTCCAACTGTCATCCAAGAACCTTGCTTTGGTACCATAAAGAAATTTGACACACTGCAGATAATGGAAATTGAAGTAGTAGTTTCTATTGAATTTTGATGATAATAAATATACATTGGAAACATCTAAGTTGTTATGGAACTACCAAAGTGGTTGTGTAACCACTTAATCTGAGAGTGCATATGCGTTATTTTACCACCCTTACCATAATATAATATAAACATACAATGAAATACAGTATGCTAACAAACCTTCCCATCTTAGGATGGCCATAAACTGTGCAGTTGTCCCACCCTAGGATGACCACCCAAAAACACCAAAAAAATAAAAGAAAAAGAAAAGAAAATGACCTAAAACCCACCAAAAACAAGTCAAAACTGATAAAATTCACAAAGGATCAAGAATAAATCAAAATTGTTCATTTATGAATGGAAAATTCTCTACTTCAATCCAAAAGAAGGCCATTGTGATCGGACCGCTCCACGATAATGCGGTATTCATTTATTTTCTTCCATGAAATATCAACAAAACCATCAAAATCCTAGCAAAATTGATAAATTTTACAATGGGTAAAATTGAAGGAACCCCAATCAAGTCATATTGGTCAAGCAACTCATCACTTTCATCATTGGCCATTCCATAATTGACTTGTTTCTTGAGAGGGTAGTCATAATAATGAATTCATAATCAAAATCAACATTCAAACACTCAAAAGTGCAACTTGCATACATTCAAAAGAATCGTTGCCAAAGATAAATTTCAAGCCTACGCTGGGGCAAATAACTCAGCACCAATTCAACAAAACAAAGCCTTGGTATCCTTGAAGCCTTGGGAAATGTATCTCATAAAAGACTTGTAAGATAAATAAGGAACCAAGACCAAGTATACCCTAATCCCATAAGACTACCATTGCAGTGTGGCTAAAAGGTATACCAAAATGAATCCTTCAAATATATCAAAAGAAAGGATTCCAAGAATGTATGCTCCTTCCATAATGGAGGTATATAAATTTGGTTAGGTTACTAAATAACCTTAATAATTTGATAGTTTATTCATCTATTTTTGCTCTACGCTCTATTTCACATAATGCATATCAAAAATGAGAATCTATAGACACTAAAATCATGTCAATCTAATTATATTGCAATGAAGCCCTCTTATCTTTACCATATTGTCCCATTGGTCAAACCTAAGGGGTTAAATAGTGGTCCTAACCACTTTTGGGAAGGTTTACCCCAATTTTGGGAAGTTTTGGTCCATGTAGCCATGATTGTACCACCTTAGGATGATCACAATTCATGGTCATCCCACCCAGGTATGGCCACCAACAACCATCCCTAGGTGGGACGGCCATGGCCTAGGTACTGTTGAGTGGTATTTTCACCCAATTGTGAAAGTACACTCTCCTTTAGGATTTGGGTTCCAAATCCCCTCTTGCAAAGAAGTTAAACAAACAACTTCTCCAAGGTCTCCGTTGTATTAGCATTTGCATGTGTATTAGTAATCTCAAATATAAGATATTCAATTTGAATGCTTGGAACACCTTAGTGATTGCAAGTAACTGTAAACAAGGGGCAATGTTGGTTTATTTCATCATGAAACTTTAGTGATTGTTCATTTTTTTTTGGATTTTGATATTTTTTAAATGTTTATTTTAATGCCTTGAAAAGTTAAAATTTCTGGAAAAAATATAAAATGCAGAAAAATGAAAATGAAATGCAGAAAACTGAAAATAAAATGCTTCCAGTATGATGCTATCCTATTACGACAAAACCGAAGATGTGAGTTTTCCGTGCATGCAACCTAACCTATTGGACCTGCAAACAAGCACAATCTAGATAAGCTAAGTGTTGGTTCCTAGGGTGCGAAGTAAAATTCAGATTTCAAATATTCGCCTAATGTAACCCAAAAAACATGGCATTAACATTATCTATAAATTCGAAATCTGAAAGAATGAAAGAATAAACATTAAATCCATAGCATGCAAAGAAAATCTCCTTCTTTCTTGCCCACAAGATGCAAATTTTTGAACACTTCTGCATTAAAAATGTATCATTTTACAATAGCAGAATTTTTGGTTTTCCCAAACCAGTCCATGGAAGAAAAATGACTCAAACAGGCCCATAATAGCCTTATCGCCTTCAAGTCTGCAACTCTGCTCGCCGCAATTTCCAACCCATGTCCATGAAGAAGAAAAACCAGTCCAATGTGGAAGAAAATATCCAGAGAAACCCAGTGCTAAGGCCTTGCCTTCATTACTGCAATCTTCTCTGAAAAGTTCCTCCCCCTCCATCTGGCCTCTTTGAATGGCGTATTTAAACTTGTGAAAACATTGTTTCTCCTTCCCTGACGGTTCGCTTCATTTGCCGATGGTTGTTCGCTTCACCTTCCCTGACTGTTCATTTCACCTTCCTTTGTATGCGTGTGCTTTGCTTTCCATTTTGTGGCCCTTCGCTACGTTTTCTCCACATGGGCTTGCGTCCGTTTCCCTCCGTGTGTAACGACCATCTTAAATGATTTCAAATCATTAAATATTCCTTATGTAACGCTTGTCTTATTCACTGGATTTTGTCCTTATGTCCACGTCACTATGCAAGTCCGTTACCTTGGCGAAAATGGAACATGTCGCGATATCGCGACACTTTTGCCCCCTTGCTCTCTTTTGTTGCTTTGAATCGCGAAAATGGAACATGTCGCGATATCGCGACACTTTTTCTTTCTTCTCTCTCTCTTTGCTTTGAATCGTGAAAATGGAACATGTCGCGATATCGCGACACTTTTTCCTTCTGGCCACGAAAATGCAACATGTCGCGATATCGCGACATTTTTTTGTCTTTGGCCACGAAAACGCAACATGTCGCGATATCGCGACACTTTTCTTTCTTCTTCTTTTCCTTTGCTTTGGTCGCGAAAATGCAACATGTCGCGATATCGCGACACTTTTCTTTCTTCTTATTTTCCTTTGCTTTGGGCCACGAAAATGCAACATGTCGCGATATCGTGACACTTTTTCTCTCTTGGCCGCGATAGTGCAACATGTCGCGATATCGCGACACTTTTTCTTTTTTTCCGCAATGGTGCAACATGTCACGATATCGCGACACTTTTTCTTTTTGGGCTGTGAAAATGCAACATGTCACGATATCGTGACACTTTTTCTTTTTTGGTCGCGATGGTGCAACATGTCGCGATATCGCGACACTTTTTCTTTTTGGGCCACGATGGTGCAACATGTCGCGATATCGCGACACTTTTTCTTTTTGGGCCGCGATGGTGCAACATGTCGCGATATCGTGACACTTTTTCTTTTTGGGCCATGATGGTGCAACATGTCGCGATATCGCGACACTTTTTCTTTTTGGGCCGCGATGGTGCAACATGTCGCGATATCGCGACACTTTTTCTCCTTGTGGTGTTTTGTTTTTTTTCTTTGAACTTTAGCCTATGGGCCACTTCGGTCTTCTTGGAACACATGCAAAAAAGGTGGGTCCCCAATTTTGGGGTACATTGTGGATCAGCCACAAAAAATGGTGACTCTACTGGGAAATGCTCCTGAGCATTTCGGTGAGAACTCAACCTAAAAACACACAGACTCAAATACAAGCGTTAGCAAATATCCCAAGAATGAAACTAGACGAGAAATACATGAAACATTAGAATTATTAAACATCAGCTCGGTGTGTGCAATGTGCTTCATTCCCTATCGTTTGAAATTGATCAACATTCCATTGTCAGTTTCACTTATGATTCGTATGCAAGGCTATGAATGATTTGTGTAGGATTTGATGTATGATGAAGATGATAGAGATATAACAACCTGCTTTGCAAAGGCTCAGACCTTCTAGTATCATGAACAAACATATTAAAACTGTCAAACCCTCTTAGGACCAAATATATGTATACTCGAATTAATTTGCTAGATCCCAAAGTTGGTTATGTGACACTACCATCTTGAACCCATGTGCGAGTGTAAGTGAAATCAGAGCTTTGGGGAATAGGATTCCCAACCTAAGCGAGATGGGAATTTAATCCTATCCTTACTACTCGATCTGGAGTTCATTACCTCATCTTGAACAAAATGATTTAACCTTTTATGGATGAAACTGTCAGGCTAGCCTATCCGTTTGAGCAATCAGTGGTCTTGCTTTTAGACAAGACATGTTGCCATGCATGAGCATACTCCACTGCCCGCCAAGCGTCTATAGCCCCGATGGAGATTAACCCCATAATCCAGGATTTGACTTTACTTTTGATTTCTTGAACCTTGGGGATGACTACCCATCCTTGCAAGGGACACGTAGTACGATCCTTCCAATCCAATATCATAAAATGAAACATATTTGCTTTGGGTTTCAAGTTCTTGAGCGGGAAAAATGGAAGCTTTGGGGAATCGAATTCTCAACCTAAGCGAGATGAGAATTAGACCCTATCCTTACTACTCCATGAAGGTCAAATCAGAGCTTTGGGGAATCGGATTCTCAACCTAAGCGAGATGAGAATTAGACCCTATCCTTACTACTCTGATTTTAGACTTTAAGCACTATGGGAGTGGTAAAAACCATTGTTTAAGGATTATGTTGCATGATAGGACAGACACGAAATACTCTTTTCGCCTCACCTTTTCTTCCAAGTATGGTTTTGACCATTTTGCTCAAGATCCTCTTTAATATGTGTAGAACGTGCTTGGTTCAAGATAGTTCGGGCATCAGTTCCCAACCTTAGGATATTTTTAATATATGTTATGTAATAATCCTAAGAGGATTCGACACCTTTTCAATGATTGTATATGAAATGAAGATGCAACTGAGATGAAATGTATATGCAATGCGGAATGTACATGAGATATGAATGCATTGCTCCTTTTGAAATGCGGATGGAGTATACCACCTACTTTGCCATAATTTATAAAACTGACAACTTCATGCATCACAAGTTCCAAATGATATTCTTTAATGTGTTTGCGATACTCGTGGAGCTTTCTGCAATACAATTCCGATGTTTCATATTCTCCTAGTCTTAGTCAACATTCACAAGGACATAAGTTGACATCTTGCTTCTTCTTTTTTTTTTTTAGCAAACCAAAAGTGTCCAAAGGACCAACACACAACTTGAAACCAAAACAAAAATGCAAAACCAAAATCAAAACCAAAAATCATATACCAATGTACAATATGGTACAAGGTGATGCAAAGCTTGGACTATCACTTTCCCGGATCCCAAACATGATTAGAACATTCCAAAAGACATATAATGTGATACACATGCCAAATGTGGAAGGAATCAAACAAAAACAAGATTAGACCAAACAATGCAACCAGCTTTAACTTTCCTCTCTCACCCCACCAATTAGATTTAGTTCCATTAGTATTCCTATAGGTGAGATTCAAATTACCAAATTGATTAGACAATGGTTGATTTTCAATTCTTTCTTGTCTATTCTTTAAGGTGCAAATTTCATAATTCCATTCATGATTTAGAACTAGGCTTTCTTTATTCAAAATGAAATTTTGTAAGCAAGAGCCTATTTCTAAAAATTTCAAAGCTAATTCATTTTCCATGTTCTTAGGCCAATCAAAATTGTGCAACAATTTACAAGTATCTAGGATATTTACTAAATGGGGATCATTAAGAGTTTTTATCCTAGATTCAAGAATTAATTGTTGATGAATTTGATTTAGCAATTTAAGTGCATCAAGATCCTTTTCATTCATTAAAGTAATGTTATCAAAGGTGTGGTTAGAAATTAATCCTTGTTCTTCATTCACCTTCAATGGCATTTCATCATAAATATCATTTGAATTATACAAATATTCACCAAAATCTTGGATGTTTGAACACAAAGGTTTAGATTTTACCTTTTTCACATTTTCATTTACCAAGATTTGGTGAGGATTTGCAATTGCCTCTTTTACCTCATGGTCTTCATATTCTTCATTGATTACTTGTTCATCAAACATACCAAAATTGGGCACCCAATTAAAAACATGCCCATCCTTTTCAACCCTCAAATATTCTTGGTCAAAGTGTATGTTAAGTAACTCATCTTCATGATCAATCGCTTTCGTTGCTTCCAATAGATCAACCACTTTGTCATTTAATTCCAACTCTTTGTTCACTATCCATGGTATCTCTTCCAAAACATCCTCAAATTGTACAGGAGTTGTACTATCTTCCTTTGAGTAGGCGATTATGTTGTCCTGTATATCAATTGGCACACAAGTTTCATTAGCAGTTTTGGAGTGAGTGTAGTCTTCCCACTTCTTCCACGAATCATAGTAGTCATCCTCCAAGTTCAAGTTGTGATGTTCAACTACTTCTTCAACATCTTCCAATTCATCAATGTGCTTCTCATCAAATTCACCTTCACCTTCCTTAGATGGTTCAATTATTTCCAAAAGTGGGTCATTTTTTGAATTCCAATTTATAAGGCTATCATAGTCCAACTTGGTGACCCCTGATTCGATTTCATCACAATTTGGAGGGTGAAGAAATTTTTGATCATTAATTCCAAGCTTCTCATCGAGAGTGTCTTCCAAGAACAAGTGGTGACGCTCAAGTACTTCTTCTTCATCTTCTGATTCATCAACATGTTTCTCATCCAATTCATCTTCACCTTCCATAGATGGTCCAGTTATTTCCAAAAGTGGGTTATTTCTTGAATTCAAATTGGTAAAGCTATCATAATCCAAATTTGTAACCCATGATTCAATTTTATCACAATTTGGAAGGTGTGGATCCTCTTGGTCATCACTCTCTTGATGATATAGAGTTTCCACCACCAAAATGTTGTCCTCCCCTTGTTGATGTTGGGATGGACCCCTATTTGGCACAAGTTCCAGATCATCCACTTGAGCTTGGAGACAATGGGTATACATAGCAATTTCGGGACAATTCCTTTCATTATGCTCCTTTGTATTATGCAATCTACACCCCTTTTCCCACGCAAAATCAGAAATATTAAGAATGGAACTAGAGTGACTTGGTCCTGTAGAAGTATCTATCTGATTAGAAATAGGGGAAGGCACACCCCCATTGTTTGGATTCGTATTCCACTGTCTCCCTCTATCGTTGAAGTTTTGATTTGGGTGAGGGGCATGGGATTCATACTTCTATTTTTGAACCAAATCATTACTCAATTTGTGAACCATATTTTTGAGTTCTTCAACCTCTGAATAAATATCTTTTGGTTGAGCTATGTTATTGCTAGTTCCAATAGGATTTGCGTAATTGGTGAGATCTTGACTTAACATTTGAGTTGGATTTTGAGCCACTTGATTTGCATAGGGATTCACACTTTGAATCGGAATTGGATTGGGTGCGTAAGTGGGTGTTGATGAATATGGTTGTTGATAAGGCAAAGCATTTATGCCTGATATTTGTGGTGCCATGATCTGATTCATCATAGGAGCTTGACCATATGGACCATATTGTCCTACCATAGGCATCTAGGAAAACCCATAACTCTATGGTGTCATTTGTTGTTCAATGGTCATAGCTTCATTGTAGGCTAGAGCAAGCATGGTAACTTGAGGATTTTGCCTTGTGAACATTGCCATCATAGGATCCAATGCCCCAAAATATATTTGCAAAGCTACTACGGGATCAATGGAAAAATGTCGAATTGCTCTATTATAGCACTTTTGAAATCTTTGATTAAAAGTTCGGATTGGCTCACCCTGGCCTCTTTTGCACGTAATGAACTGATTATAGATGATTGTGGGATCTAATGGTGACCTGAATTGGTTGACAAAAGCATTCTCCATTTGCGTCCATGACATAATGGAACCAGTAGGTAAGCAAATGTACCATTCGTAGGCCACTGGGTCTAGGCTCATGGGGAAGAGTCTACAAGCCACGTCTTCATGTTGAACTTGCAATCTTATCAAAACATCCCTATAGGCCTGAATATGTTCTTCTATGGTCCCTCGGCCATCCGGTTTGTATTTGGGTAAAAATATCTCTATATTCCTAGGGATCTCGTGAATATCCCCTGCAATATTCAAAGGAATGTTATGGGCTCCGTACCAAGGAGGTGGTGGAGGTTGGGCCATTTGATTCAAAATCGATGATGATAACCCTACAAGAACCTGACCAAACTCTTAGTACCTCAAAGAAAACCTACGACACACAGAAAATCCTGAAATTAATGAAATTCAAAGAATAACTTCAAAATTAATTTGTTAGTCGTGAATGAAATAAGGAACCATGACAAAGCAGTATTCTAAAACAATGCACAATCAAAACACCTTATTCCTGTATGAACAATCAAAAGCATTAGAACAATGCATAGCAATTCATGTCCTCATTTTAACACTACAAGGTTGTATTGTTAAAAGAGGGCTAAAGATAATAATCAATAGGGCATGAAATATTCAAAATTTAAATCCCTATAGCATTTAAATCACTCTGAAATAAAACAATTCAGGCCCTCCTTCTAGCGCCAATCTGTTGAGTGGTATTTTCACCCAATTGTGAAAGTACACTCTCCTTTAGGATTTGGGTTCCAAATCCCCTCTTGCAAAGAAGTTAAACAAACAACTTCTCCAAGGTCTCCGCTGTATTAGCATTTGCATATGTGTATTAGTAATCTCAAATATAAGATATTCAATTTGAATGCTTGGAACACCTTAGTGATTGCAAGTAACTGTAAACAAGGGGCAATGTTGGTTTATTTCATCATGAAACTTTAGTGATTGTTCATTGTTTTTTTGGATTTTGATATTTTTTAAATGTTTATTTTAATGCCTTGAAAAGTTAAAATTTCTAGAAAAATATAAAATGCAGAAAAATGAAAATGAAATGCAGAAAACTGAAAATAAAATGCTTCTAGTATGATGCTATCCTATTACGACAAAACCGAAGATGTGAGTTTTCCGTGCATGCAACCTAACCTATTGGACCTGCAAACAAGCACAATCCAGATAAGCTAAGTGTTGGTTCCTAGGGTGCGAAGTAAAATTCAGATTTCAAATATTCGCCTAATGTAACCCAAAAAACATGGCATTAACATTATCTATAAATTCAAAATCTAAAAGAATGAAAGAATAAACATTAAATCCATAGCATGCAAAGAAAATCTCCTTCTTTATTGCCCACAAGATGCAAATTTCTGAACACTTCTGCATTAAAAATGTGTCATTTTACAATAGCAAAATTTATGGTTTTCTCGAACCAGTCCATGGAAGAAAAACGACTCAAACAGGCCCAGAATAGCCTTATCGCCTTCAAGTCTGCAACTCTGCTCATCGCAATTTCCAACCCATGTCCATGAAGAAGAAAAACCAGTCCAATGTGGAAGAAAATATCTAGAGAAACCCAGTGCTAAGGCCTTGCCTTCATTACTGCAATCTTCTCTGAAAAGTTCTCCCCCTTTCTGGCCTCTTTGAATGGCGTATTTAAACTTGTGAAAACATTGTTTCTCCTTCCCTGACGGTTCGCTTCATTTGCCGATGGTTGTTCGCTTCACCTTCCCTGACTGTTCATTTCACCTTCCTTTGTATGTGTGTGCTTTGCTTTCCATTTTGTGGCCCTTCGCTATGTTTTCTCCACATGGGCTTGTGTCCATTTCCCTCCGTGTGTAACGACCATCTTAAATGATTTCAAATCATTAAATATTCCTTATGTAATGCTTGTCTTATTCACTGGATTTTGTCCTTATGTCCACGTCACTATGCAGGTCCGTTACCTTGGCAAAAATGGAACATGTCACGATATCGCGACACTTTTGCCCCCTTGCTCTCTTTTGTTGCTTTGAATCGCGAAAATGGAACATGTCGCGATATCGCGACACTTTTTCTTTCTTCTCTCTCTCTTTGCTTTGAATCGCGAAAATGGAACATGTCGCGATATCGCGACACTTTTTTGTCTTTGGCCACGAAAATGCAACATGTCGCGATATCGCGACACTTTTCTTTCTTCTTCTTTTCCTTTGCTTTGGGTCGCAAAAATGCAACATGTCGCGATATCGTGACACTTTTATTTCTTCTTATTTTCCTTTTCTTTGGGCCGCGAAAATGCAACATGTCGTGATATCACGACACTTTTTCTCTCTTAGCCACGACAGTGCAACATGTCGCGATATCGCGACACTTTTTGTTTTTTGGCCGCGATGGTGCAACATGTCGCGATATCGCGACACTTTTTCTTTTTGGCTATGATAGTGCAACATGTCGCGATATCGCGACACTTTTTTTTTTTGGCCATGATGGTGCAACATGTCGCGATATCGCGACACTTTTTATTTTTGGGCCGCGATGGTGCAACATGTCGCGATATCGCGACACTTTTTCTTTTTGGGCTGCGATGGTGCAACATGTCGCGATATCGCGACACTTTTTCTCCTTGTGGTGTTTTTCTTTTTTCTTTGAACTTTAGCCTATGGGCCACTTCGGTCTTCTTGGAACACATGCAAAAAAGGTGGGTCCCCAATTTTGGGGTACGTTGTGGATCAGCCACAATAGTAAATTATCCCACCCAAATGACAATCAAATTTTGCCATTTATCCCACCCAATTATCTATGATATATTGATGACCTACCAAAGCCATCACAACCTAAAAATTGGAGGTCCAGATTAGAGGTCTCTTCCACCCAATACATGGCATGGGTTTTGACAAGTGGCAACACCTTACTTGCATGCCCCAACTTTCCCCTTTGACCCTGTGGTCCCTTGGGCAAAAAATTGGAGTTATTCCACCCAATTTGAGAGAGGTATTTCAAATAATTCACAATGAAGTGTTCTTGAGATTTACACTCCCATTTCACCATGTATTTTCCCTTGAAATCTCTATCCATCGAAGGAGGATTCCAAGTGATACCAAATACACAAACCCATTTCAAAAACCATCCATTTCTATTAATTAGATCACCAAATTTGATGACAACATCCCTAGGAGTATTTTGAACTAGATCCCAGAAGAATTGATGGTAAAAACCACCATGTTTGGTGGTTGTCCCCACCTAGGATGGTTAATAGTCCCAATTGGAAAACCCAAGGATGACCATGAATTGGCATACAATTTTTGATCAATTTCAGTTTAGATCATTTCTAAATTATTTTACATACATCATTTTAGAATTTGATCCATTTTGGAGAAGTTTTGGATCTTCAATTAGGTTTTTCATTATGATAGTCCCAATTGGAACACCCAAGGATGACCATAGATTTTTCTTACAATTTCATTTTAATTTTTGTATAGATCATTCCTAAAGTAGACAATATGCATTATGCTAAGTTTTGGTACAATTTGGAATAGTTTTGTAACGTCTATTGCACTTTTTGTATTCAATGTTGCATGCATATTTATGATTTCATCTTAATCCGTACATGTTATTAATCAATTTTAGTTTCTTGTGTGTAGATCTAGGTATTCTAGCACACAAGGAAGGAGTTACAAGTTTGAACATGGATAGATCATAACAACGGTAGGAAAATCCCACCCTTAAAATTGTGAGTGTGAGGAAGACACTGAAAGTGTACCTTGAGTTTCTGAAAGGATTAGATCCTTTGATAATTGTATTGGATTGTATCAATTAAGATCTCTCAAGGGGATATTTTTTAACCATGCATTTGGCAAATAGATTAAAATAAATAGAACTCCCCATTTATTTCACTTATTTGTCATCATCATGCTTACTTAAATGTCACTTTTGAATGCTTAAATAGAACAATAGATGCATTTCATTTCCCTTTGCTAGGTGCACCATGTTTTCCGCATTACATGGACTACATGCACATTTACATTATTTCACATTCTAACACTTGTGCATTTATTACTTCTTTCCGAAGTAACTACTTAATATAAGATAAAATCCTAATATAATAATGTATCCAAGGTTACTACATTGACATGTAACAAATAAAGTGATATACTCTGACATAAAATGAAATTTCTATTGGTTAATGAGAAATCTTTGAAGTTGAAGGAATTACCTCTGGAAAAGAAAACTAGAGAAGTTTGGAGATTTACCTATTCCAAGAACAAATTGAGAATAGATGGAAATTATAGATCTTGAAGATATACCTTGATATTGAGGAGATTAAGAGACCCTAGAAGGAGGTCATATTGGATATTTTGAGATATTTAAGGAGATTCGAAATTGCAATTTGGCTAGAGTCTTTCCACAGGGTTGAAGGAGAACTCTTGAAGACTATGACTCAACATAGAATTATTTACACTAGTTTTGAGAATAACTAGTGAAGTCTATTGCTTTTATAATTCTAGAAATTTAAATGCATTTGGTCTATATTTGTATTGCAAAACATTAGTTCTCAGAATTTGATAATATTATTACAACATATAAAGAAGAATTTCACCTTTTATTAATGCAAATTCTATGTGCTTTCCTCATGCAGAGATTAGTTTTTAGTTGCAACAAAAGAATAGACATTGAAGAGATCCAAGAAAGAAGGACCAATTAGAGGCTGAAGGAAGAATATTGAGGAGAACCAAGAAGGAGATATCATAGGATATTTAATATTGAATACTAAAGATTGAAGGCTAGAGATTGAAGACTGCATATTGAAGAAGTTGAAGAGACCTGAAAGAGGTCACATTAAAGAACTTCTAGATTTGGAAGATTGAATATATAATATTGGAGAATGAGAAGGACTAAGAAAAGGTCCTATTGTAGAATTTAGAAGCAAAATTTTTTGGAGATCCAGGAGATCAATGATAGATCTCATTGAAGCTTTGAGGAGAAGAATTGAGGAGCTGCAAAATTAGAAGATCCAAGAGAAGAGGTCTCAAGAGAATTTGGAGATGGAGAATAAGGCTAGAGAGATCCTTGTTGTATAATTGAATAAGTTTCCATTGTATAATATGATAATAAATCTAATAAAAGAGATTTTTTTGATAAGAAGTATTTGGGATAATTTTCACCATCTGACAACAAACCCAAGAGGAAGAATTTTTTGGCAAGAAGTTTGCCAATATTTTGGATAATATTTTTTGAATATCTCAAGAAATTCAGATTCTTGAGGAAGAATACAATGAAGGATATCATATTTTAAGTCAAAAATTGACAATAATATTGAAGGTGAATGGAATATTCAAGAGGCCATAGTTTTGAGAAGTTTAAGGACAACCACAGTATTTGTGAAGGCTGATTTGAAAATGTGACGATTACTGATTTTTGAGGTAAGAATTGAAGGGTTGTAGGAGAATAGATTGAAGTAGGTATAGAGTTGTGGTTTATAAAATATTTGGGAAGATTTTTAAGTGCCCTTGAATAAGATATTTAAGGAAATCATGATAGCAAAAGAAGGCAACATTTTGGAGATTTTTGTTTTACATTTGGATAGTGAAACCAAGAAGGAATTGACTGTAAAATTACATAATTTTTAGACAAAATTTGGGCAGCACTGCTGCAAGTTTCAAAGTTTGAGAGAAGAAATTTGGAGGAGATTTGAATTCACAAAATCAGATTTGTGGGAAGCATTAGAAGGAGATAAAGAGCTACGATTTTGGAGAACATCAGGGTATATTTGAAAGAGTTTTTAGGAAGCAAGCAAGCTAGTATTTGAGCAGCAATTAGATCTACAAAATTGGTAGGTTTTAAAGCAGAAAAGCACAAGAAAATAAAGATGCAAAACTTACAAGTCTGATATAAAAAAAGGGCTGAATCAGTCACCAAATAAACTAGCTGCAAAAGGATATCAAAAAGGTATACATTTTTGGTGCTACATAAGTTCATTATTAATGTTTTTAAACTAGTCTACATTAAGTATTTAAGAGCACCATATTAGCTTTATTAATATCTTAGGAAGGAAGTTGCAAAAAGGAGTCTTCATGCAAAAGGAGTACATGGTATTTGCATCCTAAAAAATTGTAAAATAGAATAGCAAAAGTCTAAGTTAAGATTACTTGAAAAATAAAAATAAGGGAATAACGTTAATATTGAATGATATTTTGTAGTTTATAAAAGGTGCAGATTTATTAGAGTAAAATAAATAGAGCAAAATTATTTATCTAAACAAATTGAAGACCAAGAAAGGGTTGAAAGTAAAGCAGATTTTTAAGTGTCTAAAAACACTAAGAAGCCACAGTCCAAAGGTGAAGTGAAAGGATTCATTTGGAGTAGTGAAGTTCCACCATAGGTCAAGGAAGAGCCACCTTCATTCAAGGGAGAGCCACCACAATTCAGTAAAAACCACCATAGTCTAAGGAAATGCCACTATTACTCAAGGAAAGAGCAACTATAATCTAAGGAAGTGTCACTATTTCTTAAAATAGATCCACCATCATCTAACGAAGAGCCAACGCTATCTACGGGAGAGCCACCACCATCTAAGGAAGAGCTATCATCATAAATGTAAATCCAAGCTATTGAATTTGAAGGTTCAATGCCATATTTTTATTAAAGGAGTCCAAACGAATGTAACTAAGATATTTCAACAAAAGAAGGTGAAAGACAATATGTACAGGTGATAGAACATTTTAAAAAATAAAGTAAATCCCAAGTTTTAAGGATTGGAGGATATGTTACATGCAATAAACATGTGTTAATAATTTTGGGAGTCAAATTGTACCATGTATAAAAAGAGATGTTAAAATATTTATTGGAAGTGAGACACTTGCACAAATAGTAATGCTCATAGCATTATTATATCTTCAAACAAACCAAATCTACATTATAAAAGTGTGATGAGAGTAAGGGAAATATTTTTGAGCATTGGAAGCATTTGAGTTCCATGTGGCATGTGTACAGTGGAAGGTCAACAGTTTTAAGCATTTCAAGCACCCATAGCAAGGAAGATAACGTATTTTAAGGATCCAAAGATAGCAAAGTGGAAGATAAATTTGTAGAGAAGTGCTGGAAATAGGAGAGCATGCAGGCAAGTTCATTAATTTAAGACTGAGTGGAAGTAAGAAGGAGATACACCAATTGGCATTGCAAGAGAGATATTCAAATTACATACAACAAGGGAATGAAAGGGTCAAGGACTATAAATTTACTGCAGTAGCAAGGATAAGATGGAATTTAGAGTGCCTTTGTAAAGGTTGAAGTTGATTAATCAACAAAAGAGTAAAGAGGACAATATTTTCAAGGAGGCCAAAGTATAGCAAAGTTTCCATATGTGTAGCATATAAAGGATAGTGCCAACTATAATATGGTCAAGCACTATTGACCAAGAGAATTACCACATTCAAGGTTGAAGGAAATTCACTTTATTTAAATTTATTTATAAGATCAATATAGGAGGTATAAGATTGCTTATAATTATTATTTTTCTTAGGTTAAAAGTGAAACCATTTATTTTGGAGGGATAAAAATTAATATTGAATTCTTATAAATCTAATTATTGCTATTAGAGAATTTTATGAAGGTTTGAAAATTGGGTTGAAGAATTTTAAGGAATAGTTTAAAGTTTGTAATTTGATTATTTGCATTTACAAAACAATTTGAAATATTTTCAATTTGATTATATTGGAAAAATAAGGTTTTCTACATCAGATTTAAATTTATAAAATTTGCAAATATATTTTTATGGAATTTCTAAATTTATAAGTTTGAAGTTATAAGGAATTCAACATCAACATAGGATTGAGAAATTTAGAAGTTAAAAGAAATTATGTTTTGAGATTAAGGAGATAAAAGGTTTTCAACTTTAATTTTAAAATTGTTCCTAGTCTATCAAATAACCAAGCTGAAATAAAAGTAGAGTTTTTGAAACTGCATTCAAATTTATATTTAACTTATTAGGGACTTATAAGGTAGTCAATATCAAAGGTTTAAAGTTTTAAAGAAAGATTACTTTAAAAATGGACTATGGAGAAGCTTATTAAGTATACTAGATTCAAGGAATCAAAATGGTTTAAGACATACTTCACTCTAGAAGTGATAAAAAGGAAGATGCAATTAGAAGAGAAGAACCAATATGGCTTAGACATATTTTTGATAACTCATAAACTAGTAGTTTGGAAAAAGTAAATTCTATAGAATTATCCTCCAATAACATGATAAAAGGAATTTATGACATATTTATTAATGAATATACTAAGAATACAATAAAGAACCATACACAAAAGGTAGAAAATAATTTTGATTAGAAATATGTCCTACAGACTTATGAAAGATGCAAAGATAGAATAACTTTAACTTTACACATATGGTTTGACTATTTTATCAAGGAAATGGAAGAACTTGATTCTTCTAAGTAAAATAACAAAGAATTTAGGACATTCTCACAAGGTGCTTATTGCAACAAATTTGGTATTGATAAAGTAGATTGTTGGAATTTCCATCCATGTAAATATTATGGGGGAAAAACTCATTCATCCTTCTTCTACTACTATAAATACAAGTACTATAAAATATTTAAAGAGAAATTGATATTCAAATTATATTGTCTCTTTCAATCTATTATTTTTTAAGCATCTATTAACAATGAGTTCAAGTTTGAAATTTCTAAAAAGCAAAAAGATAGGTAATTTAGAGAACCAAAGGAAATAAAATGGGTCAATTATGATCCATTTATGACTTGCAAGATTATGAGATATCTTGTTTTTTTGTACAGTAAAAAAGACTCTAAATCTATTAAACTTGAGAAGAGATTACAATACTTACAAGTCCTGGCCCTAAAAAAAGGTAACTAGGACATCGATCAGCTCATTCATGGAGCCGATAATATTTGGCCACCAATCTAAATATCAAATATGTACAACTCTAAAAGGCCTAGAAAAAAAAAAACTACAGTATACGTGGGAAGCTGATAATTCCTCAACTCATAGCATAGATAGAAATAAAAATACTGGAAACCTCACGACCAACTCTTTCCTCCAAATAACTGCACTCTATCCTTGAACAAAAAAGGACAACAAAAAACCTAACTAACTAAATGAAGAAATATCTAGAAAGTGATTCTTTATTTTTTCAATGATCAATTAGATAAAATAGTAAATTTGTATATTTTTGACAGTTAAGTGTGTGATTATATTTGCTAATTGATCTGCATCCAAATTAAACTCCCTATAAACATGACGAATTTGGTAGGAATTAAAGAACTTTGTCAATTTAATCACTTTCTCTTTCATGTCGTTAAGGATAAAATCATCTACTTTTCAATTTTATCCTAAGGATTCTGTGATTAACTTGGAGTCACCCTTGATAAAAATCTTTGTGACATTTTCTTGCAAAGCAATTTTCAATCCTCTCAATAGAGTTGTCATTTCTACATAGTTGTTTGTGTTCAACCCTAACCCTTCAGAGAAGCAAATGATATTTTCTTGTAAGGGCCATACTAGTTTCCCCCCTACCCCTACTTTACCCAAATTTCCAAGGGAATATCCATCAAAATATAAGGTTGCCACAAATTTTTCTATGGTGTTAATACCTATTGTTTGTCTCTAAGGAACATACTAGTTCAAATTCAAACCAAAGACTTCCAAAATTTCTTTTTTCTCCCTAGAATAATGTGCAATTGACAGTACTTTATTTGGAAATAAAATGATAGCCTATTCACTTACATAATTGATGAAATTTTCCTAAATTCTTCTTGCGTTTATGACCTGATATCTAAAGCATTTGTCATTCCAAGCCTTCCATAACTGCCATATCAAAAAAAAACCCATATACCTGCATAGTTCTTTGACTAGTAAGTAGTTATTCATTTCATTCAACATCTCTATAACATCAATAAAGCACTTTAGCTCTTGAAAAAGGAATTTAAAGAGCTTTAGCAACTTGGTCCAAAGATCTGCTAACATTGAATAATTAAAGAGCAGATGATTTTAAGTTTCTCCTTCTCTTTCACAAAGGTAACATCTATTTGGACCAATCACACCCCTCTTTCTTAGATTCTTAGTTGTTAGAATCACACCATGATCCACAAACCATACAAACATCTATATTTTTGGAACCACCTTTTACTTTTAAACATGCTCCATTTGCACCTCTAGGAAATTATCTTCGTTGTCCTGAGTAGTTAAGAACATTTACATAGATTTTGCTGATAAATTCACTGGTCCTTCATTCTCCTTCAATTCTGATAAATCTTCTTCCTCTTAGAGAAAAAATTACCTACTACCCAAGTGGTCTTTTATATAGTTAAAATCATCTTTTAAATTTTTTGTACAAAGGTTTATCAAATTTATTTTAAAAACACAATCTCTCCACTTTATTGTGTGGGTCATTTTCATAAAGAAATCCTTGACTTTGTAAATGTTTTGTTGTAATAAATGAAACCTAATATTGTTAGGATCTATAATTGTTTCTAGGGTTTTATACCCATCCAAATATTGAGTGAAAATATTTATGTCACCTTCTTTTACCATCCAAGATAGATTCTACTTAATGATATTCAACCTTGTGAGGATGTTTGATAAAATTTTGGTACCTCTCTATCTCGGATTGAGGTTCAACACAACATATTTTGTTCTACATCCACTACAGTATTTATTCAATAAAATTTTGGCCCAAAGAGCCTCAGAGTTGAGCAACATTCTCTAAGTAGTTTTAGCAGCTATAGATTGGTCAACTTTGTCAAGTTGTCTTATCTCCAGACCTCTAAAAATTTTGGGCCTATGGATCTTAGACCAATTCACAAGATGATATTTATTTCTACTAGTTTTGCCTTCAAACCAAAGGAAACTTATGAATCCTTTTTCCATTTCACTTATTACAGTATTAGGATATAAAATTAAGGACATCTAATAAATCAAGATTGCAAACAGAGTTGAAAAAATTAGCATTCTTTTAACTACTAGGTTCAAAATTCAATTTTCCCAACTTCCTATTGTTCTTTTAATTTGTTCTACAAGGAAAAACCAGTCCATAGATTTATGATTGCGAATTATGATAGGAATACCTAGATACTTGATTATTGAGTTGTCTTCTCCTTATTGGAATTTTAGAATTTTGCAAATTTTCCTCTTTGAATGGAATGGTGTATTGAGTAAAAATATGATACTTTTTTTCTTATTTACCACTCCTTAAATTTGAAGTAAAATTTGTCAAAATATTTTGTATAGCCTTGGTTGTTTGAATGCTAGCTGAACCCATTAACAATGTGTCATATACAAAGAGGAGATAAGAGGTCACTTTCGCATTGGTAGTAGCACTTAAGCCTTGAAACTGTGCTTTTCTAACTTACTTGAAAGGATCTACTCAGCCCGTTTGAGACTAAAGCAAACAAAAAGGGTGACAAAGGGAATCCTTGATGAATACCTCTTGATGTCTCAAAGAAATATTATGGACCCCCATTTATTATAACAACAACATTTGGATTACATATGCATCATTGCACCCAGTTTGTCCATATATCATTAAATCCCATTTTCTTTAACACATTGCTTATAAATTGCCTATCCAACCTATCATAGGTATTAGAGAGGTCAACCTTGATTGTCATTGCTCTATTTTTATTTATCACTACAAAATATTTGAGCTATTACAATATTATATTGCATGTGTCTACATGAAATGAATCCGCCTTGTTCCATCAAGATCAAATCATTTATGAGGGTCTTAATTTTGTTAACCATTAACTTGGTTTTTATATTATAAGAGGTATTGCAAAGATAAATAGAATGAAATCTATCAAAGGTTACTGCATCTCTATTTTTAGGAATGAGTACAATGAAATAGACATTGATAGACCCTAAAACCAAACTATTCTATCTAGAATCTTCAATCATATTGAAAAAAATTATTATTTCCCAATAGGACTTATAGAAATTAACATAAAAACCATTAGACCATGGGGCCTTATCCAGGATCATACTTTTGATTGTCTCATAGACATCTTCCTTTGTAATGGATTTCTCTAGTTCCTCATTAATTTGTGTTGTGACCAATTTTTGAATGTAGTTGAAAATTCTTTGTTGAGATTCTTCATTGTTTTCTATCCCCTCATTTAAGAAATACTTAAAATAATTAATTGCTTCCTTCTTAATTAAATCTTGATCTTTGACCTCCTCTCCCTTTGAGCTCTTGATCATGGAAATCTAGTTGACTCTCATTCTTTGAATAGCTACCTTGTGGAAGAAGGATGTGTTTGAATATCATTTCTAAAGCCAAATTCTTCGAGATTTTGACCTCCAAACCTGCTCTTCTCTCTCCTCTTCCTTATAAATGATTTGTTTGTATTTTTTCTATTCCTAGAATAAATCATTTTCCCAACCTTCTACCAAGGCTTTATACTCAGTTTGAAGTAATTTTTCTCTTGCCATTCTCACTTGTTCTTGTTGCTAAGATCTAATATTTTGAGTCCATATCTTTATACCTATTTTTATATTAAGTAGCCTCTTATAAAATTGATACATTTGAGACCCATGATTAGGGGTACCATTGTCCCACTAGAATTTGAGTATTTTTTACTTTCAAAATGAATTGAATTTCAACAACCACTGGCCAATGATCAAAGCTGGTGCTTGAGACTACCCTTGTTTCCACACTAATGGAGTCAGTAATTAAGCTTTCAGATAATAGAAACTAGTCCAACCTTTCAAAAATCATCACTTTCCCTTTTATTCTATTACTCTAGGTAAACCAACCTTCTTTAGATGGAATGTTAATATGTTCAAGCTATTGAATTTCCCCAATAATTTTAGATCATACTTGATCATTGTTGTAAAACAATCCTCCTTTCTTTTCATTCCTATCTAGAACTGAGTTGAAGTCTCCACCCAAAATGACATGTTGATTTTGTAGAGACTCCACTAGATTCCACACTTGATGCCATAGCTCAAGTTTTGTAACAATATTGTTAGTTCCATATTTGTTAATTAAATTTAAATTTAACTTCAGAGATGTTTCAAGTAATTTTAAATAGATCCAATTACTTCTTAATATTTTTTCCATAATTTCAAAGGAATTGTTTTTTCACATAATGGCTAAACCACCTGAAGACACTTGCACTAATTACCACAATTTTAATACTTTTCAAAATCTAATCTTTCACTTTTATAAAATATTCTTCATTCATCTTTGTTTCTTATATTAAGATAATATCTAGTTTTCCTTGGCTGATTTATTGTCTCAAAGATGTTATTTTTTAGGGGAACTAAGAACCCTAATGTTCCAAGAAAGGAACTTCATTTAGCTATTTTTTTCCTTTATCTCTCCTGAGTTCTTTGTCCTCAAGTGTGAGTTGAGTCCCATGAGCAATTGACTCATGAGTTTGCTTATCCCACATTATTTTACTATTGGGTCTACCCACTATTTTAGGTGTACCTCATGTATCTATTTCACATTGTATTTTTTGGGGAGCCGTTTCAATGTCATGAATATTTTGAGGTGACTAGTTTGAATTATTCACATTATCTATTTCAAAATTATTCTCGAAAGGGATAAAGTTAGGGGAGAGATAAATTCAAACTTGGAACAAGAGATGTTTGTCTAGATTCAATAATGTCAGCCCACTATGAACTAAAGTCACTTTATGCTCCATTTTTTTCTATTGGTTTTTGATTTATAGTTACTTCATTTAGATCCTATTTGATTCCTTTATCTAGTTGAGTCTCTTTGTTGAGACTATCTTAAACTATGTTCACTTCAGATCCCCCAAACTACTACAAAGCCTCAAATTTTTTCCTTTTGAAAATTTTGTTGTGCAGAGAACAACCTTAATTTGTTTTGTTTATCCTCTTTTTTTGAGAACCTACTGGTATCCATCCTTATTAATATCTTTTACTTGATGTTCTACTAGATGTATATTAGGACAATAATGGACAAAATGACCATACTCATGCCATAAAATGTATTTGAAAGGAACACATTCATAATCTAATTTTGGTTCCATATGGAAGTAGTCCACATTAATCATTACTTCTGGTAATATAATTTCAATGTTTACCTAGACACAAATACATGTCACTATTTAATTTGCACCATTGATCTCTACACATTTGATGAAGTTCCCTAATTTATTGCCTATTTCCTCCAAGACTGAGGGTATTTCTCAAAAACCTAGGTAAAAAGGGTAAACAAACCCAAACTGGAACTTCTCTAGGGTTATCCTCTAACAGATTGAATTTAATATACCATGGGCTAAGTACAAACCACTTCTCATGAAATAAGGGCCCTAATAAAAAACCTTTTCTCTATCCTCTGGGAAGCTAAAAATAGTAATGAAAAATCCCTACCTTCTATGGAAATCTCAATGCTTCCCTGCACCTTAGGCTTCCAATTGACATTGGCCCAACCTCTAAGTGTAGAATCTCTAAGTCACATTCCATAGAAATGACCAATCAGTGCTTGGTTATTCAAAAGAACAATTTCCTCATTGACCTCTTGGATTCTCACTTCCATTGATAGATTGCCATCTAGATTTTTTACAAAGCCCTAGTTTTCCTTCATATTTTTTTATCAATTTTCTTGCCTAGGATATTTTAACCACCCTCTATGCTTCATAAAAAACCACACTTGATGAAACTCCTACATTTTGGGTTGGGAGGGTCACAACGGCCCCTCCAGAAGCACATTTCATATGTTGTAGATACCAAGAAAATATTGAGTGAATCACAAAATTGCTAGAGTTTGCGTTATTCTCCTTCAAGATTATGAGATCTTATGTTCATCAAGGGTACTTGGAAAATTTCAAGGACAAAGATTTTACCAATCATTTTGAAATACAAGAAAATAGTGGAATTAATAAGACAAGAAAAGATAACATGAAGACTAAGCCAACAAAAGAATAACTAGATCAATCTAAAGACCATTTAAAATATGAAGATCCATATTGAAGACTAAAGTCTTCAACAACCAAATAATGTAATACAAGGGGGTGTTGAAATATATTATATTATTTGGAATATACAACGGGGTGTTGGAATATATTATATCCATGTGTGCATAAGTCCATAGAATAGGAAGCTAAAGAGTCTCTACAAGAATGAAGACCAAGAATGCTCAAGGATATTCATAAGGGGTTGGACTCAAAATGAAATTGTAAACAAATGGCGAATCCTAATCAAAATCAAGGTGAATCATGGAGAATCCTAAGCAAATCAAATTGAGTATCTTCACACAAAAATTTGGGAAATTTGAAGTCCTAAAATATAAGATCATATTTGGGGCCACTTTTGACCTATTAAATAATTTTATAACTTCATAAAACCACCACCATTAGATCAGGATTGAAAAGAGTTTTCCAACGAGTATGAATATACCTATGTTTAGGTATATATTGTGGCGAATTGATCCTAAGAAAAAATTGATCTTGAAAATTTTAGGTGAATTAGTCGACATCAAAGGTCCTCACATTCGTCAATTTCCAATTTTGAAAATCCTAATATTCGCCTAATTGGCGAATATTCACCACTATGCATAACCCTGAGAATGCTCCATATGAAGAGTAACTTTACATCCTATATGTATAGGACATGACATGTTTTGTAATATGGAAGAATGGATACTTGAGATCTTGATTCAATAGAGATAATATTTTTATGGGAATTTATTAATGGCAATTTTATGAGTTATAGTTGAAGTTATTTTTGAGTTTTATATTTTTAGAATATTTTCATTATCATATATTCCATATTGCAACTTTATTTTGATCTTAAGTATTTATCTTCAAAAGCTAACAAATATTAGGGTACATATGGGACCCACCCCTTATTCCTTCTTTTCTTTTATGTTGTATATCCCTTTCATTATTTTTATCCATTTGCTCTTCTATTTATTCTCATTTTTCTTTTTCGCATATGATTATATTGAATGTATCCTTTGGAATGTTTATGAAAAATATTAAAAATTCTAGCATGGTATCATATAAAAAATAAAATGACTTTGTTTAGTTACATGAAAATATTATATAGGGAAAATTGTGGTAGATATGGATGAACTATCAATTCCAATGGATTCCTGGAATATTTTTAGAGTCCTTATTCATCACTTCTCATTATTTTTAATATAATATATCTTTTTTATCCCAAAAATTTACCTTTTCCTCCTTTTTTTTAAATTTAAAAAATGGAATATAGTACAAAATATTCTAGTTTGTGGTGGGAGAGTAAGGACAACATTTATGGTTTTGGAAATAAATTTTAGATAGTAGTTGTATTCTTTTCTAGTGCTTTGAGGCACAACTTGTACAGGGTAGAAAATTAATAGCAAGATAATTTTGAAAATGGGAGGTCTTGCTTTTGAATGTACACATTAAATATCATTCAAGGTAGATTTTATTTTCTAGTGTAGGAAAAAGTTTAAGGACTTGGCAAAAATTCAAGAGCTAAAATTACCTTGAAAAATTATGGTTAGCATCATGGTTATGTGCTAGCTCTAAAGGCCAAGGGTTTACATTTAATCCCTATTTTTATTATAACGTTTATTGTTTTCCTACACCTTCCTTAAAAAATTGGCTCTACATTTTTACTTCTAAGACTATTTATATTCTAGTAGTTGGTTACCTTGATGTCATATGATATGCCCTTATTTTGATTCTCTTTTCCAATGGTGAAATGCCTTTAAACATTTGGTCAATTTTTTTTTTATATACTGCAATTTTTAAGTAGTGCCTTCCTTTTTTGAGTGTGTGCATGCCTACAAGGCAATGATAGGGTGACTCCCTTTAAACCAAATGTAGTATGAAAACTAATCTAAATACAATATGAAAATGCAAAGTGCCAAGTTTTCCATAGTATCTCTTTAGATGCATTGTGTTTATTGGTTATTTAAGTTCTTTACCATATGAAGAAGTTAAATGATAGGTCCCTGAGTCAAAATTGGTTGTTATGACAAAGGGACCTATCCAATTGGGCTGAAACTTACCTTTAAAATCGAAACAAGCATTGGTATTATTCTAGTTTTACTTGAGGATAAGGTCCCCAAGCTCAAAATAATGATTGCAAAATCTCTTTGAATGATATTGCATGAGCCTATTCTGATAGGCTCACACATGCTCCAAGGCATGAATGTACATTTCATCTAGTAGCTCCAATTGGTGTAAATAATCAAAGTGATACTCATCATCGATCGAGGCATATTACAAAAGGATGTGCAATGAAGGAGCCTCTAACTCGAATGGAAAAACCACCTCAATACCATAGACCAAGATGTACAAAGAAGAGTTTGTAGGAGTTCTCACACTAGTACAATAGACCCACATGGTTGGATAAAGCTGGATATGCTAGTCATGACCATTCTTAATAAACAACTTCTTAAGGATATTGATCAAAGACTTGTTGTATACTTTGGATTATCTATTATCCTAAGGGTAATACGAGGTTTACCACTTATGTTGAATCTTGTACTTAGCACAAATTTTATGGATATCCTTATTCTTGAAAGTAGTGTCATTATCATAAACAATCATCAAATAAATCCTAAACCAACAAAGGATCTAGTTGATTGTGAATTTGGAGACCTAATTTCTAATCAATATGATAATATGTATGTCTTTGACCCATTTAGTAAAGTGCTCTATCACTACTATGATAAAATTGTGACCATTAGACAATGTTGGGTTAATCTTCCCTATAATGTCTAATCTCCACATGGAAAATGGCTAAGAAGAAGAAATAACTTGAAGTTTTGAGGAGCATTAATAAGGTTGTCATGGCATAGATACTTGTCACAGCATCAGACATGGTCACATGCTTCTTTCTCCATGGAAGGCCAGTAATACCCCATTTGAAGGATCTTCTTAGAAATGACATTGCCACTGGAATGGTCTCCATATGAACCTTCATGAGCCTCACTAAGATCTAGTTGAGCTTCATCAAAGTTAAGGCATTACAAGAGGATACCTTCAAAATAATGTCGATACAAAGTATTGCCAGTTGTAATGAATTGAAATAATTTTTTTTTTGCAAAATATTACATTGATTTTGATCTAAACCATTAGGATTCAAACCATATTTAAGGAAATTAAATATGTCATTATACCATGGCTCAAATGGGGAATGTTTTATGGTAAAAATATCTAATGAAATAATACTAGAGCTAAGTGACGTAGGCTCCCAGATTTTTACAATGATAATTGATGCTTTATGATATTCCAACTCCAAGGAAAACAAGGATGCAACAGTGACCATGGAATTTGCATGGTGGTTGGAGGATCTAGGGATAGATAATATGGTCACATAATAAAATATGGATAAAATTTTGGTGATGATATCTTTGTATGGTTTTAGCTTATCATATTGAGTCTGATAAAAATCATTAATATGATTCCCCACAAGTTGAGAGTCAAGAAAGGCCTAAAAAACACTAACCTTCAAGGCTAAGGCTTCTCTAAAATCAAGGATCAAAGCTTCATATTTTGTAGTATTATTCATGCAAGAGAAATGAATCTTAAAGGATAAGTAACTTAGTTGTTTTTTGAGGTAACTAGAATAATTGTAGCACCAACACCCTTCATGCATCAAGCTTCATCAAAAAAAAAAAGTCTAATACTCTAGATCTTCAGCTTCTATGCCAAAGTACTCATCGAGAAACTCGATGACCAACGGACGGGCAATCACCTAATCCTTGATAGAATTTTGGCCTATGAAGGTTCGGTCAAACTCACTAAGGGCTAAAACCCATTTAGCACCTCAACCTAAAAGGTAGGGTTTAGACATTAATTAATGCAAAGGATTGAACTTTGCAACCATCAATGTCTTATCACTAAGCATGTAGTGTCTTAACTTCTGGGAAGAAAACACCATGGCAAGGCAAATATTTTATTAGGTAGTGTATTGGGTTTCATAGCTGACCAAGATTCTACTGATAATGTAGATAGCTCACTATTTATTTTTATCATCATGGTGAGCCAACAAGGCTCCCAAAGCATGAGTTATAGTTGCTATGTAAATAATCAAATTATTATACAGTCTAGGAAGAACTACGACATGTGGGAAAGTGAGATGCCTTTTGTGTTCATAAAAATATTTCTAACACTCAAAATCCCACTTGAACACAATATATTTCTTAATAAGCTTAAGAGAGAAATGACACTTATTGGTTAATTGAGCTATGAACTGATGAATAGCTTGAAGTCAACCTTGCAAGCTATGCAACTTAGTTAGGGTGTGCGGAGGATGTATATCAGTGATAGCGATTATATTAGCATGGTCCACTTCAATACCTCACCTAGAAATGATTAACCCTAACAACTTGCCCATATATTACCCCAAACACACATTTGAAGGGCTTAATATGAACCTTGAATTTTCGAAGCCTTTCAAAATATTAGGTCATGAACATGATCTTGTTGATGTATGGAATGACCTAGAAGATTATCCACATAGTCCTCTAAAATATCATGCATCATGTCATGAAAAATATAAGGTATAGCCCTCTAATATGTAGCACCAAAATTTTTCAATTTAGAAGGCATGATCTTATAACAAAAGAAGAATCTATTCTGGAGGATATCATCATGATCTATGTTACAAAGAGTATCCCCTTCAACATACTCCCCTAGGATCACAACTAAGTCAAGATGCACCAAATTTACCCCATTGCAAAATAGCATGTCAGTGGGATAAGAGAGTCCCTCATCCTCATCACTCCACTCCAAGCTTTGATGATCTAAATAATAAACATAAGTAATAATATGGTCACCATTATCAAAGGGTAAAGGTTGGTTTTTATTAGGAATGTAGCCTATGCCACATCACCCAGGCAAAAGCTCAAATTCCAATAGCTCTTGAATACCTTTCTATTGTGGCCCTAAATCTTTACCTATGTATCCCATGCTAGATAGAATTTTCTTGGGAAGTGGGTAGTCATTGAATAGGTAACAATGGGAAAAAGAATACTCTATAGGAAGGGGGTTTCTACCACAAAATTTTCTTTAAGGGAGACTCCTATGAAGATAAAGATACACATGTAAATGTGTATGAAGGTGAAGGTTATAGATTAGAAATATTAGATAGATTAGAAATATTAGAAATATCTAGAAGATGTTCTTGAAGAAAAGGATTGACTTGATCCTATGATGAAACATTGATTAGCAGTTCCTCACTTACTTTTAGATTTTCAAATTGCTTGGTGATATGAGATGAATATACTGGTGGACATAAATTGAGATCATATCTAGTTTTCTCAACCATTGAATAATATTGAAATGGATGACGGTCATCCCTAATGGTGAAAATTTGATCTTTGAATCCATAATGTCAAGCAGTGATGAAAAGCAAAAGGGACAACCCTCATCACATGAATCCAAGGGCATCCAATAAGAAGATTAAAAGATGTGGAGCAAGACACCACATAGAAAAAGGTATGTAAGATATTTGGTTTAACCCTAAGGGGGAGATATATAACACCATAGACCTCTTGGGACTCATTATTAAAATATTTTATGATGATATCAAATTCAGTTAAATCTTCCTATTTTAATCCAAACTTTTAGAAAATTTGATAAGTGCATAAATTGAGGGAAGAGCCATTGTTTATCAAATTTTGTTTTATAAATGTTTCTCCAATAAGTGTAGTAATATAGAGGTAAGAATCCCCTCACAAGTTTGAGTAAGGAATATCATCATCTGAAAATATGATATGATGTATCCCAAGAGAGCTTACAACATTAGCTATAGCACTAGGGGAAATACCTTGAACCGATTGTTGTCTTAAAATATTTAACAAGGATTCCCTATGAATATGAGAAGTTTGTAAAAGTTCTAAGAGGTATATCTTAGTTGGGGTCCTAGATAACTATTTTTGAATGTCAAAGGAGACTCTAGGTTGTGTCTTCAACACTAAATGTGGGTTTTCTACTCTTGTACTTATTTTTTGTATATTCTTAAAAACTGAGGGTTTTGAAGTTTGGTCGAATGTAGAACTCATATCCTAATGAGATTGTTGAGTCATTTGTTCCTGAGCTTGTTGTCTTCTAGTTTTTGCTATCATACCAACCATATTATTGTATGGAGGTGGCACATTATGATATGATACTTTATTAGTTGCATGTTGCCTATTCTTAAGTAGGGGTTCTTGGAATATCCCCATGTCTTGATTAGTTGTGGATTCTTCTTGAGTAGGAGGTTGATTTTTTGTTGGAGTATTGGGTTGATAACCCTCTATAACAAGGTGATATTCATCAATTAAATATTGAACCACATTTTTCAACCTCTTACATAAAGTTTTCATGTGCCCCTCCACTCTATGATACTCATAATATTGACGAGGCTTATACCAAACGTTTGTGCTATCTGGTTACCTTATAGAAGGTAACTCAATCATATTATCTTCCAAAATCTATTGTAGGACCATGTTCATAGGTGTGTTGAGTCTTGTAAAATTCCTAGTTGGGGGTTTTTAAGGTTGGAAAAGCACCATCTTTTGTAGGGTGTTAAAAACATTGTTAACTAGCCTACTATTTGTTATCCCATAACCAACTACATGCTTGTTCTTATATAGATTTTTTGTGATCCTATATTCTTCTTTCTTTGTCTTAATTTGACCTCTTATAATAAGGGCTTTCTATACACTTCTTGCTAGATCTATCACTTGATAAAAAGAGGTGATGGTTGTTGTTTCCAATTCATAATATATTTGCTCTTGTAAATTTCTAATGAAGACCTCTAACATGTCTCAAGGAGGTAAATTATATCTCAACCATCCAACTAAACTCCTCCAAAAAGACAAGAAATTAAAAAAACTTTTCTCTTTACCTTTTTTAACATATAAACATATTTCATAGTCACATTCAACATAATCCCTAAATTATTGAACACACAGTACTATTATCTCTTCAAAATTCCTCAAAGAATGATGAGGCAATTGATAATACCATTCTAGTGCCCTACCACCAAGGCTATTAGGAAATATTTTTAGCAACATGTCATATATAATATCACGACATGTTATCCTAAACATCCTTAAATGTTCAATTAGGTCCTCTATTCCCTTATATATAGGTAAAAGTAAAATTAGAAAATGCTTAGGATAAGGCCTAAAAGTGAAAACAGGTTCTAAGGGATAATTGCATATTTTATTATACTTGTAGGTGAAGCTTGGAGGTTGAATCATATCAAATCTTAAAACCAATTTCTTCACCACATTAGTTAAACATTGCATATCGTGATTATTGTTGTGCAATGCTCCCAAGTTACCTAGGGAGGGGATATAGGTAGGCTATTAAAAGTGAACTTGAACAATGTTGGAGGCATTGAAACTATTGTAGTATAGGTTATTATATGTAGTATCTTGTTGTGAAGGATAACTGACATTTGGTGAAATAGAATCATGAATGTGGATATGGGCAGAATGAGGATACCATTGAGCATAATTTTGGGATGCACTACTAGTCGGAGGAGCTTGTGGAATTTTTCCAATATTGGTGCTCATAGTAGTAGCATATGTAGATTTATGTAATGGATTAGCATGATGTGAATATTCAAAAAGGGCTTGTTATGAACATGCCTAGGAGAAATGGTTAGAGGATGAGACGTCTTACCTCTCTAGAGTTGGGATTCCTCTTCCATAGACTTAATCAAATCCTGTCCATGATGTTTCATAAACCTCCATATATGATCAAAATATTTGAAAATGAATCCTCCAATGGTCCCCTAAATATCATCAAAATTGGTACCAATTTCTTCATGTTCCTCCTCTTCTACATCTAAATTGTGATTCTCCCTATCAATTTGATCATCTTAATTTTTTTTATCAAAATTCTAAATTTGTTTCTTACCCCTAGTGTTAGAATTTATTGGGAGGAAGATAAAGCATAGAGGATAACACTAACAAAAGACACACAAGAAGATTTTAATATGTTCTTAATTTTTTCTAATTCTAAGCAAACAAAATTAGTGGTTTTACTTAAAGTTTTCAAAATAAAAATAAAAATTAAGAGGCTTTCTATCTTGGCCACTAATACATGTGTTCACGTCAAGTTCACAAAATATGTATAGGGAGAAAACTTTCTTACTGCATATGACTCTCTGCTAGATATGTTGGCAGTTGATTTGATCGTGGGGGTGTGTTATATTCTCTACACTAAGGGGCTTGGGGATCGAAGGGTTCACTAGGAATGGTTTTAAGACTCATTCCAAGTCTGGGGATGGAATGTTTAATGTATAATTTGAGTAAACACCTATGTTTGGCCTTTCTAAAATCTAAGCTATGGAAAAATTAAGGAACAATGCAAGAAGACAAGAAGCTAATCCTAAGATGATTTTTGATTTTTAATGATAACTAAAACCCTAAATTGCAATAAAATATATATTTATATTTTTGAGAAAGGATTTAAGAGAATTCACATGCAAAATTAACCCTAGGATGCAAACTACATACTTTTATTCTTCAAATACCTAGCAATAAAAAATCAAATACTTTTCTTTCCTTTTATGATAAAAATTTGAAACAGAAAGGACAATGACACTCACAAAACAACCTAAATATTTACTAGGGCACTTACCTTATTTGATGGTTGATCATAGATTTAACTTGCATCCAAAATATCCAAATAGCTTCAACTTGTGAAATAGCTTACAAAACCCTAAAAATTTGATCAACATTTGGGGGCCTACTTAGGCCACTATATGACTAAGATAAGAGGTATAGTATTCAAGCCCCCTTGATATTTTTATCTAACCATTCAAAATTTAAATAATATTTGACCGTTGAAACAAGAAAAATCAAAATGGAACAAGCATGCAATAATGAAATGAAATAGAATGCAAGTGATAGAAAGCTAAAATGCAGACATCAAATTAGGGTTTTGGGAAGCAAAAATTTACCCTCAAACCCTAATTTAAAAACTTCACATCCTATAGTGAGGAATCATGAATATGGAAATTAAAATTTACACCCTGTATTAGTGAGGCACAAATTTGGTTCAGAGGCACTTTTCAAGTTCCAAAACACCAAAAAATGTGATGCAAAAACATTGAAAAATAGAGCCAACAACTAATAATGCAATTAAAAAATCTAGTTAGTTGATGCAGGGAGCAAGGATTAATGAGAATATGAAGGAAACACTCTAGAATGGTGGACTTCTACAACTGTTAAGACTCCTCCACTTGATCCCAAAGGGCAGCCAACAACAAAGCAACAAAACAAAATAATAGCAAATTATAGAAGAGTACTTGTTAGTGAATAACAACTGAATTGAGCTATAGGATTCTCCAAAACCATTGATTGGGGGGAAATAAGGAGTCCAATACTCTATATATAAGAGTTTTTGAGGGCTAAAATGGTAGGCAAACAAAAGTTCACTACGGGCAAGGGTCGACACCAAAACAGGTCGACGAGGGATGGGGATTTTGAGAGAAAAACCCCTGGAACACCAAATTCATGACCAATAATTATAGGGAATGAATATAACAAGACAAATTTATGTCCCATATGGACTGGGCATGAATTTGGTAATTCTAAGGAAAAAGGACAAACAAATAGGGGAAACATGCCCTAAATTTGCACTTGGCAAGTTTGGGTGGGTTCCTAGGGATCTAAGGAAATATTGACTCATTTTGATGGGTCAATTTTCCATGTCTACAAGATTCATGTAAATATTTGAGTATATAGTAGGTGTCATATAAGTGAGGAGTTATGTAAGAGTTTATCTTTTAGTGTGTGTAATAATTAGAGGTTTGTTCTTATGTGGATATGTGGAGTCAATAAAAGATTTATTATTATGTGGAGTCATTAATATATCTTGTCCATGAGAAATATGAAGAGTTAGATCTCCCATGTGTTTGAGAAGAGTGTAAGTAGAATGTTAAAAATTTTTGAATGTGAAGAGTCTCATATCCATGTTGTACATAATCAAGACAAAGTATTGTAATAAAAAAATATTGAGAACTTGCCTTGCATTACATAATATTTGCATTGCTTGTATTAAAATATTCATCAATAATATTATTTAATAAGAGTGATATTGAATGTATGCATTTGTGCGAATATTTTATATTAAGCATAAATACATTTGAATTGCTAATAGTGGTATTAGAGCCACTATTATGGAGAGCCACTATTCAAAGAGTAGTATGAGAAATATTCATTGTTGAAATCCATTATTAAGGAACATTATGGCTGAAAGAATAGCCAAGAATGAAACATCATTGTTGGAGAAATAACCTTGGCATGAAATATTCACAACTAAGAAGAAATATATGGAAGAAGAGTTTTGGTTAAGTGGCCATGTTTGAAATAAGCATGAAAGCTCTCATTGTGAGAAAGGCTAGAAGTTGAAAGTATTATTGAAAGGCACATTGAAGGAGTTAGCTATAAAAATTGGGTTGGAAAGAGTGCTATCAAGAAAAATATAGGATAAAAGAGCATATAAGTGGTTGAAGTGAGATATTGAAGGAGTTCACGATAGATTAGAGCATTGTAGAGAAAAGCATAGAAGAAGAAAAAGTATGTGATTGAAAGTTGACATAAAGTTAGAGTGCATAGACCAAGTAAAACATTGAAGAAGTTCTAAAAAACTTAAGTGCATGAGCATGGACTAGAATAGGAAGGTGAAACATTTGGTAGCAAAGACTACTAGAGATACCTAGTAAAGAAGGCATTATAAAATCCATGAGAGGATTCAAAAGTTTTCGGAGGATGGAGTTGTCGAATAAAATACATGCATGCTAAGTATTAGTAAAGTGCAAGGTATTTATATTAACTTTTGAATTATTTGATTTAAGAAAATAAAGGAGAAGAAATTATTTTAAAAAAGGAAAGTTTGGAGAAATTTAAAAGTTGGAGGAAATTATTTAAAAGAATGTAGAATTAAGGGTAAATATTACCTTGGAAGAAATGTTATTTTAAGAAAATTTTAATTGGAAGGAAGTTAATTACATTAAGCAGTATTATTTTAAGTAAAGGATAAAAATAATTGGAGGAAGTTATGAGGTAATTATTTAAATTAAATATTGAAATTATTAAAGTGGATAAAATATACATTTGAATAAGAAATGGATTTATGTGGAAATTTGATTTATTGATTGAAGAAAAAATATTTATATATTTGAAGGTAAAATATATTATTAATTGAAAATATTTAAGCAATGTATATTATTTGAAAAATTATCGAAGATAGTAATTAGTAGAATGGTTGAAAAAAAAAGTTGAATATTAAAAAAAGAAGAAAAACATATTTAAAGGAAATCTATATTGAAGAAGAAATATTGATTTTGGATTTAAAATGAAAGAAAAAAAAATTGAATACTAAGTGAATATTGAAGAAGAAAGAAGATTTTTAAATTTTGGGAGTAATAAGGAATTCTACAAAGGAAATTAATTAAAAAATTATTGAAGTTGAAAGCATATTTGAAATAAATAAGAAGTTGTTTTTATTCAAATACTTTTTTTATTTTATTTGTGGAAAACATCCCAAAAGGGATGCCACTTTCGGGTAAGACCCAAGGAGGCAGGGGTATCCATTCCGCCAAAAACGCCCAGGACTCGGACCTAGCCTACCACCTTTGACATACTCAAGGAGCAAACAAACACACAAAACCAAATTAAAAAAAGTAAATAACAACAAAAATAATAAAATAAAATAAAAAACATGCTCCTTGAGTGTGTCAAAACCAAACACGCACAATAAGAAAAAAGAAACCACAACACAAACCACATAGAAAAACACAAGAACCACATAACAAAACACAAACAAGACAAAAAAAACAGAATACTACAAAGACATAACCCAAAAAACATGAAAAATAAACACAACCAAAACCTAAAAAATAAAATAAATAAAATAAAAATAAAAATAAAAACAACCAACAATAGACAATAAACAAAATCAAAAAACAAAAAACATAGAAAACACTCACACATAAAAAAATGAAATAACACAAACAAAGAGAAACCCAAGAACAAGAACGAAAAAAACACAAGAACAATAACAAAAAACATAAAAAAAAACAAAACAACAAAAAAACAAGAACAACAAAAATCAACACAAAGAACACAAAAACAAAAAAAAACAAAACCCACCCACCCTAAAAAACTAGAAAAAAAACAAAGAAGACAAAAGAAAAAAAAATTGAACAAACCAATGACCAATCTAGACCAGAAGACTATTAATGCAAGAATCAATAGAGGAAACAAAATAAAGAATAGAATGAGATAGGGAACTAAAAAACTGAATGAACCAAAGGGGAACAAAAAAAAAAACAAGAAGAAACTAGGTACCTTCAGAACTGGAGCCATCCAAAGAAATGATAGAAAGAAGAGCTTCCCTAATTTGAGAAGCCCACCATATAGGAGGGTGGCCATAACAAGTAAGATCACCTTTCTCCAAATCCCAATTAGCTAAAGCATCAGCACTCTTGTTTTGATCTCTGACCACATGTTATGGGGAGCCAAATCGCTCACACCAAATCTATGTTCTCATTCAACAATTTGGAAAAATATTACAATGATGGCAGCAGTCTGCCAAATAAATTCCTTTATCTCGAAAGAGAGTTTTTATTACAAAATCTTCTATCCTGGAAGAAAAATAGCCTAAACAGGTCTAGAATGGCCCTCTTACCTTTACGTCTGCAACTCTGTCTCCATAGTTTTCCAACCATTGTGCATGCCTTCGCTTCCCCTTTTAAAATCTCTGGCATGACTCTCTGTTTCCCTTTTTTGACCCTTCGTTTCATTTTTCATGCCTCTTCGTTGTCTTGGATTTCGAAACGTCTTTCTTTTTGACTCTTGATATTCGTTTGCTTTCATTGCACCTTGGTGCCACATGCTTTTCCACTACTACCATTGTAGACTTTGTCCACCTATCAACCCATGATGACGTTCGGGATACCCATCGCTCGACAATTTCTTCTGTAATGACCCCTGTAATCGCCTGCCTTTCATTTCCTTTTGTTTGGTTGTGAAAATGCGACATGTCGCGATATCGTGACATTTTTGCTTTACTGCCTTCCTGTCCCTCTTCGAGTCACAAAAATGTGACATGTCGCGATATCGCAACATTTTTTCTTTACTGCCTTCCTGTCCCTCTTCGAGTCGCAAAAATGCGACATGTCGCGATATCGCAACATTTTTGCTTTACTGCCTTCCTGTCCCTCTTCAAGTCGTGAAAATGTGACATGTTGCGATATCATGATACTTTTACTTTTTCGGCCTTCCTACCCTTTGCGAGTCGCGAAAATGCGACATGTCATGATATCATGACACTTTTGCTTTTTGGCCTTCCTACCCCTTGTGAGTCACAAAAATGTGACATGTCATGATATTGCGACACTTTTTCTCTCCTGCGCCTCCTCTCGCCTTTTAGCCACGATAATGTGACATGTTGCGATATCATGACACTTTTATCTCCTGCGCCTTCCCTCGCATTTTGGTCACAATAATGTGACATGTCGCGATATCGTGACACTTTTCTCTCCTGTGCCTTCCCTCGCATTTTGGTCGCAAAAATGCAACATGTCGCGATTTCGCAACACTTTTTCTCCTTTGCGCTTTCTTTCGTCCTTTGGTCATGAAAATGCGACATGTCACGATATCATGACATCTTTCCTTTCCAGCTCCTCTTTATCCTTTTCGATCATGAAATCGTTACATGTGATATCGTGACACCTTTCCTTTCTGACTCCTCCTCGCCTTTCGGGTCATGAAATCGTGACATGTTGCGATATCGTGAAAACTTTGCTCTCTGCCTTCTTTCTCTGTTTTGAGTCGCATAATAGTGACATGTCACAATATTGTGACAGTTTCCTTCCTTTCTTTCTTTTTGCTTTGTCGGTCGTGATTTTGTGACATGTCATGAAATCACGACATTTTCTTCTCTGGCCCTTTCGGTCTTCTTTCGGTTCCAATTTTGTGACATGTCGTGAAATCGTGACATTTTTGCTTCGCGTCTTCTCTCTCCTTCCTGAGTCACGAAAACGTGACATGTCGTGATATCGTGACACTTTTCTCCATCGCGATATCATGACATTAAGGCTAACACTTAGAAATTTTTTTGTTGATGCAAGATTGCTCTGCTACCACCGGATGCTCCTGCATTAGACAACTGGGGTGGATTGAGAAGTGTACTTCACTTCTATACTATTGGAGGAAGACCCAGGTGGTTGACCTCTATTTTTGACAACCAAGTTGCATCTTCGATAGGCCTGCCCTTCCACTTGACCAGATATTTAGAATACTGCCTGTTCTTGGTACTTCTTCCTACTCGAGTGTCTAGTATTTCCTCGATCTCACCTTTTTCTAGAGTAGACGTTGGAATAATCCATAATTCTGCACTTGGTGTCGTGCTAATGCCTCCTTCATGATATTCTACCAAATCTACAATGTTGAAAACAAGTGATATGTTAAGGCCACTGGGAAATTCTACTTCATATGCATTGCCTGAATCCCATTTTCCTAGAATTTGACATGGTCCAAACTTCTTCATCTTCAGCTTGTTATAGGTTTTAGCAAGAAATATTTCTTTTCTCAGATGGACCATGACCTCATCTCCCACAACGAATTCCTTGAACTGTCACTTCTGGTATGCCCTTGTATTATATTGGTTATTCATATTAGTAATGTGCTTCTTTACTTCTTCATGCATGCTCTTTAGATGCTCTGCAAAGTCCTCAACCTCGATACTGCACCTTTCCCCTATATCCATCTTCATCAACTCAGAAGCATTCCTTGGACTACTCCTATACACTATCTAGAATGGATATTTGTAAGTACTTTTGTTGATAGAATTGTTATATGCAAATTCTGCCTATGGCAAAATCAAATCCCATCTTGTGGGCTTATCTCCTATCAAGCATCTCAATAGATTTCTCATACTTCAATTCACCACCTCTGTTTGGCCATCAGTTCATGGATGGTATGCAAAACTGAATTTCAAATCTGTCTTCAGCTTCTTCCACAAAGTCCTCCAGAAATACCCCACAAACTTGGTATCTCTGTTAGAAACGATACTCTTTGGTAGACCATGAAGTCGTACCACCTCTTTAAAAAATAACCCTGCAATGTGAACTGCGTCATTAGTTTTCTAATAGGGAATAAAATGTGCCATCTTGGAAAACCTATCAACTACCACAAATATGGAGTCATTTCCCCACTATGTCCTTGGTTGACCAAGAACGAAATCCATGCCAACGTCCTCCCATGGTCTCTCTAGTACAGGTAATGGCTGATATAATCCAGTGTTCTGGTGCACACCTTTCACACTCTGGCATACTCTACTGCTTTGCAAAAACTTTTTCACATCTTGCTGCAGTTGCGGCCAATAGTAGTTCTCACTAACCAAGGCAATGATCTTATCCCAGCCAAAATGTCTAGCTAGCCCTCCACTGTGTTTCTCCTTGACCAGATTTTCCCTCATTAAACTCCTTGGAATGCACAATTAAATTCCTCTAAACAACATTCCATCTTGGATCAGAAAATCCAACCACTTGGTCTTGTCCAAAGTGACAGGTGCCAAGCAAGCCTTCCAGGCTTCTACAAAATCAAGATCTTCAGGGTACAAACCCTTCAGTTCATCAAATCCTACCACTTCCACCTTCATTTTTGTCAACAAACACTGCCTTCTACTTAAGGCATCTACAACTCTGTTTGACCTTCCACTCTTATGCTTCAACACAAAGGTACAACTCTGTAGAAACTCAACCCATTTCAGGTGCCTCTGATTTAGCTTCCCTTGGCTATTAATATACTGTAAGGCCTGATGATCAGTAAATAGAACAAACTCTTTTGGCAACGGGTAATGTCGCCACTTCTTTAGAGCCCGAACCATAGCATAAAACTCTTGATCATAAACCGAATACTTCTTCCTAGCATCATTGAGTTTCTCGCTAAAGTAAGCAATAGGTTTACCTTCTTGATTCAAAACAACTCCTATGGCACTGCCACTAGCATCACAATCTACCTGAAATACCTTATTAAAATATGGAAGTGCAAAAATAGGTTGCTCTATAACCTTCTTTTTCAATAGATCAAAGCTCTTATCTGCTCCTAAGGTCCACTTAAATTCTTTCTTATCCCCTCTCATTGTTTCTGTAAGGGGTGCACAAATACTACTGAAATTCCTAATGAATTTCCTGTAAAAACTTGCTAGACCATGAAATGATCTTACCTCAGTCGTGCTTCTTGGAGTAGGCCATTCAATGATAGCTCTCACTTTTTTTGGGTCCATTTTTAGACCTTCAACTGAGATGACAAATCCCAGGTATACTAACTCCTTCTTCACGAAATTACACTTCTTCAGATTAATTAACAACTTCTCCTCCGCAGCTTCTCAAAAACTCTTCTGATATGCATCAAATGTTCGTCCAGGGTTTTGCTAAATATTAAAATATCATCCAAATAGATAATGAAAAATTTGCCTAAAAATTCTTTCAATACCTCATTCATCAGTCGCATGAATGTGCTTGGTGCATTGGTTAGCCCAAATGGCATGACCAACCATTCATACAAACCCTCTCTGGTCTTGAAGGCTGTCTTCCACTCATCTCCTTCTCTGACACGAATCTGATGATAACAACTCTTCAGATCAATATTTGTGAAGTACTTGGCTCCACTCAAATAGTCCATAATGTCATCCATCCTTGGCAATGGAAATCTATACTTTATGGTGATCTTGTTAATGGCTCGAGAGTCTGTACACATTCTCCACTCTCCATATTTCTTTGGTGCTAGTATTGCAGGTACTGCACATGGACTCAAGCTCTCCTGAATCAGTCCCTTCTCCAGAAACTCCTGGACTTACCTGTTCAACTCTTCAGTTTCTATAGGAGTCATTCTATGTGCTACCTTATTGGGTAAACTAGATCCTGGTACCAAATCTATATGGTGACTGATCTTCCTCACTGGTGGTAAACCCTCAGGCACATTATCAGATACAATGTCTAGAAATTCTTCTAATAGTACTAAGACTTATACAGGGGTATCCTTACATTCTTCCTTCCTAACTCTAGGAATTAATGCATAGCACATATGCTCATGCTTTAAACCATCCAAAAATCTTCCCCCTTCAACTAAACAGATTCTAGCTCTGCCACATACCTTTTTGCTCGCTTCCTTCAAGGGATTCAACTTATGGCGCACTCCATTCTTTGTCACTAAGTGTTGGCGCGACCATCATGCACTGCACACTGATCAAACTGCCATGGCCTTCCCAACAACAAATGACAAGCATCCATAGGCAGGATGTCACACAGGACCTCATCACAGTAATTCCCAATATTGAATTTCACTAAGCATTGCTCACTGACCAAAGCCCTATGGTCCTTCTGTAACCACGCAATATGATATGGATGCGGGTGGCTTCTCCTCTTTAACTATAACTTAGTAACCATTTCTTTGGAGACCAAGTTATTAGTACTACCATTATCTATAATGATATTATAGACCTTACCCGAACTTCTGCACCTTGTGCGAAATAGGCTCCTCCTCTGGTCTAGTTCTTTCTCCTCATTCAATAGGGTCCTCCTGGTGACCATAACTTCTCCTCCCTTTGCCTCCTCAGAATGTTTTGATTCAGCACCTTCATCTACCATAGTAGCTCTAGCAGGACCCTCAGGTCTCTTATTCGTCCTTTCTCGGTGTTGTGGACACTTGTATGCTCGATGTCCTTCTTCGCCACAATGGAAATAGGTTCCACGAAATCCTCCCCTTCCAAATCCATGTCCAGATCTACCTCTCCCTCTCGGGTAACCATTGTTCTAATTACGGGGTTGGTAGGTGTTCCCCTCTTTCTGGTCCTAGGTATTACTGGTTCCACCAGCCTTCATCTGATCCTTATATTTTTCTCCACTGGTCCTTCCACTAGTTCTTCCACCACGACCTCTTCCTCTTTACTTACCCTAAAATCGTTTGTTTAGATTTTCTTCAACTTTGAGGGCAAATTGGTAAGCATCCTCAATGGTGCTCATTCTAACTATACTCAATTCTTCTTGAATACTAGTTCTCAACCCATTGATGTAACGGGCCACCTTCTCCTCGTTAGCCTCTGAATGGCTAGTTCTGATTGAGATCTAGAAAAACTCCTCTGTGTATTCTTTGACAGACTTGTTTGACTGTCTCAAACTCTGCATTTTTCTCAATAGGTCCAATTCATAATCCATAAGAATAAATTGTCTCTTCAATTTCTCCACCATTCGATCCCATCTAGTTATCTTCTATTTTTTGCTTCTTTTCCTTTCTAGTTGCACTTCTTTCCACCATATGCAAGCATGACCTTTCAACTTCATTTTTGTAAACTTGATTCGATCTAGATCTATAACCTCATCATACTCAAAATACTCCTCCATATCATTTATCCAATCAATCAACTCTTTTGGATTGAGATTCCCAGAATACGTGGAGACATCAAAATTTGTTTTCTTCCCGATCTGAGATATGGCCTTAACCAATCTGGCTTCTACAGGATTCATTACTTCTTCTTCTTCTGAGGGATTATCAACCTCCCAAGCCTCATCTTCACTATGATCTTCTCTTCTTGGTTCAATCCCTCTTCGTAACTCCTCTTGCAAGGCTTGCACCTACCTCTGCAAAGCTCTAAAATCTTCTTTAGGTACCACATTTCTCCCACCACCATGATTTCTTCATGGAGGCATTCTTCCTCACTCTCTTCTCACAACCCTTCCATAGATCCTGGTGCAAACTGCCTCACTTTCGACGATCTGCTCACACACTTAGGAACTCCTGCTCTGATACCACTTGATGGGGAGCCAAATCGCTCATGCCAAATCTATGTTCTCATTCAACAATTCAGAAAAATATTACAATGATGGCAACAGTCTACCAAATAAATTCCTTTATTCCGAAAGATAGTTTCTATTACAACATCTTCTGTCCTAGAAGAAAAATAGCCTAAACAGATCCAGAATGGCCCTCTTGCCTTTACGTCTGCAACTCTATCTCCATAGTTTTCTGACCCTTGTGCATGCCTTCGCTTCCCTTTTTAAAATATTTGGTGTGACTCTCTGTTTCCCTTTTTTGACCCTTTGTTTCATTTTCCATGCCTCTTCGTTGTCTTGGCTTTCAAAACGTCTTCCTTTTTTACTCTTGATCTTCGTCTGCTTTCATTGCACCTTGGTGCCACATGCTTGTCCAATGCTGCCATTGTAGACTCTGTCCACTTGTCAACCCATGATGACGTTCGGGATACCCATATCTCAACAATTTCTTCTGTAATAGCCCTTGTAACCGCCTGCCTTTCCTTTCCTTTTGTTTGGTCACAAAAATGCAACATGTCGTGATATCGTGACATTTTTGCTTTACTGCCTTCCTGTCCCTCTTCGAGTCATGAAAATGCGACATGTCACGATATCGTGACATTTTTGCTTTACTGCCTTCTTGTCCCTCTTTGAGTCACAAAAATGCGATTTTCGGCCTTCCTGCCCTTTGTGAGTCACGAAAATGTGACATGTCATGATATCGCAACACTTTTGCTTTTCGGCCTTCATGCCCCTCGTGAGTCACGAAAATGCAACATGTCATGATATCATGACACTTTTTCTCTCCTATGCCTCCTCTCACCTTTTGGCCACGATAATGCGACATGTTGTGATATCGCGACACTTTTATCTCCTACGCCTTCCCTTGCCTTTTGGTCACGTTAATGTGACATGTCATGATATCGTGACACTTTTCTCTCCTACGTCTTCCCTCGCCTTTTGGTCGCAAAAATGTGACATATCACGATTTTGCGACACTTTTTTTCCTTTGCGCTTTCTTTCGTCCTTTGGTCGCAAAAATGCGACATGTCGCGATATCACGACATCTTTCCTTTCTGGCTCCTCTTTATCCTTTTCGATCACAAAATTGTGACATGTCGTGATATCATGACACCTTTCCTTTCTGACTCCTCACTTTTCAAGTTGCAAAATCGTGACATGTTGCAATATCACGATAATTTGCTCTCTGCCTTCTTTCTCTGTTTCAGGTCACAAAATTGCGACATGTCACGATATCATGACAGTTTCCTTCCTTGCTTTCTTTCTGCTCTATCAGTTGCGATTTCGTGACATGTCACAAAATTGTGAAATTTTCTTCTCTGGCCCTTTCGGTCTTCTTTCGATCGTGATTTCACGACATGTCACGAAATCGTGACATTTTTGCTCCACGTCTTCTCTCTCCTTCCTGAGTCGTGAAAACACGACATGTAGCGATATCGCGACATTAAGGCTAACACTTAAAAAAAATTGTTGATGCAAGATTGCTCTGCTGCCACCGGATGCTCCTGCATCAACATGATTGTAATCAACTTTCAAAAATCCCATCTGGATTAACTGAATCTTCTCAATAATTCTTTTTATTCTCCAATCCACCTTGTGATTCTTAGAAGGAGTCTTCAAGAGATTAATCATAAGTTGAGAGTCAGACTCAACTAACACCTTTTCCCATCCAACCTTAGTAGCCTCCCGAAGGCCTCTAAGGATACCATACCCCTCAGCAAGGTTATTGGAAAGAATACCCAAATTCTTAGCAAAAGTAAAAACCAAGGAGCCATCTAAAAGTCTATCAATTCCTCCCACACTGGCTTTTCTAGGGTTCCCTCTAGAGGCTCCATCAGTATTGACTTTTCCAAAATCTTTAGGAGGAGGTTGTCAATTTCTAGTCCTATCCATCTTACTAATACTCACATTCCCTTTAAGTTGGTTGCCCTTAGAAGGTTTAATATTCAATATTTGCATCACTTGATCCCATCTTTGGTGGGAGTTTTGGGGGTGATTAAGGAGTTGATGGACTGATTCAACTAAGTTGGCTATGGTCTTTTTCCAAATATAGTGAATATCCTTCCTATCTTGATTAAAAATTTGACTGTTCCTTTCATTCCAAATATTCCAAAGAAGAATGGTAGAACCCATCCAAACTAACTGCCTAATAAAATGATCAACACCCTCTTGATTAGGTCAATCCCTCCAAAGTTGTTCAAAAGTGAAAAAATTGGACCACTTGTAAGCCAAGTAAAGTTGCCATTCTCCTCCATAGCTCAGAGGCTAAATTACACTCAATAAAAATATGGTTGATATTTTCTACATTCTCTTCACACATTTCACATCTAAAAGGGCCATGAAAACCATGCTTCATAAGTTGCTCACCGATAAGCACCCTACGATGCAATAAAATCCAATTAAAGAACCTCACCTTAGGCCAGAGATTTTGAGCCCACAATTGAGAAAATATGTCTGAAGAATGGCTGGGATTATTATGGCATAGGGTCAAATAACCTTGAGCAACTGAATACTCACCCTTAGTAGTGTTGTTCCATCCAAAAAAATATTTTTCATGGGGCCAAGAGAGGGATATCATATGAAGGATGCCTTGGATATCTTGTCTTTACCTTTTTGGGATTTGAAAAGGCCAGTCCTCAATAGGGATCCAATATCTACCAACCTTTGAATTACTAGCATGGTATCGACAATAATTAGCAACCTTTACCCAATTAGCTCGATGAAGCTCCTCCATCCAAGGCCTCCAATCGGGAAACTGAGTTATCAAAGGCTTGTGACCATCCCAAGAATCTATCCAAAAATTTGCATGTTGACCATTATGAATGATCCAAAATAATTTTTCCTTAATCAAATCCTCACCATTCTTAAGAACTACTAAAATGGGAGAACATTTGGAAGGAAGTTGATAGCAAAAAAGGTCTTCGGGACTTTTGTTCTCAGCATATTTAGCATGGAGATTATTGGCCCAAAGAGCATTGGGGTTATGCAACATCCTCCAATATAATTTAGCAGCTAAAGCTTTGTTGTTATTAATTGAAGACCATAAACCTAACCCCCTTCACTCTTAGGAAGACATAAAGTATCCCATTTCACCAAGGCCCATTTTCTTTTCTCCTTAGTACCACTCCAAAGGAAACAGTGACTGATTTGATCTAATTCTCGAAGAACAACCTTTGGAATATCCAATTCAAATACTTATTATTGAAAGGAAAAAATAGAAAATAATTATAAGTGCATAAAAAATTTATTTTACTAATTCACATATGTTTAAAGAGGTAAACTTTATAAAGATATATTTTCAAAAGTAGAAAACATATTGCCACAAACATGATTTGAGATATAATGAATCACAAAAAATATAAACAAAACTAAAAATTGGGTATGAAGATAATTAATTATATATTGATTCAAGTGCCAACAATCATATGACTAGAAACCTATATTGGTTTGAATCTATTTAAGTGAAACATATTATACAAATTAATATTATTAATGACGAAATTTAACTTTTACAAGGAACATGCGATGTTACACTTAGTTTACCTTTCTTAGAATGTACACTATAGAATGTGCTTTATATTCTAGGGATAATGAATAATATAATTTCAATTTCACAATTGTTGGATAGAAGAAAGATAGAATTTAGAACCATTGTGGTAGTATGCAATGTCTTATCAAAATACTAAATAAAGTTAAAGATCTTGTATCCTACAAAAGTGGTATATTTGCTTTGGATGTGATAACACTTGCACAAAAACATTTGGATTAGCTTCTACCAAAAGAGCAATGTCAAAAAAGGTATTTAACCAAACACAAAAGAATGAGATAGAACATAAAAAAATAACACTAAACTTGAAAGAATGATAGAAAAATTTAAAACATTTCTCTTTGATACACTACAAAAGAATTACATATATAATCTTCATCAAGGGACTAATATAAGTTGGTAATTGTGAGACCAATAATATATATGACAATAATGATTTGATCAGTATTGATGATGTCAACCTTAATATTGAAAATATGGAAAATATGGAAAATATTGATTGTATCAAGGAAAATTTTGATATCAATGATGGTATATATTATTGTGATGACTTGCTTAGATGTAGGATAGGTACAAATGACAACTCATAAGGACAAATCTAATGCCCAAATCTATAGGAGTACCAGAGTTGGAATATAAAGACCAAGACCAAAATAAAGGATTGAAAGCATATGAAGTCAAAGGACACTCATACCAAATATTATAATACGGGGAGGTGTTATAAACATTACATTATTTGTTACCTTACAAGAATATAGCAAGTACCATGTAAATAGTTTAGTTTAGATTCATGTAAATATTTGAGTATATAGTAGATGTCATGTAAATGAGGAGTCATGTAAGAGTCTGTATTTTAGTGTATGTAATAATTAGATGTTTGTTCTTATGTGAATGTGGAATCAATAAGAGAATTTTTTTATTATGTGGAGTCATTGATATATTTCTTCCATGAGAAATATGAAGCATTAGTTCTCCCTTGTGTTTGAGGAGATTAAGAGTTGGTATAAGTAGAAATGTCAAGATTTGTGAATGTGAAGAGTCTCGTATCCAAGTTGTATATATTGAATACAAAGCATTGTAGTAAAAAATAGTGAGAACAAGACTTGCATTACATTGTATTTGTATTTCTTGTATTAAAATATTATTCAATAATTATGATATTGAATGTATGCATTTATATGAATATTTTATATTGATCATGTAAAAAATATAGTTGAATTGCCAACATAGGTTTAGGTAGAGTGATGTAGTACTAAGAGAAGGGGTCAAATGAATGACTACCTTTTCAAACAACTCAATTTCTTAATTAACCTCAATCAATTTGAAGCAATATTATTCATTTGAATGGTACAATATTATTCATTTGAATGGTACAATACCATTCATTTGCATGAAAAGGGTATTCCATGACACCTAAATATCAATAAAATTTCCACTTGAATGATTTGATATTCTTCACTTGAATTACACTAAGTGATGGCTTGAATGATAGGAAGGTCTACCACGGTAGCACTGGAATGACAATCATGTTTCACTCGAACAACAATGAATATTCACATGAAGGGAGTAATACCATTCACTTGAATGGTATTTTTGGTGCACCCATTTGATTATAAAATGTTCCCTAACTTGAAATAATTTTCTAGAACAATAATGTTTCCCCACTAAATAATACTCTAAACATTCACTCATACGGTGATTAGTTCTTCACCTAAATGGTGATGTATTTCAACTACACTACACAAGAATGGTAATCACATGTTCCTACTTCTTATATTTATTGAATGACACTCCTAATCACATGAAAATGTTCAATTTCATTTAAATGTTGTTTGAATTCCACTTAAAAAATTTATACTTGGGTTGCAACCATACTTTCTCTCCTCCATAAATCTCGTAATCTTGCACATACAATTGTATTCCACAACATGCAAATACAAAAATAAAATGCATTCAAAATTCAACATCATACAAAAAATAAATTAAATGGGAACAAGATTTTTCTAATTATTGTTTAAGACCATCAACTATACATTATTTTTATTTTATATCCATACAGTCATCATCGCTCTTAGAAACATGTACATAGGAACTTTTATATGATTCTCTCCATTCTCTCCTATCCTCCTTCTAGGCTCATTGTCCCTTTCCTCTTGTTCTTATATCTACTCAACCAGATATTTTCCTTTCGTCTTCTTTCCTTCATACACAAAATAGAAAGTTATCCAAATGACTTGCCCAACTATTTTTAGTAATATTTAATAAAGGTTAAGGAGTTGCATGCTCCTGCATCATACTCATTGGGCAAGAGGGAAATATTTTTTGAAAGCTATACAATATTCCTTAGTTAGCAATATTAAAAGTGTTCATCCATTTCATTAATTTGGCTACCTGATTCTTCAACTTGATTAGATACTCATAATATAATTTTTCTCTTGTCCCCTTAGCCACTCTAGAATTAATAACTACCTCAATTTCATCCCATTTTATTTTTGACAATTGTGTTATCCATGCTTCCAGTGGAAATTCATATGTGATATCTTGAGTATTCTCTATAGTCTTGTCATAGTATGGGTACAAATATACCATATAAAAAATTGATAAAATGTCTACTCCTTGTAGGAGTTCAATTTTATAGGCATTTCCTACAAACTTCTTGAAGACCTTATAAGGATTTTTCTAATTGGTTTGTTGTAAGTACCTTTTGAGAATATTTCTTTGTCTAGATGTGCTAAAACTAAGTATTCAATCTAATATTTTTGTTTTCTTCACTTGAGATCATCATATTGTTTGTACTATTAGATTTTGAGTATGCATGCTACAGAGAGATCTAACACAGATTCTAATGGAATACAAAAAATATGAAAGAAAGTGAAACAAAAAAATGACTGAAATATGCTATACATAGAATTGACGAAATTATAATGTAGTATGGAGGAAATGGATACTCCATTACTATGAGATAAAGAGCTACATGGTACTCCATATGGGAGAACCACTATCTACTACACTACACTAGATGAGATCTTGACTTCCTGTCTCCTTGATCCTATAACATACCACTATGAGGACCTTTATATAGGAATATAAATTCCTTGGCCAACACTCTACCTAGTTGTACAAGGTGACACCTTGCACATTGCTACTTGTGCATTTATTACATTGCATTAAGTAACTAGATACCCTTAAAGTAAGCTCTTATCCTAACTATGTACCTAAGGTGGTACATTTATATGACTCAAATGATGTAATATTCTCTAAATCTAACACCCCCTGTATTACATTATTTAGATATTGAAGATTTAAATATTAAATATGAATCTTCTTCTTGATAATAGTCTTTAGCTTGATGTGATCGTTCTTTAGTTGCTTCAGTATTTGTTTTGTATCTTCTTATTTTTTACGATCCTCTATTCTTTGGCATAGGATATCTTTTATGAACTAGTGATCTCATGATTTGGCATGTTTGAAGTGGATCATAATTGCTCCATATTTTCTCCTTTGGATTCCTATATGACCTGTCTCTCTGACCTTCATAAGTATCAAACTTGAGCTCATTGTTAGTAGATGCTTTTGGAGTAAAATTCTAAAAATAACAATTTATTTTGTGCAATAATCTTTCTTCATGGTTTATGTAGTATTTTTATTTATAGTAGCATAATAAAGATGAGTGGTTTTTCCCTTCATAGTATTTTCATGGATGGATATTCCAAAAATTGATCTTTTTATGACCGTATTGATTGCAATAGGTGCATAATAGAGATGTTCTAGCTGGTTTGTAGTCTATCTTAGGAATATCATGTTTATCTATGTCCTTGACTAGTTCCTTAAACCATATGTGCACGATTGAAGCTATTTCACTTTTACTCCTTTTTATGATGTCCTCTTGATCTACCTTTTCTTCTCTCTTTCAAATGTGATCTTTTGAGTTTTCATAGTTATCATTAGTTTCATTAGAAGAATCTAATTTTATATTGCTAAGTGCTTCAAAACTTATTTTCCATATTATTGATTATTCTTTTCCTTTTTCTTTTTCTATTGTATTACCAATCATGTTTTTAATCCATATTGGTATTTTTCTTATTCCACTTCTAAGTGTAATGCTTAATGTGTTGGTAGTCATATTTATAGTTCCTTAGAGTATATGGGCCTGATAGAGCTTTGGTTTTGTAGGCTTCCTTATATCTCTCTAGTTAAGAGATGTGAATCAATAGAGTCCTTGTAGATTTTATAGAGACCTTATGCTTCCCAAATGGATTGTGCACTTGATAATATTTGAAGAATGCTATTAGCATCAAGTTTTGTAGAATTCCGTATGTCTCCATAGTAGTTTTGGAAATGCTATATGATAGATAAAGTGATTTTGAGAATGATAGTTCAATTTTAAGTTGATTTTGTCAAGTTTTGTGAATAGAAAAAATCAACTTTTTTTATATCTTATTACTCCTATTAAACTTGAGAAATTTCTATTTTTATGAGGTTTAATAGTTGGATTTCTTTTTTCCATTTAATGTATTTTGAGACAAGTATACCAATTAATTTCCAACTCATAATGTTCTTTAATAAAAATATTTGTATAGCCTTTAATAATTTGATATTTATTGTTTCTAATTTCCAATTTTCTATTTTGATGTAGTAATCCTTATAACTCCCTAATGTGGAATGTTAGAAAATAATTATTTGCAATAATAGAAATTCAATTAGAAATCCTTATTCCTCATATGTTTTAATATTACAAATATTTAGGCTAATTTAATAGTTGTTTTCCCTTATATATTTCTTTCAAATATGGTTGATATTTATTGATATTTCAACATTATAGTATACATTTTAACTCCCTATTTAATGAAAGCGATCTTGATGAATTTTAAACCTTACCTTTATTGTTGTATTCCCAATGTATTCAGTGCATGTTTGGACATGTATTATAGTCTTCTTAATACCTTCTCATTGAATTTTATGTTGAATGATGATTCACCTTTGACTTTAGGTTTGTATGGTGGTGCTTCAAATCTTGAGATTTTACCTTTATTGAATGCATTGACCAAACCTTTTAATGTTCTTTACCTCTCCTCCAAACTGTGATTTCGGTTGTTGTAGGTGCTATGACTCTTGCGAATACTTTGAATGTTGTCCTCTGTAATTTGTGATACCTTTTAATATATGGAGGATATTGAACTTTGTGACAAGTGTTACAATGATTAAACTTGAGTGCTTGAGATATCGTTTGTGAAACTCTACCAGGTAGATGAGCATTACGATCTTGAACGAGCACTCATTCTTCTTCTTCCTTTATAAATTTTCCTTTGTAATGGATGGGCACTTGTGTGGGAAATATTTTGTTTCCTTCTAGGTGACAAGTGTCACATTTCCTTTGTGCATGTGATTTTCATTTTAATGCTTCTCCAACATATCTTGTAATCTCGCTATTAACCATACAACATTGTGAGCTCTTACTTTGTTTGATGGATCTTGATATGATATGATTTCAGTGGTGCCTTAAGATCTTGGAGAAATTCTTTTCAATGCTTGATTGGAGATTTTGGGCTACTCCAATGGTGCTCCTTAGATGTACATCCTTAAAAATTTTCTACCTTCCTTTTAGTAGATGTTATTGCATTTTGATGTAATACTTCTTCTTGATTTGTTTGCTTGTAGATTCGACTATCCACAACGTAGTAGATGTGATCCTTTTGAGTGGCTCTATTCCATTGCATGGGAATACTTTTGCACAACTACCTTGGAGTATTTTTCTCCTTGTAAAGAGTGTGGCTCTTTGGCATAGAAAACCTATCATATTTCTAACGTAGAGCATATTAGATTAGTGTAAAACAAATGTAAATGATTCGTATATAAGATACCTTTTTTGCACCTCCTTTTGCAATTTGATTTTCCTAGTCTTATGGGAGCTTTTTGAAATAGGTGATGGTAGATTTGATGTTGTCTATTTTAGTAGACAACTCTCTCCATTGCTTGGTGACTTTGGTAATAAACCCAAGATAATAACCACTTATATATAAGCTCTTTCTTGTAGAAGTAATTTTTGCACCTTTTTGTATTTGTCCTTTAGTGCAATTTGAATGCGAGACTCACCAAGTCTCGATTTGAAGCTTCTATTATTGTTTTTGATAGTGGATTTTCTTCTCCAATACTTGGAGGAATGTTATATGTTTTGGTGGATTCTTTGGTCCATGAGACACTATAGGTTCTATGCACCAATAGTGTCTCTAGATACTTTGATAATCTGCTAGTTTTTGTGCTCTTGATCCGTTTATCAAAAAACATAAACTAAAATTTTTCTAGAGTAATTAGTGTAGTGCAAATGATATTAATAATACCAATTTAATGCACTAAAAATATCACCGTATCACTCCAATAAACTCTCAAAATAATTTTAGATTCAATTTAATAATCTCTGCAACTTTTAAGAGTAATTTGTAATGAACCCTTAATAAGTATTATACAAATTTTTACTACAATCAATATTGTAGGATATAGTATTCTTGCTTTCTAGATAGAAAATAGGTAGATGACAATTTATTTCTCTCAAAAATATACAACCCCTCTTTAATTGTGCAAGTAATCCATAAAAGGAATTCTTTCTTTTTGCACTTGAAAACTATAATATAATCCATTCTTTTGCAACTTTTAATCCAAATATGGTGCTTAATGGAATTTTATAATGGACCCTAATTTGAAGTTTAACTAATTGTACCCTAGTTTCTTACCTTTATTGGCTTCTGTAGATGATGTATATATTGGTTTTTGGATCCACCAAGGTGTTGCTTTGTAGTGGATGTATACACAACTTCTTTGTTGGCTTTCCCGAACAACTTTCTCCTTCACCAATATATAACCTTAAAATTTTTGTCTTGAGCCTTGGATTTGGTGGTTTAATCCTTCTAGTGATATTCTAATTTCAATTGTAGATTCAAATAACTCTTTTCTCTTAATCATGACTTGTTATTGTGAGAGGCAATATCCAAATATTTTGGATATGGTACACTTCTTCTATCTAAATATTCCTCCAATATTCTTGTCAAATTATAACTTGAAACAGGATATTTTTCTTCTCAAGACTATAATTTTCATGAGGTCTTCACTATATTCTTCTTCTGGGACTTGCCAATCCTTAAAAAATTCTTCTTCTAGGATTTGGCACTCCTTGCCAAATTCTTCTTCTCATATTTGGTACTTCTTGCTAAATTCTTCTTCTCGGATTTGGTACTCCTTGCCAAATTCTTCTTCTCAAATTTAGCACTCCTTGCCAAATTCTTCTTCTCTTGGGCTTGTTATCAGATGGTGACAATTATCCCAAGTCCTTCACTATCAGGAAATTTTCCTTGTTAACGGAATTCTCTAATGAGTTCTCGTGGGAACTTTTTTGATGATGCTTCTATGAGCTCTACAACAAGGCTCTTCAAACCTTCTTCGTTTTCCTCCTTGAGACCTCTCTAATTTCTTCTATCTTGTAGCTTCTTTGGTATTACATGATACCTTTTCTTCAATCTTCTATTTTTGTATGAGATATTCTTCTCAAATCTCTAATTCTACTACTTATGGATTCTAGAATAGAACTTCTATAGTCCTTTCTCTTTCTTATTGAAATGGAATTTCTTCAATGAGATCTAATTTGGATCTCTTCAACTTCTTATGAAAGAAATATTTAATTAGTAAATGAGATCACCAATCTCCTATTTCATGGACTCTTCTCAAGAGTCTTCTTCAGGAACTCCTTTATTGAATTTTCTTCTGAATTCAAAAATATATCTTCTGAATCAAGATATCTTATCTAAATTTTTTCTTCAATATTAAGGCCTCTATGGCATTTTATTTTTATAGGCTTATCTGGCCTATTCTTATTATATGATTCTATGGCCTATTCTTCTTCTGCATTTTACAAGTATTGATATTGAACAGAGATCACCAATATCCTCTTTCCTTCTTGAATCAACTTCTAGAGTCTCTTCTTTCTTGAGTCTACTATAAGGCTACTAGGGCCTTTTATTTACCTCTATAATTTGTAGGATTACAACTCTTATAATGGGATATTTCTCGAGGTCTTTAAAATATTCAGTCTTATACCTTATGGCTACAAGTGTTGGAATAATTCTTGAAGATGTTCTTCCTAACTCTCTTATAGGAATATTCCCAACTTTTTCTTGAATCTCCTTTTTCTGCAACAAGTTGTTAGAAACTAAAATGGAAGAATTTATAATTATGGAGATAATAATCTTCACTATTTGATTTGTAAAACTAGTGGCTTGAATGTTGAGTCCTAGTATTCACAAGTTTTTCTACAACTCTATGGAAAAAATCTAGCCAAATATAATCTCAGGTATTCTACAAGTGAGATTTATTTTAGTATTCACTTTCCTAATCATGTTGACTACTATGATTATTTCTATCAAATAATCCTAATGACAACTTTTGCATGTAATGGAAAATATGCAGGACAACAGTAGTAATGGTGACTCTCCCTATTCCTCTTGACCTGCTGGACTTCTCTTATGATGGATGTAGGTCCTCCTATATTGAAGCACCATGGATCTAATACCACTGTTAGATTTTTGAGGATGTATACTGTGGAGATATCTAACACAGATCCTAATGGAATGTAAGAAATATGAAAGAAAGTTAAACAACAATATGACTAAAATATTGTATAAATAGAAATGGTGAAATTACAATATAGTATGGAGTAAATGGACACTCCATTACTATGATATAAAGAGCTACATGGTACTCCATATGGGAGCACCACTATCTACTATATTGCACTAGATGACAACTTGAATTTAGGTCTCCTTGATCATATAATATACCACTATGAGGCCCTTTATATAGGAAGATAGATTCCTTGGCCAAAACTCTACCTAGTTGTACAAGTAGATACCTTGTACATTACAACTGGCATATTACCACTTGTGCATTTATTACATTGCATGAAGTAACTAGATAACTTCCCCCTAAAGTAATCTCCTATCCTAACTATGTACCTAAGGTGGTACATTTACATGATCTAAATGATGTAATATACTCTAACTCTAACATGTATCTCATAGCATTCTTCTGTAAATTAGCTTTCAATTCTTGATGTCTCATAGCATTCTTCTGCAAATTAGCTTTCAATTCTTGATGTAAATCATGCATATAATAAACGATGCTCTTTGTTACCAGACTTGGTCTTTGTAAATCAATTATATCCCTAAACTCATCCACTCATATTGGACAATTTCCATACACAATTTGGAATGGAATCTTAGATGTACTTTTATTTAATGAATTGTTATATACAAAATTTCCCTATGTTAGGATGGTATCCCATAATTATGGTTTCTTTCCAACTAAGGATGTCAACAAATTCCAAAGGCTTATGTTTATAACTTTAGCTTGTCCATCCATTTGTGGGTGATGAGTTGAACTAAAACTGAATTTTATGTCCAACATTTTCTACAAAGTGCATCAAAAGTGGCCTATGAATTTAGCATCTCTATTTGACATAATTATTTTTAAAAAATCATATAATATTACAAATTATCAAAACAAAAAATCAACAACATAAGTAGCATCATTTTTCTTTCTACAATGTATTAAATATGGCATCTTTGAACATATATAAAAAACAACAAAAATTAAATTATTCCTCTTTTTTATTTGAGGTAATATAAGTATAAATTCCATACTTGTGTCTTCCCATGGCCTTTCTAGTATTAGCAATATCTGGGACAACCTAATGTTTTGTCTCTTTTAATTTACATGTTGATAGTGTTAGAAATAGCTTATATTACATTTTTTGGATCATGTAAATGTACCTTCCTTGGTACATACTTAGGACATTATATTACTTTAGGAGGAATTTATCTAGTTACTTCGTGCAATGTAATAAATTTACAAATGCCAATGTGCAAGGTGTCCACTTGTACAACTAGGTAGAGTGTTCGCCAAGGAACTTATATTCCTATATAAATGGCCATAGATATAGAAGAGATAACACAATAATGTAAGATTACAGTAGTGTAGGATATAAATTAGTGTAGTGTGTGTGATCTATAAGCTTATAGCTCATTCATTGAGCAATAGCTTGTATCATGGAGTGCTCTTTTCATCCATAGCTATTATTATACTCATTTCAATATTTCTATTTATAGCATATTTCAATCATCTCACATATTTAATTTTTTTCTTATTATCTTATATCTTGTGAATGCTATTTTCCATTGTATGTTGTATCAAAAGCTAACAGTGGTATTAGAGCTATTGTATATCAATAAAAAAATTACCATTATTATTAATCCTAAGGTTTTTGTCAACCTGATGAGCCATTGGACCAGTCACTGTCAAAATTCTTAGAAGAGTCTAGGTGATAGAATTAGGGAGATCCACAAGTGAGGACTGAATGAAATATTAGTTTTAAAAATACTGAGATTGCATATGGCCAGAGTATTTCCACAAAGTTGCAAAAAAACTCATGAAGACTGGGACTTAACATTTAATCCACTAGTTTGATGAAACAACTAGTGAAGCTCATCTAAGAGATCTATAAATATTTACCTGAAGTTTCTTTTATTGCAGGGAATTAACTCTTAGATTATTGGAACACCTCCTACAACATAAATCTAGGAGACCTCAACTTCATTGCTTGAAGGTCAGAGTGCCTTCATAGTGTAGATATTAGTTGTTGCAAAAAGGAGAATACTTCAAAACAAACTTTTGGAAAAGAATCATGGTGAAGTCATGATATAGGAGATCTCCATTGCTATATTGAAGAACTTCACACAAATAAAAAGGTCATAGAAGACTTGATTCAGAATAAAAATCCATAGAAGCCTTGATCTAGAAGAAAAGGCCATAGAAGCCTTGATCAAGAAGAAAAGTTCATAGAAGCCTAGAAAATGCCATAGAAGCCTTAATATTTAAAAAATGCCATAAGAGTTGTGATACTGAAATAGGCCACAGATGCATTTATCCTAGATAAGACTCCAGAAAAGAGTACTCAATTTAGAAGTAGATTTTAGTACTAATATTTTTTGTAGGTAAAGGAGATCCAGTAAGTCGGAAAAGCTTCCTACAAGAAAGTTAGGAAGAGCAACCTCTTCAGAATCAATCCAACACCTAAAGTAAAAGATATCAGGAGGAGATCTCATTGAAGAACTTCTAGACAAGGAAGACAAAGAAGGACTAGGAAAGTCTCAAAAAAAAAATAGAAGTAGCAGAATCAAATATCCAAAATAAGATCTCACCACCAACACTTACAAAAACAAAAGGTTGAAGATAAGGTCTCAAGGAAGACCAAAAGAAGCTACAAGATCAAATACCTTAGTGAGGTCTCGATAAGAATTCAATAAAAGGGTAGGAGAGTCTTGTTGAATAAATCATAAAATACTAACTCATTGGAGAAGTTCACTAACAAGGAGAAACCCCTGATAGTGAAGGACTTGGGATAATTTTTGCCTTTCGAAAAAAATCCCAAGAGGAGGATAATTTGGCAAGGAGTTCCAAATATGAGTGGAAGAAGAATCTAGTGAAGACCTCAAGATATTCAGAATATTGAGAAGAAGATACTGCTTGAAGTTAGAATTTGACAAGAAGACTTGAAGACAAAAGATGTTGGCCAAAAGTAGAATATTGAATATTACCTACCACATCAAGAGGAAACCACTTTAGAATCATAAAATTCACCAAATCTATAGCAAAAATAGACCACGAGAGGATAAAAAAGTCACCAAATATTAGGTTCATGAAAGAAAGTTCAATACTACAGCTAGATGAAGAAGGAGTTGTTTGAAATAGTCTACAAAGAGCTACAAGATATTACTCAAGGAATGAAATTGGTTATCTAAGACACCAAGATCTACATCCTCTACAGAAGTGGCAAAGAATATACAAAAGCTTTCAGAAAAAAGATAAGCAACTATTTGTGCAAGTAGACTCATTAATTGGATTACTTTTTTAGATTTATTAAAGCACCTTAATCCATATTAAAGTTGCAACCTAAATTACAGTCTTCAAAAATGTAAAATAAAAATGTTCCTTTTAAAGGTTCATTTGCACACTAGGAGTTTATTAGATTCCAAATATTAATTATCTATCTACTACCTATTATCTACTTTGGAAAATGAAAAGAAGACTAAATCCTACAATACTAATTGTAGTCAATTTGGAGAATATTTGAAGGTTAATTTCAAATTATTCCTGATTAGTTACAGTGAATTGATTAAGTGCATTTTCTTTAGAGTATATTGGAATGATAAAGTGTACTTTGTTAGTGCATTAAAAAGTAGTACTTGATAGATATATTTGCACTACTATTACTCTCAAAAGAAATTAGTTGTGTGCATTAAAAAAAGGTACAAAATATAGTTTGCATCAAGTGTTTAAAGACACCCATAAAGGAAAAAAACCTGCAACTCTTAGTGGCAAATAGAAGCCACCAAAATTGATCAATACAAGTAAATAAAAGCTAACCAAAAAGAAGCTTCAAATATTGAGACTTGGTGAGTCGTAAATATAAAGCACTTAGGGGTTATTGCAACTAAAATAAAGATTCTATTTTACAATGTTTACAAAGATTTGATTCACCATAAAATATCCAAGCAAAGAGGGTAAAGAGTCTAGTCAAAGAGACATCCTCAAAACCCTCATAAAATTTGCTACAAAATCATAATCTCAAGCCTGTAAAAGAGTGCAATAAAAAAGGATTTTATATATATGTAAAGGTTACATCGTATTGCACTTCTACAATACATCATATACATGAAAATGAGTAAATTTTAAGGTGCCTCAAAAGGCACAAAAGGTGCAGGAAAATCCAACCAAAGAAGGGCCTAAAGATTAGCACTCTTCAACCATAAAAATGGTATACTCTCCATGGATGAACCTACAAGACAAAGGAAGATTATCAAAGTGATTTATGTAAACCATTGTAAGCTTATCAAGGACATCTACGAAGATAAAAAAAAAATAGTATTTACATAGATAGAAGAGATATCATCCACGAAGAAAGAGTGTCAAGCTTCCACTCCTACCAAGGCAAACATGCAGCATAACAGGGAACACATTGAAAGCGAGAAGAAAAAATTAAAAGATAGATTCTACGTTGAGAGTAAAATCCACAAAAAAAAACACTATCATCCACAATTGAAGCTCCAAGATGCCTCACAAAGGCACTTGCAGAAGAATAGGTTGCTTGCTACCCAGGAAAACAAAGTAATCTAAGGAGGAATATAATCGAAGGAGTTACAATCTTCTTCTTGAAGGTTTTATGTTAAAATTCTCATGGAAGAAGAATGGATACCACTTGGCATAATGTTCTATAGCACCTATCATTTCCTAATGCTCAAGAGACCATCAAAGAGGAGTTACAAGTGCTAGATCAAATTCTCATACATTACAAAGGTGTAATGTACACCACAAAAGCATTACAAGAAGATATTGGCATTACACAAGTGACAACGTTCTCAAGAAATAGAAAATACACTTGGCCACTCTTGAACTCCAATAAATGCAGTCTAATTTCAAAGTAATAACAGGGTGAAGATAAGAGCAAATTGCAATCAAAATAAAGGAGGAAATATCATAGTCAAACTAGTTCTAGCATAATGTAGAAGAAAGGAAGCAAGGAGCATTTAAATATCCATAGAATAAATATAGATTACTAGCATCATACTCTCCACCATAAAAGAACAAGACCAATCATTTCTCACTCAGCCATACCATAGTTGGTCCATTCAAAATTTTCAACTCAAGCACCACAAAGGTACATAAGAGGATGGTTATACTCAGTCAAAACCAATGCTATTCAAGTGTGAAGACAAGGAGATAAATTAAGTGAATTATCTCATTAATATTACTTTCAAACATAGTAGATATAAGGCTATAAAATCAAGGATAAATTTTAAGGTTATGAAAGCAAAAGATATAGGAGATAACTTACCAGAAATTAAAATAATATTTGTAATCTAACCTAGGAGATGTAAGATATTTTACTTAGGTTGAACTATTTAATACTTTTCAAATATTATTATATTTTCTAATTTTCCAAATTTGGGAGTCATAAGGTCTACTACATCAAATTGGTTGATTGGAAATTAGAAAAATTAATATCAAATTTGAAAATCCATTATAATAGGTTTATTATTATTTTTCAAAGGTTGGAAATTATCAATTTACTTGTCTCAAATATTTCTACAAAAGAGATAAAATAAGTCCAACATTAAACCTCCTTGAAATTTGTGAAAAGTGCTTAGTTCAATTAAGAGCAATACAAGAAAATAGAAATTGATTTTGTGACTTACAAAACTTTACAAAATCAATCAAAAAATTGAACTAAAATTTACAAAAAGCACTATATTGCTCTTATTTCTTATCCAAAACATACTAGGGAGTCATAAGGTATTCTACAAAACTTGGTAATATCAACATTTATCAAAATTATCAAGTTGCAATATATAAGATTTCTACAAAACCTAAAAATCCTCAAGAGTATATACTCTCATTACTAGGGAGACATAAGGAAGCCTACAAAACCAAATATTAATAAAGGTTTTATCAAATCAAGCGTATATACTTCTATAAGGGATCATATATCTGAATAACTAGCCATAAGGTAATTCTATTCCATCCCAAATAATTCAAGTAATACAAATGGCTAATAACATGCTAAGAAACACTCTTAGAAGTGGAATAAGAAAGATATCAATGTGGATTAAAAACCTAATGGATTACAATGATGAAAAAGGCAAATAAAAGGAAGAACCAATACAATGTGAAATAAATTCTAAAATTGACAGCCATATAAAGGGAGATTCTAGTAAATCTAATACCAAAGGAGGCCCATAGTAGGAAAAAATGGATCAACTAGATTTTATACAAAAAGGAAAATATGGAATAGCTTCAATTGTGCATATATGGTTAGAAGGTCATATTAAAGAGATAGATAAATATGACATCCCTAAATTAGACTTCAAAGCCATCAAATCTTCTCTATTATGCACCTATTGCAATAAATATGGTCATGAAAAGACAAATTGTTGGAGCTTCCATCCTTGCAAATATTGTGATGGTACAAACCACTCATATTTTTCCTATTATTTCAAATACATGTACTATAAGGGTCATGAAAGAAGATTGTTACAAAAATTAAATTATTATCTTCAAGAACTTATTTCTGATGGATCTGCTAACTTTGAGCTCAAGGTTGATACTTATGAAGAGTAGAGAAATAGGTCTTACATAGGTACAAAAGAAAGAAGAAAAACTTATTCAGATCCACTCATGACATGCAAAATCATGAGAATAATTGTTCATCAAAAGCACCTGATATCAAGGAACAACAAACTGGAAAAGATAAAAAGCCATGACATGGAGAATGAAGTAGATGAAGATGAAGAACCAATTCAAAGCTATCAGATGGAGGAAGATCCACATTGAAGACTAAAGTATTCAATACCCAAATATTGTAATATAAGGGGAGGTTAGAAATAGCTTATAGTACATTATTTGGGTCATGTAAATGTACCTTCCTTGGTACATACTTAGGACATTATATTACTTTAGGGGAAAGTTATCTAGTTACTTCATGCAATATAATAACTGCACAAGTATCAATGTGTAAGGTGTCCACTTGTATAACTAGGTAGAGTGTTGGCCAAGGAACTTATCTTCCTATAAAAAAGGCCATAGATATAGAAGAGATAACACAGTAGTGTAGGATTATAGTAGTGTAGGATAGACAATAGTGTAGTGTGTGAGAGATATAAGCTTAGAGCTCATTCATTGAGCATTATTTTATATCATGGAGTGTTCATTTCCTCCATAGCTACTATTGCACTCATTTCTGACATTTCTATTTATAGCATATTTCAGTCATCTCGTAGATTTACTTTCTTTCTTATTATTCTGCATCTTGTGAATGCTATCTCCCATTGCATGTTATATCAAAATCTAATAGATATATTTGATAACTCTACACAAATATCCATACATCCATGCTTATTTTGGGCCAATATTAGCTCTCACAAAGTTATTTCATAGTTTTATCTATTCCAAAATATCCAATTAGTCCTCCACTATCATTTTCTATTATTAAGGATAACCTCATTGAGCTCCATGGTATATATATAACTATTTTTCATTGAATAATATTCCCTCTTGGATAAAATAATCCATCCATGGTATTTTATATCTCATAGTAAGGTCATTGCATGTTGCCCAAACTTCCTTGAAATCTAAATCACTAACATAGAGTTATTTCATAGCATCAAAATGTACAGCTTCAATCTTCATTGCATTCATCAACAAAATTATTTCACTCAAATTATTAACTACCTTATTTGAACTACCACTTCTATCCTTCAAAACAAATGAGTAAATTTGTATATAGTCTACCCATTTCATATCATGTCTTTGGTTTAATTTACCTTGATTGTTAATGAACTACAAAGCATGATGATCCATAAAAAGCATGAATTCCTTTGGTAATAGGTAATACCTCCACTTCTTTAATGCTTACACAATGGTATAAAAAGCCTAATCATAAACTAAATATTTATTCTTAGCTTCATTCAGCTTTTAAATAAACAATGGACCTACCTTCTTGGCTCAATATTCCTCAAATGACAGCTCCACTTACACCACAATCTACTTGAAAAACTTTGTTAAAATCTGGTAATGTTAAAACCAACTACTCTATAACTTCTTCAAGATTTGAAATCTCTTTCAATTGTATCCATCCATTTGAATTCATGTCTACCTCCTTTCACTATTTCCATTATTGGAGCACAAAGTCCACTAAACTTTCTAATTAACTTTCTGTAAAAATTACCAAACCATAGAAACTTCTTACTCCTTAGTGATGGCCACTCCATAATAGCCTTTACCCTTGTCGGATCCATCACTAAACCATATTTGAATATTATTGGGAATTTACCCAAATTATCTCACATGTCCAATATCAAAGATCACACAACTATTAAACACAATAATGTGCATATAAAACACAAATAATTATTGATAAAATATCTACTAATGCATTCAATAAACTATGCATATTCCATGCTTATTACAATGATTTTGTCACCAATATATAATTGCACATGACTTCTCACATGCATACCTCTTGACCTTCTCTTTCCTACATGACTCTTCACTTGTCTACTTAGAAAAGTCTCACTCTTACAACTCACACTTCACACCTTGCACACTTTGACACTTAGAGAGTCCTCGTACCTTCACACTACATTAGGCAAATAGCTAACGCATTCCTTAATCTAATAAATCACTCCCTAAAACTACTATTTAATATGCTACCAAATAATATAATATCTCCAACACCCCTCTTATTTGACAAATTCTCAAAAATGAAATAAATCTCACTTTTGATTCACCTCCCTCGAAAATGGCAAAAAAATGCGTCGCAACACCCCCTCTTATTTGATAAATTCTCAAAAATGAAATAAATCTCACTTTTGATTCACCTCCCTCGAAAATGGCAAAAAATGCGTCACAGTACTTGGTAGCAGCAACACCACATTCTTCTGCAACATTATCAAAAATGCGGATAGCAACTTGTCTTTCTTCTACTGTCACGAGGGCTACTATGCTTTAAGATATGTTCTTCGACACACTTTGCCTGCTAAATGGATCCGCAAACCATTTGAGATAATAATGTTGCTCCTAGAGCATTTCAAAGAACTTTTAAAATTTTCTCCAAATGCAAACTTAATTAGAAACCAATGCAGCCTTGGTCGCAAATCAAATATGTCCTAGTAGTAACAATGCTTATCATATGACTCTATAACAAACAGAAATCTGAGAACTTCGCAATAACTATCAAAATATGCATGAAATGAATTAATAATAGTTGTTGTACTCCAGGTGACGTTAAAACAGTTGTATTATGTTTTACTGTCTTATCCTCCACTCATTGTTCCAATTGTTGATTACGTTCTTCAAGTTTTTCGGTTCCAACCTTTTTTTAAAGACATAAATACAGTCTGCCAAATCGTCATTATTAAGATAGATCTGACGAATATTTTTGGCACGGTCTTTTACGGTTTTCAATAATGTTTCGTGTTGTAAAATACTTGCATGTGTATTCATTGTGCCAGGTGTTAATTTTCCTTCATCCGCAGCCATTCCAAAATTTATACTCTCTCCAATAATACATTTCACTCTGCTAGGACATCATGTATCGCAACTGCATTATTTCTTTGTCCTCCATTTTTAGCTTCTTGGCTTTCTCCATTTTCTTTAATCATCTCCATTTTCATAGGATTGTTTTTATTCCGTTTAGGATTGCTGGCTCTCGGATTTTCACCAAAGGGTCTGAGTGCAATTTTCTTCATGTCTAATTTTTCGACTCAAGTTTATCTTTGACAAAACAGGCTTCTGATCCCATGCAAGCTTATTCAACAAACTTATTCAACTCATTTTCTGATTCGTTCTTCTGTGTTCCCCAGCCTACTCAACAAAGAGCTCTGCGAGCTTTTGTCCCCCAGCCTACTCAATAGAGAGCTCTCTGATCTTTTTTCCACGACCATTTTTTCTTCTATCATATTTTCTTCTCCCATTACCTTGATAGCTTTTCCTTCTTTTGCTTTTTATTCAGGGGCGATTGCACATTTATAATATTAGAACTTGGCTATTTATTTGATCGAAAAAATTTACTAATTTCTCAGTTGTGAAACCTGGAGTTTTGACCATATTGACTATCATTTTCCCTGACTCAAAAATATCTGGTTGATTAGAGTGTCTGCTATAATATTGTTTGCAGTTTTTTTTTTTTTTAAATCTTCTTTTTCTTCTCTTCTTTCAAATAATTTTTTTTTTTTTTAAAGTTAGTTATATTATATCATTAACCATAATATTACAACAGACTCTGCCACATATAAATATAATAGTGATAAAGGTTTGAGGTGTAGACCAATTGGTTCATCCAAACCCCATAAGGGGGCGGAGGTCCAAGGTTCAAATCTCGGGCCTCGCCGGACTGAATGCTTGTCCTTTTCTTGGTGCTTTCAGCGACGTAAAAGGTTTAAAATGATTATGCCATGGTGGTTATAGGGGCGGACTGCGCGAAGATCTGTGTGGCGGCTTCTGGGGCGGATTGCACAGAATACTATGGTGGCCATAAAAGTTGGACAGCCTTCCCGGATTCGTGGCGGCTACCGATTCCACCACGTAAATTAAAGAAAGAAAGAAAGAAGGTTGGTTCTTCGGAGACGTTTTTCGCAGGACTGCCCAAACTGCCGAACTCGTTTCGGCCATATCTCACTCATCCGGACTCGGATTGAGCTGAAATTTTGAGGGTAGATGCCTGAAAAACCCTAGAACGTCTCCACCAATTTTCATATCATTTGGAGCAACACAGATCCTAGCGCATCCCTATGTGTGAACGACATATTTGGCAAGCGGCTATGCGAGGGTTTCATCCGGGTTGAGTGCAAGCAGCTCCAGAGGTTGGTTTTTAGGGCCTTCGGGCCCTAGCGGCCAATATTTTTGTGGTTTATGCTCAATATTTTAGCAGGAAATGTTGCAGGGGATACAAGATGGGTTAGAAATTTGTCTTTCAATAGATCATACCGTGAACTTGAGTGACAACGACTTCCAATTTGCTGCACAAAAGAAAAGTGAAAACCATACCTTTCCACGATGTCTAGGGCAAGGATTAAAGAGATCACGAAACAAGTTTCAAGCAGTTGATCAAAAAATGGCTCATATCTCAAGTGAATCTGGTGCTAAGGTGCACCCACAAAATAATTCTACCATGAAAACCCCTATCAAGGGTAAGAATTTTGAAGACTCGATCCCAAAAATGAATTTTAGGGATGCCCTTCATGGTGGACAGCCTCAACCCAATGCTAATATCAATATTAGGGCTTCCCATAAACCTCTAAGAATGCCTAAGATTGATCCCAGGAAAATGGAGTCAGGATGTCTTAAAGCAATTGATGGAACTCCTATTGTTAAGCTTGATATGGGTAACATTCAGACTGGCATTGAAGATTTGGAAAAAAGAGGACTAATTTGTCGGTTCGTGGGTTTTCGTCCGAGTCTATCTCCTTTCAAAGTCTGGGCTGCAAAAAGCTGGAAAACTAAAGGTGAGTTACAAATCTCTATTTATCCAAATGGTTATTTTCTTGTTTTATTTGCTAATAATGAAGATAGAGAGAAAACTTTTCAAGGGGGTCCTTGGTTTTTTGGAAGGGCAGGGCTTTTCATGAAGCCCTGGCATACTAAATTTAAAGCCGAAGAAGAGATGCCTTCTATAGCTCCCGTGTGGGTTAGACTCTTTGGCCTCCCTATTGAATTTTGGAATCCTACTATTTTTTCTTCAATTGGAAACTCTTTAGGAACTTTTATGATGACTGCTGATTGTACTCAAAATTTTGAACATATTATTTATGCTCGGATTTGTGTTTTAATGGATTTTGACAAACCCCTACCTAAAAATATCACATTACAATTTGGGGAAGACACTTGGGAGCAAGTAGTGGACTATGAGAACATTCCTTTTCGTTGTAGAATTTGCCATGAATATGGTCATTTGGCCAATGCTTGCCCAAATAAAATTCCCGATCAAAAGAAAGAAGATATAAACTCAGCAGGTTTCCAAATACCTAAGAAGAAGAACACTCAAAAAAACCAGTTATGAAGGATCAATCAAAGTCATCTGCTAATATGTTTGAAATCCTTTCCACAAATGATGTCCCAAGTGAGGAAGAGGAAATAATGGAAACCGAAATCTTAGAAACACAATTTAAATATGAAGGGAAGAACTCAGAGACAAACCAACAAATCAAAGGTTTTCAACAAAAAAAAAAGGAGAAAATTTACACAAGAAAAACAATATTTCAAATGTCAAAACTTCAAATAATGCAGGTCCCAATATAGACTCCATTGAACCATCTAGTAAAATTTTGGCTGTGTACGAGCATTCTTCAAGGTTAGAAGCCATCTCGCATTCAATTGGAATAAGTCAAGAAACAGGGAAAAAAAAATTGAAGATGGATTCTAATCAAAAAGTAGGTCGCAAGACCAATCAATATCATATGGTAAAAGAAGGTGAAAAGCTTGTAGAGGAAGGTAAGATTAATGCCCTTCCCAACTTTTTTAGCCCCGGTATTAATGAAGATCATCACTTGGAATATTAGAGGACTCAAAGGGAGTCTTTCAAAACAAAATGAAATTAGAAGAATGATTCGGTAAATCATCCACATCTTGTTTTCCTTCAAGAAACAAAGATGTCAATGGAGGATATGGACTTAATTGCCAGTAAAATTTGGCCAGCTGGAAAGTGGTTTCCCTCGGCTCCCAAGGGACTTCGGGTGGCATTGCTTGTCTTTGGGATCCAAAAGAGGTAGTTATTCACCATATGGTTGGCAGTTGGGGTTTGTTGGCTATAGCTATTCAAAGTAGACATTCCAACCAGATTATGCTCGACATTACTATTTATGCTTCGACTTCTTTTGAGGAAAAAAGAAGACAGTGGAAGGATATTACTCATATTATCTCTCATTTTCCTAAAGCTTGGATCTTGATCGGAGGAGATTTCAATACCATCCTCTCTCTGGATGAGAAAAGGGTGGAAATAGAAATTTGGACAAAAGCACTGACCTCATGAGCGAATATATTGCAAACCTCCATCTTGTGGATATCCAACCGGATAATGGCCTTATGACTTGGTCTAACAGAAGGCAAGGCTTAGCTTGTATAATGGAGAGATTGGATAGGTTTTTGCTCTCTGAAAATTTCTTAATCCATGGTCACATTCCTAAAGTGAAGACTCTTAATAATGTTGGTTCGGATCATTGGCCAATCATGGTGGAAATGTGGAAAACCAATGTGAGTTTCTCTCCTTTTCGTTTTCAATTAATGTGGCTTAGAGACATTTCCTTCAGACCTCATGTGCAACAATGGTGGAAGGAAGGTAAACCTAGGCATGGGACTAAGATGTTCTGTTTTGCCAAAATACTGCAATACATTAAATCCAAAATCAAGACTTGGAACTGGAAAGAGTTTGGGGATGTTCATAAAAAAAAACATGAAGTTATTGCTCATCTTGAAAATTTGAATAAGAAAATCCGTTTAGATGGCCTCACAGAGAAGAGAAGTGCAGATGAAATTAAACTCACAACTCGGCTTAGAGGAATGGGAAAAAAGAGAAGAAATCTTATGGAAGCAAAAATCTAGAATTCAATGGCTCAAAGAAGGAGATCGAAACACAAATTTCTTCCACAAATCTCTTCTAGCTCGAAGATCTCACAACTTTATTTCTTCCTTAAAATCAGATTCTGGAGATGTTGTTTATACTTGGGATGGCATGAACTCTATTGTTGTTGATTACTTTTCCAATATTTTTGCCGCTACTCCCCTTGACTCAGCCTTCACAATATAATGTTCTTCAAGCAATCCCTTCTCTTATCACTTCGAGGAGAACTCTATTTTGACTCGCTCTCGTTACTATCAATGAGCTTCAACAAGTAGTTTTTAAAATGCAAAAAGGGAAAACCCTAGGTCCGGATGGTTTTCCTATTGAGTTCTACCAAGAGTTCTGGGATATCCTTCATGTTGATTTATTAGAGGTGGTGGAAGAAGCCAGGAAAGCCAAAGAAATTTTGAAGGTTATCAATAAAACTTATATTACTCTTGTTCCAAAAGCTCAAGAGGTTGATCATATCTCAGCTTTTAGACCTATTGCTTTATGTAATGTTCTTCTCAAAATCATTACTAAAATCATGGCGTAAAGGTTGAAGCCTCTTTTGCATAAGATTATTTCCCTAGATCAAGGGAGTTATGTGGAAGGACGTCAAATAGTAGATGAGATAGTTCTTGCTCGAGAAGCCATCCATTCCATGGATATGCAAAATTCTCCTTCCATGTTCATTCGGTTAGACTTATCCAAAGCTTATGACAGAGTGGATTGGCACTTCCTTATCAAAGTTTTGAGGCAATTTGGTTTCTCTAAGGATTGGATGGATTGGATTATGGGATGTATCTCTTTAGTTTCCTACTTAGTTCTTATCAATGGCAGGCCTTCTCAATCTTTCCCAGCTTCCAGAGGTATTAGGCAAGGTGACCCGCTATCCCCTTATTTATTCATCATTCTTGCTGAATGCTTGGGTAGGACTATAACCAAAAAGAGGGAAAACAAAACCCTTGAGGGAGTTACCATTGCTCATGGAGCTAGACCTATCTCTCATCTTCAATTTGTGGATGACTCTACTCTTTTAGGTAAAGCTACAGTTAAGGAAGCTTCTAATATTAAGCAAATCATTAGCTATTTTTCTAAGGCTATCAGGCAGCTTGATCAATGAAGACAAATCTAAAGTTATTTTCTTTCACTGCTCTTCTAGACAGGAATCCATGGTCTTGGATAAGCTAAGATATAAGAAGACCTCTCTTCCAATCACTTATTTAGGTATTCCCATAAATATTCAAAGGCAGAAAAATAAAGATTGGAATTGGTTGTTGGACAAAGTCAAGAAGAAAATTGGAAAGTGGACCAACAAGTGGCTTTCTTCTGGGGGTAGAATCACCTTGGTAAAATCAGTCCTTCAAGCTATTCCTATTTATGTTTCTTCCATTTTGAATATCCCAAAGGTTGTTCTTCGAGAATTGGATCAAATCAGTCATCGTTTCCTTTGGAGTGGTACTAAGGAGAAAAGAAAATGGGCCTTGGTGAAATGGGATACTTTATGTCTTCCTAAGAGTGAAGGGGGGTTAGGATTACGGTCTTCAATTAATAACAACAAAGCTTTAGCTGCTAAATTATATTGGAGGATGTTGCATAACCCCAATGCTCTTTGGGCCAATAATCTTCATGCTAAATATGCTGAGAACAAAAGTCCCGAAGACCTTGTTCGTTATCAACTTCCTACCAAAGGTTCTCCTATTTTAGCAGATCTTAAGACCGGTGAGGATTTGATAAAGAAAAAATTATTTTGGATCATTCATAATGGTCAACATGCAAATTTTTGGACAGATTCTTGGGATGGTCACAAGCCTTTGATAACTCAGTTTCCCGATTGGAGGCCTTGGATGGAGGAGCTTCACCGAGCTAATTGGATAAAGGTGGCTAATTATTGTCGATACCATACTGGTAATTCAAAGGTTGGTAGATATTGGATCCCTATTGAGGACTGGCCTATTCAAATCCTGTAAAGGCAAAGACAAGATATCCAAGGCATCCTTCATATGAGATCCCTCTCTTGGTCCCATGAAAAAGATTGTTTTGGATGGAACAACACTACTAAGGGTGAGTATTCAGCTTGCTCAAGGTTATTTGACCTTATGCCATAATAATCCCAACCATTCTTCTCGACATATTTTCTCGATTGTGGGCTCAAAAGCTCTGGCCTAAGGTGAGGTTCTTTAATTGGCTTTTATTGCATCGTAGGGTGCTTACTCGGTGAGCAACTTATGAAGCGTGGTTTTCATGGCCCTTTTAGATGTGAAATGTGTGAAGAGAATGTAGAAAATATCAACCATATTTTTATTGAGTGTACTTTAGACTCTCGAGCTGTGGAGGAGAATGGCCACTTTACTTGGCTTATAGTGGTCCAATTTTTTTACTTTTGAACAGACTTTGGAGGGATTGGCCTAATCAAGAGGGTGTTGATCATTTTATTAGGCAGTTAGTTTGGATGGGTTCTACCATTCTTCTTTGGAATATTTGGAATGAAAGGAACAACCAAATTTTTAATCAAGATAGGAAGGATATTCACTATATTTGGCAAAAGACCATAGCCAACTTAGTTGAATCAGTCCATCATCTCCTTAATCACCCCCAAAACTCCCACCAAATATGGGATCAAGTGATGCAAAGATTGAAGATTAAACCTTCTAAGGGCAACCAACTTAAAGGGAATGTGAGTATTAGTAAGATGGATAGGAATAGAAATTGGCAACCTCCTCCTAAGGATTTTGGAAAAGTCAATACCGATGGAGCCTCTAGAGGGAACCCTGGAAAAGCCAGTGTGGGAGGAATTGGTAGACTTTCGGATGGCTCCCTGGTTTTTACTTTTGCTGAGAATTTGGGTATTCTTTCCAATAACCTTGCCGAGGGGTATGGTATCCTCAGAGGCCTTCAGGAGGCTACTAAGGTTGGATGGGAAAAGGTGTTAGTTGAGTCTGACTCTCAACTTATGATTAATCTCTTGAAGAATCCTTCTAAGAATCATAAGGTGGATTGGAGAATAAAAAGAATTATTGAGAAGATTCACTTAATCCAGATGGGATTTTTGAAAGTTGATTACAATCATGTGGTTAGAGATCAAAACAAGAGTGTTGATGCTTTAGCTAATTGGGCTTTGGACAAAGGTGATCTTACTTGTTATGGCCACCCTCCTATATGGTGGGCTTCTCAAATTAGGGAAGCTCTTCTTTCTATCATTTCTTTGGATGGCTCCAGTTTCGAAGGTACCTAGTTTCTTCTTTTTTTTTTTTTTGCTTCTCTTTGGTTCATTCAATTTTTTTTAGTTCCCTAGCTCATTCTATTCTTTATTTTGTTTCCTCTGTTGATTCTTGCCTTAATAGTCTTCTGGTCTAGATAGGTCATTGTTTTGTTCATTTTTTATTTCTTTTTTCCTTTTTGTTTTTTTTTTGTTTAGTTTTTTAAGGTGGGTGGGTTTTTTTATTTTGTTTTGTTTTTGTGTTCTTTGTGTTGTTTTTTGTTGTTCTTGTGTTTTTGTTGTTTTGTTTTTTTTTTTATGTTTTTTGTTATTGTTCTTGTGTTTTTTTTCGTTCTTGTTCTTGGGTTTCTCTTTGTTTGTGTTATTTCGTGTTTTTATGGGTGAGTGTTTTCTATGTTTTTTGTTTTTTGTTTATTGTCTCGTTGTTGGTTGTTTTTTATTTTTATTTTTATTTTATTTTTTAATTTTTTAGGTTTTGGTTGTGTTTATTTTTCTTGTTTTTTTTGGGTTATGTCTTTGTAGTGTTCTGTTGTTTTTGTCTTGTTTGTGTTTTGTTATGTGGTTCTTGTGTTTTTCTATGTGGTTTGTGTTGTGGTTTCTTTTATCTTATTGTGCGTGTTTGGTTGTGCTTTTGTTTTTGACACACTCAAGGAGCATGTTTTTTATTTTATTTTATTATTTTTGTTGTTATTTACTTATTTTTAAATTGGTTTTGTGTGTTTGTTTGCTCCTTGAGTATGTCAAAGGTGGTAGGCCAGGTCCGAGTCCCGGGCATTTTTGGCGGAATGGATACCCCTGCCTCCTTGGGTCTTACCCGAAAGTGGCATCCCTTTTGGGATGTTTTCCACAAATTATATATATATATATATATATATATATATATATATATATATATATATATATATATATATATATATATATATATATATATATAATATTGATATCGCGTATTACAACAATTTAATTTTTAAATCTTGTTATGTATCTCAATTAATTCAATCAATTTTACTCACTTTTAAAGTTGTAAATACTTCTTAACTTCTTCAATCAAACTTCCCTTAAATAATTTCTTCTTCCAATAATTAAAAAAAATCTCACAAAATTTTTAATCAATCTTAAATAAATCTTCTCGTCTTTGTATTTCTTTACAGTAATTCAATTTTTTTAATTTAACTTTTTCTCTTCAATAAAATAATTTTAATCAAATGAGTTTTGTTTTATCTTGGCATTTCTTCTCTTCAATTTTGGCATTTCATTCCTTTAATTTTTTTTTTTCTCACAATATTTTCTTCTCCAACTTGTAATTTAGGCTACCTCAACCCTTCTATTCAATCAATATTCTCCTCCAATCATTCTACAAACTTTTAACGATATTTTCAATTGGTTATCTTCAACTTTGGGTGATATCAACCTTCCTTATCTTCAATCGTTAGGTGAAATCAACCTGTCTTCTCTTAATATTTAATCTTCAAGATTTGTAGCCACATCTTTGAATTAGTGTAGTGTTTTCTCTTAATCTTTAATCTTCTAGATTTGTAGCCACATATTTGAATTATTGTAGATAACTTCAGTGCTATAATCATAAACCTTCCTTCTTCAAGACGTGGTTTTTCACATTTACGGTTTTCTTACCACGAGTCTTTTTTTAAGGTTTGATTATTAACAAGTACAATATTCTCACTTCTGTCTTCCAAAAATATAACCTTCCTTCTATGAGACTTGGATCCTTAAAAATACACAATCTTCTAAATATTATCTCTCTCAAATTTTTGCAATATTTCTTACAAGTTCTTCACTAGATTTGAGCAATCTATTTAGCTTTGTAGTTTATCTTTGCATGATGTATTCAATCCTACTTCTCTTAATCTCAAATGGCCAGAGTGTGGCTCTAATACCATTGTTGGGAATTTACCTAGATTATCTCATAGGTCAAATATCAAGGATCATACAATTATTAAGCATAATAACTTGTACAAAAAATAAAAAATATTACTAATAAAATATCTACTAATGCATACAAGAAGCCATGCATATTTGATGCTTATTACAATGCTTTTTTTGGCAATATATAATTGGATGTGACTCTTCATATCCATACCTCTTAACCTTCTCTATTTTACTAACTCTTCACTTGCCTACTTGACACTTTGCACTTTTACAACTCACACCTTGCACACCTATTGCATAAAACTTGGATAGTCGTGACACCTTGACACATATATAAGATAAATATTTAATACACTCTTTAATCTAATAGATCAATTTCTAAAGTAATATTTACAATTGTACCAAATAATGTAATATCTCCAATAGATATGTTAAAACCTAAATATACCAATACTTTCTACATAAAACTACACTTCTTCAAATTAATCAACAAAATATCCTCTTTCAACTTTTGTAAAACTAACCTCATATGCATTAGGTGTTCTTCCTTTGTCTTGTTAGACATCAAAATTTCATCCAAGCAAACCACCACAAACTTACTAAGAAAAGGATTTAAGACTTCATTCATCAATATCATAAAAATATTGGGCACATTTAGCATGACCATCCATTCATACAAGCTCTCGTTGGTCTTAAACATGGTCTTCCAACCATCTACTTCTCTCATTCAAATTTTATTATAACTAGTATTTAATTCAATATTTATGTACTCTGCTTCACTTATTAATTCATCATCATCCATTTAAGGTAATCAAAATCTACTTTTTATTTTAATATTATTTATTTCTTATGATTCCATCCATATAAGTCATTTTCCTCCTTTATTTGGTGCTAGCACAATTGGTACTACACATGGGATCAATCTATCCTTGATTAATCATTTGTTCAATAGTTATTGGACTTGTATCATCATCTCTTCATTCTCTATGGGTGTCATCTTATACACTAATTTGGTTTGCAAATTTTCTCTAGGTATGAAGTCTATTTGATGACTAATTCTTATCATAGGTGACAACCAATCAAGTAATTCTTCTAAAATAATCTCATCATATTTTTCCAACAATTTGTTTACTTTTTGTGGTATGTTGACCACTTATTCACTGTCCCATATTATGTGGGTTTAGCAATGAAATCAAAACATCCTTCCCCCTTCTTCATCTCCTTCAAGAATTGTCTTATGGGGATTAGAAAAACTTTAGAACTACTACCTAGTTCTTCTGTTTTATCCTTCAGTGGACTCAATGTGTAACTTTTACAATCCTTGAAAATTGAATATGTATTCATTCTTCCATCATGTATTATTTTCCTATAAAATTTCCATGGTCTCCCCAAAATAATATGGCATGCATCCATTGGCATAATGTCACATAGAACTACATCTTTATAAGAACCAATATGAAAATTCACCTTAGATTGTTTGGTTATAAAAAATTGATGCATATTTTGTAACCATGCCACTTTGTAAGAATTCAAATGCCCAATTCTCTTCAAGTCTAATTTATCTACCATATATATTGACCCTAAATTAATTGTGCTTCTACTATCCACAATTATCTTATAAAAATTTTCTTCTAATTTGAAAACTATCCTAAAAATATTCCTTTCTTTGCTCAATTTCATCTCCCTCTTTTGTTGGTTTTAATAATATCCTTTTCATCATAATGAATTCTCCTTGTTCTAGTTCCTCCATGTACAATGGTGAGCCTAAACTTTCTTCATTTACTTGTGTAATATGGCTATGGGCTTCCTTTCCATGTCCATTGGTTTGTTATGCTTGAGGGCACTCATATGCCCTATGCCCTTTTTCCAAACATCTTTAAAACTTATTAGTAAAATCACATCCTATACCTCTACAAAATCCACCTCATCCTATTGAGAAATGTTTTATTTTTACTATTATTCTAAGTAGTATCTTCTCCCTCTTGCCTTTGTTATCTTCTTCAACTATTGTTTTATCCTTTTCCTTGAGAGGACCATCATTTTCTTCAAGTATTATTCTCTTTCCTTCATAATATTTTTTTTCTTTGCCTTGAGTACATATTGATATGCCTCTTCAATGGTTGTAATTTGAATCATATTAATTTCAACTTATATGTATAATCTTAGTCTATTTATATATGTTTTCACCTTTTCCTCCTCATCTTCTATATGGCATGCTCATATGGTTAATTTATAGAATTCTTCTATATTGTTTTACTCCCAACTTCTTTTCCTTAAGGTTTTGAAGTCTACTACACAAAAAAATCTAATAATTAATAGATAGAAATTTAAATTTTAATTTGGCTATAGTTTTATCCTATATTTGGATTCTATCCTTGACTTATTATTATCTTTCTATTTGGACATTATCCTACCAAATTGAAACATGTACCTTCAACCAGGTGCATGCAAATTTGACCTTCTTTAGATCCTCCATAGATTCATAATCAAATAATATCTCCACATCTATTATCCAATCCATGAGTTCTTTAGGATTCAAATTTCTATAAAAAATAGGAGCATCAATATTTGGTTTACTTTTGATAATTGAGTTTTTCCAAATCAACCACTACTTCAATTCTTCTCATGGCTCTTAATATCAAGATTTTGGGTGACTAATTTCCTCCTATTCACTATCATTAATCTCCTCAATATGAATGCCTCTCTGTTGGATAGTATTAATTACATCTAGCCTACAGGTTATTCCTCTCAATAGTTTATCTATATCTTCTAGTTGGGGTCCTAGACCATGTGGTCTAAACTTTTAACCAGCTTTGTTACCAAATGTGTAGTAACAAGAGAAGGGGGTGAAATGAATGACTACCTTCCCAAGCAGCATAATTTTGAATTAACCTCATTCACTTGAACGGAGAAATATTAGTCACTTGAATGGTACCATATCATTGACTTGCATGGAAAGGTTATTTCATGATACTTAAAAACTAATAAAATTTAAACTCAGATAATTTGTTATTCTTCACTTGAATAACACTAGGTGATGGATTGAATGGTTGGAGGTCTACCACTCAAATGAAAATTGAGTTTCATTCAAAATATGAATCTTCATGTGAAGGAAGTAATACCATTCACTTGATTTGTATTTTTGGTGCACCCATTTTAATGAACAATGTTCTTTAACATGAATGATAATTGCCTTGGATGATAATATTTTCCCATTGAACGATACTCCAAACCTTAAATTGAATGATGATGTATTTGAATAAAAAACTTAATTAGTAAAGGAATAAAAATTGGATATTCCTCATTTGAACAATCTCCTACACATCAACATCTTTTCTTTACTAAAAAACACTCCCAATTGCATGTAAATATTTATTTTCCTTTGAATGGCACCTAACTTTTGCTTGAGTGAATTCTACTAAAGTGACAACCATACTTTATATTCTCCACCAATCTTATAAACCTACACACACAATTGTATTGTGTAACATGTAAATCAAGCAACACATTGCATTCATCAATTGATATCATATAGAAAATAGATTAAGTAGGATATGATTTTTTTAATTATTTAAGACCATTGACTATACATTATTTTTATTTGAGATCCATACAATTATCCCTACTCTTACACACACTTATGTAGGTATATTTCTATATTTCTCTCCATTATTTCATATCCTTCTTCTAGGTTTACCATCTCTATCATAATATTCTTCTATGTATTCCCTCTTGATATTTTTCTTTCCTCTTTTATCCTTTCTACATAAGTTGGGTAGTAATCCAAACAACTTGCCCAATCATTTGAGTAATATTTAATTAAGGTCAAGGTACTATATGCTCCCACATTAGATAGGTTGATCTAATTCATGTATCTTTTTTCAAGAGAATATAATAGAATTTATTGCCTCATACAAGCATTCATTATGGGTGGATATGTATCATTTTTAGTATCTTCTCTCCATGGAACCTCAATTTAGATTATGGGAGATATTGAAATATTTTTAATATAACCTCATTAGACCAATTTCAATGGTTATAAACTACCTACAAGTGCTCTTTATGTAGCCTATAGGCAAGTGTTATGTAATCCTACATGTATTTTTCTATATAAATATATGGATATTTATGTGTAATCATATAGGCATTCAGATGTAAGCCATGGTACATGATGGCTAAGAGTATGTGGCTAAAGGTAAATACCCCTTTAGATCCCCTATATTATTTCTTTAGATATAAGTACAAAGGATATATGGATATGGTAGGGACCTTATTTATCCCTTTGTAGCAATACATCAAGGAGATTAAAAGAAAAACCATAGCTTGACACATAATGGAAATATCCTCTATATCCCATACTTAGAGGATTTGCATAGTGCTTTAGAGGTTTAGGCGTCACTCCTTGGTCACCCTCTCCACTAGCATAATATTGGTCACCTTATCTAGCATCATCATTGGAGGCAAGCCCCGAATTAGAAGCCTCATTAAAAAACTATATATCTTCTAAAGTGATCATTGTTTTGAACACCTCATCTAGTGTTGACATCCAAAAAACAAATTTGAATAGGTGCTTAAATAGAGTATGAACTCTTAGCATAATTGCATATGCAACCATATATATATATATATGCTATGCATACTAGTAATTTTAGTTCAATGTTTAATAAAAGAAAACTATCCTCTATTATCAAGTGTTTTTGTAGTTAAGAGTGATCCATCATGGATCTCATTACCTCCATGATATCTCATCCTAGATAGTATCACTTGTACCTACCTCTATGTCTTGGAATTTATGATTACATCCTAAAATATAGCCTCTTCCAATCCCATACTAAATGTCACTTATAAATGTAGTCTCAAAACATGATAAAAAGTATACATTTTAAAAAGGGAAGAAAATTATTGGACTAGTATTGTAAAAAATCTCTCTAGGATGTTATAAACCAATTTTCTACATCAGGGCCATTACTAATAATTTTCTTGTATTTGGTAAATAATTCCTTAGTTGGGTTGTACTCACACTTTTGGGCTACAATCACCTATTTTTAATGCATTTGGTTTTTTAAATTAATTTTTTAGTATCATGTGGTATCACCAAAAATTATGTGGTATCCCCAGAAATATGTTGTATCACCAAAAATTGATGATTTCTACATATATGATATCAAAAGAGCTGATAAATGTAGTTCAAAGAAATTTTTTAGCCATTCTTCGTAGACATTGCTCGCCAATGTGACATGAGAATCCTATAAATGTATTTTGTACCATCTTAGCCTATTGTTAGTTATCCTATCATTGTGAATGTTCATTGTATAATAATTTAGATGAAAGTTCATGCCAATCAAAAAGTTCAAAAGTTGGATGTGGGTCCTACTTAATCTACATTGCCTCATCATCTACTCACTATAATATTTAATATAAAAAATAATACTATAGTAAATGCAAAGTGTTCCTGAAAAGGATAGTTATGAACATGAAAAATAATTAAAATTCAAGCTTTTGTATTGCCCTCGTTTATATTTTAAATTACTAATTGTAAATTCAAGTTTTTTTTTAACCTTTTGTTGTGCTTTGTAGGAGCATTGTAGAGGTAATTCTTTTAGGGATATTAGCTTGTTTTAGACTCGTATATATGATTCATTTATACCATTTTATATCAAGGGAGTATTTTATCATTTTTTATCCTTACATAGGTCCAATTCACATGTCTCTATATGAGGCAATAAATGAATAACTTAATCCATACAAAAGTTCAAGGATCACACCAAGGTAAATATCAAGTGCACATTTCCTTTCTTTTACATTATTTTTTCTTTAATTTGTTGTCTATTATTATTATATTTCACATAGGTAGTAGACTAAAAATTTGATAAAATATTTATTGTTACATATAATTTGAATTATATGGCTTTAGTTATCACATATTGCTCTTTTCATTTCTATTACTAATGGATTAGGACTTGTTATCTCGTATAGTGTCCTATGTATTCCTTTAGAAGAGGCAATATGTAACTACAAAAATAGAAATAATAACTAACTTGGAAGTGGTGGAGAACTTTGTCCTCCTAATTATAGGATAGGGATGGACTAAATTTGTTACTCCTTAGGTAGAATTTTGGTAAATTTGTTTTCCAAGAAGATTCCTTACCTTTCATTGACCATCTCCCCTATGACATGACCACATATATCACTTTCCTAGCCATTATATGCACAAGTGATCCCCTAGAAGCTAACTTTGAAAATAGGCATGATGAGTACACATGATTCCATGTGTCTCTCAATGTAATGATCTAATAATTGAATGGTTTCAATATCCTCACTTTATAAAGTAATAGTGGTTATTGATTTCAACTTAGTAATTTGGACTCTACACTAGAAACCCTAAATAATTATCTTTTTTGGGTTTAAAATGATGTCTCACTTTGACCATTGGTCATTATTCTATAACCTTGATAAGGGTATAATATAATTCTTAGCTAAATAAAAATGTTTAATGACCATATCCATTATAAATACCCAAAAAAAAATCCTTATTGTAGAGAGGGAAGGATATTGATATCTCATATCATGATATTAGATAAATAAAGAAAAGCAAAATCATTCAATTTACATCTTAACCATTATACAATTATAGTATTTATATTTTTCTATTGCAATTATACTCCTACCATATAAATTCCTTGGACCTTATAGGAACCTCTAAGCTTCTTGGTTATTTATTTGGTACCATCCAAAAAAGGAAGATAGGGTTCTTTACGAAGACTTTATAGCTAAAGGTCATGCTCACCATTAATGGATTTGCTTTATTAGCTTATTAGAACTTTATGAGACTCTTGGTGACATATCCTTTTTTTCTTTGGTTTAATATCAGATAGTTTTTATTTTTAGAATTTTTTATTATTTATTTATTTTATTTGTTATTTTTTATGTAATTTCCATATAACTAGTCCCTCAAGTATGAAATGTAGAGGACTAGAGATGTATGCTTTTATTTTACTCTTTAATATTTTATTTTCAAATCTAACCCTTCCTTCTCTAGTTCCTCAAAGAAGAATATTAGAGGGATATGTTTATATTATTTACCTTTCTATTAGTCTTACATTGCATGCTAGAGTAAAAAAAATACTTTTTTCATTTCATGTCATACCACTTCCAACATAATATAAATATGAGGATCAAGGTTTTGAACCCCAAACCTTCCACATGTCAATCCTTATCATGTGATCAACTAGCCACATGGACCATAGACTTTATGATAAAAAATATCTAAAATAAATAATATGATAATGGAGTCAAAAGTATGATGATCATTAGGTCTTCCCAATGTTGTTCCTAATGTGCACACTATTAAGGAGTAAGCCACAACCATGTTGCATTATTTTGACATGGAACCTATCAATAGTATGAAACTCATGTTCCTCTTAAAAAGGCAATGTATAGGTTTTAAGCCCATGTAATTTTTACCTCAAGGATTCAACACACATCCTAGTATCCACTACATCCACTATGTCACTAAGTATTAGATGGAAACTAGATCCACTTAAATAAGATCCACAGATGTAATGGGGGAAGCATATTCACACATAATGTCCATATCAACTACCAATTTATTGCTCTCCTAACAATATACTCATGATATTTGAACCATGCCTTCCAAGACAAACAATCCTATGACATCCACAATAGCCATTACATCCATGTTATTATTAGAAGTGGAAAAAAGCTTCCATAAAAAGAAGAGAACATGTTAGCTAAGTGGGGGATATGTGTTCCCATATGATTCCACAAAATCCTTAAAAAAATTATCAAGTAATACAACCCCTACAATACAACATCTTCCATACCCATGGGTGTACCATGAGGTCAACCTATGATTTGGAATTAAAAATTCCTATATGCATATACCACAAGCCATTGGGATATGACCCTCTATGGTATTTGATCTCCTCTTTATCCCCTCTAGTCATCTATGTGCTTAAGGTGTTAAACTCTATGCACCCAATATCACATAATCTTTTTTCCTACTAATAAGAATAATTATTGGTATATTACATCATTCAAATTTAAAAATTCAAGTTTTAGAAGCAAAAGCAGAAATTATTTTAGCACAAGAAAAAGGTATATGCTAATAAAAATATTAAAAGTGTTGAACTAGGAACCTACTAAAAGTTTGTAAAGAATTAAAAAGTGCTAACGATTCATCTATATCTATCATGGTTTTTCCTATATAATATTATTTTGAAATATGAGTAATTAAGCCATCCTCTCTCACCTATGCAACATAAAATTTGTTAAACTATTTTTATAATTATCTCAAGTGGTATAGAGGTCATTTTGTGCATTTGAGACTACTCAAGACTCTTTTCAAAACTAAAGTAATTAAAATATTTAAATTCTTCTTCTCTACTCAAAAAACCATGTAGAATTCCCTCTCAACTATGTTGTATTGGTTCTACAAAAATTAAAATAACAAAGAAAAATGAACTTTTTACAATAAAAATATAAAAGTCAACTAAAGTTTGTAAACCAAATCATAATGTTCAATCACTATTTTTTTGATCAAAATTATTTTTCCACTATCTAAGGTATCACTAGAATAATCCATCACAATAAATTAGTTAACCAAATGAATGAAATGTGAAAATAAGAAAAATATGAACCTATGAGTGCATATTTCTTTTGATCCAGTGACTTGTTTATAACAAGATCATTGTTATCTAGCCTAAGTAGTGTTTTTGGTGAAACCCTAAAAAACTATTGATTGCATATATATTTCACAAACTAATTTCAAAGAGCCTCATTGGTTCTAGAATCATTATAGAAGAATGTATGTCAAAATTTAAAAAATATTAATTGGAATTCACACCTCTAATAACATGTCATATTTCACCACTTTTTAAAAAGTATAAAATCAATATATTATCCAATAAATAAAATATGGTAAGCACAACATGAAATGAAGGGAAGCCTTATAAATTGAATAATATCACTAACAAATAGGATCATCTTTCCAATTGATAATGTAATGATTTATCTCAAGAAATATAAATACCTAAATTACAAGTGACCTTAGGTTAAGGTTAAATAACTAACCTTAAGCTTTATTATTGTAATATTGTAATAAACCCACCTATACAAGGTATATAATTACACATAGATATATAAGTTAATATTAAATGGTCAATCATGTCCTCTAGTGGTTTTTTTTGGGGGGGGGAGAAAAAGAGGTTATACTCAGGTCCCCTAACATTTAAAATCATAACTCTTTCCTTTGAAGTTTAATATTTTACAAACATATTCAATTCTAATATCAAATGAGATGCTATAGCTAGATACCTACATATTTCTTCATAAAAACTACAAATTCTTGATATTCATTTTTTGGATCTTCAATTTTCTTTTTAAAAACAAATATTCAATATCCTTCTTGAAATTTTCTAATCTTGTTGATTCATCATTCCAAATTTTATGATGTCAAGCTACCGTTGTGCCACTTGAATAACCATAATTGCTTTTTTGGCTCCATGCTTCTACTAACCTACTTTTATATTTTGATTGATTGGCCATGTTGTTCCTTGATGTTATTGCACCCTTTTGAAATCTAGAATCACTATGTTTTTTGATAAACTAATAGGAACCTACTATTAAAAATAAACTCACTAACACAAAATACTGGAAATAAGCAAATATTCGTACAATAATAAAATATCACAATGCAAAAAGGAAATGTAGAATTAATTAAACACTCTCACAATAAACACATAATTGTAGACCTCTTCGAGGGGGAAACCTCTTTCAATATTTATTTAATTTTTCAAAAAGATACATTTGTACATAGCTCCATGTCTTGTAAAAAAACACTTCATGTAACCCTAACCTAAAGCTCAAGAGTTGTCTTACATGCAAAATGTCACTCAAGATATAATCTTCTACCAAATATCAGTTACATTCTTGATAATGGTTACATTAAATGGTCCCACTTGTCTAGGCACATTACTTGCCCCATACCATTACAAAGTATTACAAAATAATATTATAAAGAGGTCACCATGTTGGAAGTGGGTCATTACATAATCATATGTGAATTACAAAAATAATGTGATGATGGGGTCCTAACATTTCCTTCTCCTTCAAAGAGCTTTGTCCTCAAATCTATAGATGTGAAAACTAGTGTTGGGGCTATTGGAGAGACTCCCATGTAGCATATTCTAGTTGTAGATCATACCATTAAATAAGGACCTCAGTAATGGATTGGTTGCAAAGAGTGTTTGTCCTATGATCCAAAAATTATTCTGTCTTGAGAAAGATAGAACCTTCTTCATCCAATTCTGAGAGGGTAGTTTGAACTTGTACCTAATTTCCCACAACCTTCTTGAGAGAGGATACATGAAAAATGGGGTGGATATTGGAGGTAGATGGTATGACTAATTTGTAGGTCATAGCACCAATATGCTATTAAACTTGGTAGGAGCTATAGTATTTGGTCATGAGTTTTTAGCACTTGTGAAGCTAGAGGGATGATTATTTGTAATGATACAAGCAAAGAAAGAGCATATCACCAAAACCAAAGCTACACTTGAAGTAATATTTATTAGCTTGTTGGTGCATCCAATTCTAGACCACTTCCAAATTCATCTCTAGTTGACGAAGAACTTCAATATGTTGGTTTAATTTAATGTCAACTACATGGACCTTGGAGCTACCTAAAATGTAGGATGATGGCATGAAGGGAGGACATACATAAACTAATTCAAAATGGGTGACCTTGGTCATCATGTGATAGGAAGTGTTATACCACCACTTGATCAAGGGAAGCCACTTCACCCATTGTGTAGGATCATCAGACGTAAAATGACAAAGGTAGATCTCCAAATATTTGTTGAGAATATTAGTCTAGCCGTCCCTTTGTGGATGATAAGCTAATATCATTTTGAGCTGAATTCCCTATAATTTAAATAATTATTTCTAAAAATTACTAGGAAATTTAGGGTCACAATCATATATAATGTATGTGGACATGCCATGAAGACGAAATATAGAATCAAGGAAAATTTGGGCAATTGTGGAGGTCGTGTAAGGATGGGAGAGGGAATATAAATGAGCATAGTTTGAAAGACAATCTACTATCATGATAATAACTAATTTATCTCTAAATATAGGTAACCCTTCAATAAATTCCATGGAAATATCTATCCAGAACTATTTAGGAATAGGCAAGGGTTATAGAGTTCCTCGAGTGGATATGTGTGCGAAACAAGGCACTAGTGGTAGCATAAATATTTTCCATACCAAGTGTATCCTTGACATGAGGTAGGATTTATTTGAAGGAAGGCAACCAAAGTTTGTAAGCTTGAATCCTTAAGCAACTCCTCACAAAGAGAATTATCCACTATGGAATGGGTGATGAAATGATATATAGCATATTGTGAGCCACAAATTGGTGAGAGGGCATTCACCATAATATTTTTCTTTTCTTTTTTATAAGCAATATCATAATCATAGCCCAGGAGATTAGAAATCCACTTTTATTGTTTTAGGATGGAAATTCATTGCTCTAGGAAATATTTAAGACTTTGATAATATTTTTAATGGAAAAATGATGCCCAATAAGATAAGGTCACCAATGAGTAACTACATGTAAAATTGTAAGAAATTTGTTAGCATAATTTGATTTGCCTAGATTACAACTAGAGAGTGTTTTACTAGTAAAATCCAAGGGGTGCCCTTCCTGCATCAACACCACTTCAATACCATTGTCTGAAGTATCACTTTTAATTACAAAAGGCTTGGAAAAATTAGGCATTTCTAAGACCAAATTGGTTGTCATAGCATACTTCAATTCAAGGAAATATTATTTATTTGGACTATTCCATGTAAAAGGATATTTTTTCAACATGGATGTTAAGGGAGTGGTAATTTTAGCAGAGTTACAGATACATTTGTGGTAATTACCAATAAGCCCCAAAAATCCATGAAGATCTTTTAGAGTGTGAGATTTCAACCACTGTTGAACAACTTGAATCTTCTTATGGTCAACTTTAACTCCATATTTGGTGATAATGTGTTTGAAATACTTCACTTTCATCAACCCAAAATAACATTTGGATTGCTTAGCATAAAGTTGATGTTGTGCCAAAAAGTTATAAAATATCATCCACATGGGAGAGGTGCTCTTCCCAAGAGTGACTATAAACCAAAATATCATCAAAGAAAAATAGAATGAATTTACGAAAGAATGGATAAAAAATGTTGTTCATGAGGCTTTGAAATGTTGATAGTGCATTGGTCAAGCTAAATGATATAACCAATAATTCATAAAGTCCCTCGTGATTATGGAATACGATTTTGGTAATATATTCACCCTTGAGCTTGACCTGATGGTACCTGGAGCAAAGATCTAATTTGGTGAAAAACATAGTCTCATGTAGCTATCCAATAATGCATACACCATAGGGATAAAAAACTTATTCTTAATGGTGATATTATTGAGCTCATAAAAATCGATACATAATTGCTAGGACCCATATTTCTTTCATGCCAATAATATAGGAGAAAATTAAGGATTGTTACTAGGTCGAATGACTAGCTTTTAATAATTCTTGCACCAAATTTTCTATCACTGACTTAAGGGCATGAGTATATCAGTATGGATTAATGTTAGGCGTACACTACCATGTACCAATAGAATGGTATGGTCATGGGAGTGACATGGTGGCAAGTCTAATGGTTCAATAAATACTAAATTGTGCTTTGTCAAAACAAGTTGCAAATATTTGAGAATTTGGTCCACCTTTGAAGTAGGTGGTTGGATTTCAAATATCTAAGCAATGACCCCATGAGAATATTTTTTCAACAAATTCTCCATATGGTTTGAGTTGATAATCTAAGGAGGCCCTACTTGTGAACCTTAAAGAGTGTAAAACCTTCCATCCTATAAAAACTACATCCATAGTTGTACAAATTTCTATGTGGTGGTTCCTAATGCACCTAACCATTGATCTCCCAACATGATATCACATCCCCCTAATTGTAGAGAAAATAAATTGGTTTTGAGCTCATAATCCCCTATTTTCAATTTAACATTGCAATATTTATCTTTGTAAGGTAAATTCCCTTTATTGGCCACCATAACCTCAAAGTAATTACATGTGTGTATGTAAAAATTTAGCAATTTGAGTATCAACAAATTTATATGTGCTTCTAGAATAAATTTGGGTTGTAAGATGTTGACCTTTGAAAAACCCACAAATTTCATGGTTTATGCAGTAGTAATCCCAGCAAGAGCATGAACATTAATTTTTTCCTATGGTTATTCATGTATTTCTTCCTCATTTTGGGTGGTTCGTGTACTGGTTCTATTTCATCATAACTTAGGTCACTATTTATTGGATCTTTTACATCTATGAGAAATAACTTCTTTTGGGTGGACTATGCCCTCAAACATATTTATCATCACAATTTTAGGATAAACCTTTACATTATTTTGTACATGTTAATGTACCACCTAGGATACATCTTTAGATTAGGTGTATATTACATTAGAGTGTGAGTATTTATACAATGTAATAAATGCATAAGTATTATTAGAGTATGCAAATTATTTAATGATGTAAATGTGCATAATAGTCCATGTGCACATGAGTTCATATAATAGGAAAGTGAAGAGTCTCAAGAAGAGTGAAGGCCAAGAATAATCCATATGAAGAGTCATATTCCATTATGTATATAGATATATATGTGAGTGTGAAAGAGTATAGTTAAGAGACACAATGTAGATTTATCATGTATGATGTATGGAGTATTTGAGATCTCCATTATATATCAAAATACTATTTTTCTAAGCATTTGTTAAGAGCTTTTTCTGTGTAGTTGTAGAAGTTATTCATGAGTTTTATATATTTAGAATATTACCGTTATCTTATATTTGATATAGCATTCTTATTTGAAATATTGTGGTTATTTTTCATTAAGCATTTAGTATTAAAAGCTAGCAGTGGTATCAGAGCCACAAAGGAGATTGATAGGATATAGAGAGATCCACAAGAGAGATTAATAGGATATAGGGATATTTTACTTTCAAAATGTTTAAAGTTGCTTTTTTGCTAGAGTCTTTCCATAGGGTTGCAGGAAAACTCGTGAAGACTAGGAATTAGCAAATATTGATTTTCCACAAGATTGAAGGATAACTAGTGAAGTTTAATGATTTTAGAGATTAAAATATTTGGATATATTTGATTGCTATTTTCTAAGTTTTATTGTAAAAAATTAGTTCTCAAAAGTTGAGAAGCTTCCTACAATGGATAGAGAAGAATTTCATATTTGATTGCCTAAAATTCTATGTGCTTTTCTTGTCTAGGGATTAATTTTTGAGTTGTATCAAAAGAGTAGACATTGAAGATTAAGGAGGTCCAAGATATAGGTCCCATTGGCTATTGAAGATTGAGGAGACCCAAAAAAGAGGTCCCCATAGAATATTGAAGATTGCATATTGAATATTGAAGGAAGGAGAAAGAAGCCATAAATGACCTATTGAATATTGAGAAATAAGAGGCCCAAAAGAAGAGGTCCCCATTATATATTTGAGAAAAAATATAGGATATTTCAGAAAGAATATTGAGAATTTAAATACCCAAGTGGAGAGGTATCAAGCAAACTTGGAAGGAGAAAGAAGAAGCCTATAGAAGCCCTATTGAATAAGTTGAATAAGAGGCCATTGGAGGATATTTTAAGAAATATCAAGGTAGAATATTGCAAGCAAGAGAAACTCCTAAAAATAAGAATTTAGGATAATTATCACCATCCAAAAACAAGCCCAAAAGGAAGAAGGATTTGGCAAGAAGTTTACCAAATTTTGAAAATGATTTTTGAAGACCTCAAGATATTTAGATTATTTAGGAAGAGGCTAGTGAAAGAGGTTGTATTTAAATATAGAAATCATAGAGATCTAAGGAGGAGATAGAAGAGGCCATTGATTTGAGAAATTTGCAGACAACCATTAAGAATTTGAAGGCTGATTTGTAGAGGAGAAGATTACTGATTTTTGTAGCAAAAGTTGAAGGGTCATAGGATAGAAAATTAAAGGTGACATAGAGCTGCAAATTGAAGAATATTTGGGCAGAATTTTAAGTGCCCTTGAACATCCAATTGAAGGAAGTCTTGAAAACAAACTAAGGCAGTGGATTGGAGGATTTAGAGATTGTTTTTTGAACAACAAGATATAGAAGAAGAAACAGATTTTTTGAGCAACAATTTAAAATATTTGGACTACAAAATTGGGCAAAATTAAAGAGAGATAGTAGAGTTTTTATGTGAATAATTTTGGGGTATATTTGAGAGAAATTTGGACAGAGACAATTAAGGAATATTAGGCAGCAATTGAAGCTGAAAATTGCAGAATTTTTGGACAGCAAGAAGGCAGCATTTGGAGCTGCAAAAATCAATTAAGTTGAATATAAAGAAGGTCCATTTCAAAAAATATTTGAAGAAGAAGAAAGGTTGAAAATTTCAGCATTCTATAATATTTTTCTATCAAGGAGAAAAATAATATTCGAACGACATACTTTGAAGAGGATATAATTTTATTTTGGGGAAGCAAATTAAAAGGTAGTGAAGCTACAAAATTCATAAATTGAAGACAAAAAAAGGTGAACCAAATCCCCAAGGAGACTATATTAAAAAATTAGGACAAAGAGTTTTGTAATATTGGTTCTATAAAAGTTCATTATTCAAGCGTTCAAATTAGCTTATTGTAAATTTCTTAAAGCACCATACTAGATTTATTAAAACAAGCAAAAGTTAGCTCAAGCTAATGATGGGGAGCCAAAATCGCTCACGCCAAATTCTCAATTCTCATTCAAAAATTTGGAAAAAAATATTACAATAATGGCAGCAGTCTACCAAATAAACTCCTTTATCTCGAAATATAGTTTATATTACAACGTCTTCCGCCCTGGAAGAAAAACAGCCTAAACAGGTCCAGAATTGCCCTCTTGCCTTCATGTTTGTAACTCTATCTCCACAATTTTTTGACCCTTGTGCATGCCTTCGCTTCCCCTTTTAAAACCTCTGGCGTGACTCTTCGTTTTCCTTTTTTGACCCTTCATTTCATTTCATGTGCCTCTTCGTTGTCTTGGCTTTCGAAACATCTTTCTCTCTGACTCTTGATCTTCGTCTACTTTCATTGCACCTTGGTGCCACATGCTTGTCCAGTGCTGCCACTGTAGACTCTGTCCACCTGTCAACCAATGATGACATTCGGTATACCCATCGCTTGATAATTTCCTCTGTAACGACCCCTGTAACCACCTATATTTTCTTTCCTTTTGTTTGGTCACGAAAACGTGACATGTCGCGATATCGTGACATTTTTGCTTCACTACCTTCCTGCCCCTTTTTGAGTCACAAAAATGTGACATGTCGCGATATCGCAACACTTTTGCTTTTCGGCCTTCCTGCCCTTTGCAAGTCGTAAAAATGCGACATGTCGCGATATCGTGACACTTTTGCTTTTCGGCCTTCCTGCCATTTACAAGTCGCGAAAATGCGACATGTCACGATATCGCGACACTTTTTCTCTCTTGCACCTCCTCTCGCTTTTTGGTCACGATAATGCGACATGTCACGATATCGCGACACTTTTCTCTCCTATGCCTTCCCTCGCCTTTTGGTCGTGAAAATGCGACATGTCGCGATATCGCGACACTTTTTCTCCTTTGCGCTTTCTCTTGTCCTTTGGTCGCAAAAATGCGATATGTCACGATATCACAACACTTTTTCTCCTTTGTGCTTTCTCTCATCCTTTGGTCACGATAATGTGACATGTCGCGATATCGTGACATCTTTCCTTTTTAGCTCCTCTTTCTCCTTTTCGGTCACAAAATCGTGACATGTCGCGATATTGCGACATCTTTCTTTTCCGCCTCCTCCTCGCCTTTTGGGTCTCAAAATCACGACATGTCACAATATTGCGATAGCTTTGCTCTCTGCTTTCTCTCTCTATTTCAGGTTGCAAAATTGCGACATTTTCTTCTCTGGCCCTTTCGGTCTTCTTTCGGTCGTGATTTCACATGTCACGAAATTGTGACATTTTTTCTCTGTACCTTCTCTCTCCTTCCTGAGTCGTGAAAATGTGACATGTCATGATATCGCGATACTTTTCTCTGTCACGATATCGTGACATCAAGGCAAACACTTAGAATTTTTTTTGTTTATGCAAGATTGCTCTGCTACCATCGGATGCTCCTGCATCAGACAATCGAGGTGGATTGAGAAGTGTCCTTCACTTATGTACTGTTGGAGGAAGACCCAGGCGATCGACCTCTATTTTTGACAACAAAGTTGCATCTTCGATAGGCCTGCCCTTCCACTTGACCAGATATTTAGAATACTACCTGTTCTTAGTACTTCTTCCTGCTCGAGTGTCTAGTATTTCCTCGATCTTGCCTATTGCTGGAGTAGATGTTGGAATACTTCACAATTCTGCACTTGGTGTCTCATTATTGCATCCTTTATGATATTCTACCAAATCTACAATGTTAAAAATAGGTGATATGTTAAGGCCGCTTGGCAATTCCACTTCATACGCATTGCCTGAATCTTGTTTTCCTATAATTCGGCATGGTCCAAACTTCTTCATCTTCATCTTGTTATAGGTTTTAGTAGGAAATATTTCTTTTCCAATATGGACCATGACTTCATCTCCCACAGTGAATTCCTTGAACCGTCGCTTCTGGTCTACCCTTGTCTTATATTGGTTATTCATGTTAGTAATGTGCTTCTTCACTTCTTCATGCACGCTCTTTAGATGCTTTGCAAAGTCCTCAGCCTCAGCACTGCACTTTTCCCCTGTATCCATCTTCCTCAACTCAGAAGCATTCCTTGGACTGCTCCCATACACTATTTGGAATGGAGATTTGTTAGTACTATTGAAAAAAATTTTGTATGCAAATTATGTCTGTGGCAAAACCAAATCCCATCCTGTGGTCTTATCTCTTATCAAGCATCTCAATATATTTCCTAGACTTCTATTCACCACCTTTATTTGGCCATCAGTCTATGGGTGGTATGCAGAACTAAATTTCAAATTTGTCTTCAATTTCTTCCACAAGGTCCTCTAGAAATACCCCATAAACTTGGTATCTCTGTCAGAAATGATACTCTTTGGTAGACCATGAAGTCGTACCACCTCTTTGAAAAATAAACCTGTAATGTGAACTGCGTCACTAGTTTTCTGGCAGGGAATAAAATGTGCCATATTTGAAAACCTATCAACCACCATAAATATGGAGTCATTTCCCCATTGTGTCCTTGGTAGACCAAGAACGAAATCCATGTTGACGTCCTCCCATGGTCTCTCTGATACAGGTAATGGATGATATAATCTAGTGTTCTGGTTCACACCTTTCGACATATGGCGTACTCTACAACTTTGCACAAACCTCTTCACATCTTGCTGCAATTGCAGCCAATAGTAGTTCTCACTAACCAAGGCAATGGTCTTATACCGACCAAAATTTCCAGCTAGCCCTCCACTGTGTTTCTCCTTGACCAGATTTTCCCTCATTGAACTCCTTGGAATGCATAATTGACTTCCTCTAAACAACATTCCATCTTGGATCAAAAAATCCAACCACTTGGTCCTGTCCAAAATGACAGGTGCTAAGCAAGCCTTCCAGGATTCTGCAAAATCAGGATCTTCAGAGTACAAACCCTTCAGTTCATCAAATCCTACCACTTCCACCTTCATTTTTGTCAACAAACACTACCTTCTACTTAAGGCATCTGCAACTCTATTTGACCTTTCGCTCCTATGCTTCAACATAAAGATATAACTCTATAGAAACTCAACCCACTTCAGGTGCTTCTAATTTAGCTTCCCTTGGCTATTAATATACTGTAAGGCTTGATGATCAGTATATAGAACAAACTCTTTTGGCAACAAGTAATGTCACCACTTCTTTAGAGCCTAAACTATAGCATAAAACTCTTGATCATAAATTGAATACTTCTTCCTAGCATCATTGAGTTTCTCACTAAATTAAGCAACAGGTTTACCTTCTTGACTCAAAATAGCTCCTATGGCACTACCACTAGCATCACAATCTACCTAAAATACCTTATTAAAATCTGGAAGTGCCAAAACAGGTTGATCTGTAACCTTCTTCTTCAACATATCAAAGCTCTTATCTACTCCTAAGGTCCACTTAAATTATTTCTTACCCCTCTCATTGTTTCTGTAAGGGGTGCATAAATACTACTGAAATTCCTAATGAATTTCTTGTAAAAACTTGCTAGACCATGAAATGATCTTACCTCAGTCGTGCTTCCTAGAGTAGGCCATTCAATGATAGCTCTCACTTTTTTTGGGTCCATTTTTAGACCTTTATCTGAGATGACAAATCCCAGGTACACTAACTCCTTCACAAAATTACACTTCTTCATATTAATTAACAACTGCTCCTCCCACAGCTTCTCAAAAACCCTTATGATATGCATCAGATGCTCGTCCAGGGTTCTACTAAATATTAAAATATCATCCAAATAGACAATGATGAATTTGCCTAAAAATTCTTTCAATACCTCATTCATCAGTCACATGAATGTGCTTGGTGCATTGGTTAGCCCAAATGGCATGACCAACCATTCATACAAACCATCTTTGGTCTTGAAGGCTATCTTCCACTCATCTCCTTCTCTGACATGAATCTGATGATAACCACTCTTCAGATCAATCTTTGTGAAGTACTTGGCTCCACTCAAATAGTCCATAATGTCATCCATCCTTGGCAATGGAAATCTATACTTTATGGTGATCTTGTTAATGGCTCGAGAGTCTGTACACATTCTCCACTCTCCATATTTCTTTGGTGCTAGTATTGCAGTGCACCGCACATGGACTCAAGCTCTCCTGAATCGGTCCCTTCTCCAAAGAACTCCCGGACTTACCTGTTCAGCTCTTCGGTTTCTATAGGAGTCATTCTATGTGCTACCTTATTGGGTAAACTAGATCCCGGTACCAAATCTATATGGTGACTGATCTTCCTCACTGGTGGTAAACCCTCAGGCACATTATCAGATACAATGTCTGGAAATTATTCTAATAGTCCTAAGACTTCTATAGGGGTATCCTTACATTCTTCCTTCCTAAATCTAGGAATTAATGCATAGCACATATGCTCATGCTTTAAACTATCCAAAAATCTTCCCCCTTCAACTAAACAGATTCTAGCGCTGCTACATACCTTTTCGCCCACCTCCTTCAAGGGCTTTAGCTTATGGCACACTCCATTCTTTATCACTGAGTAAGTTTTGGCATGACCATCATGCACTACACACCGATCAAACTACCATGGCCTTCCCAACAACAAATGACAAGCATCCATAGGCAGGATGTCACACAGGACATCATCACAGTAATTCCCAATATTAAATTTCACTAAGCATTGCTCACTGACCAAAGCCCTATGGTCCTTCTATAACCACGCAATCCAATATGAATGCGGGTGGCTTCTCCTCTTTAACTATAACTTACTAACCATTTCTTCTGATACCAAGTTATCAGTACTACCATTATCTATAATGATATTACATACCTTACCCAAACTTCTGCACCTTGTGTGGAACAAGCTCCTCCTATAGTCTGATCCTTTCTCCTCATTCAATAGGGTCCTCCTTGTGACCATAACTTCTCCTCCCTCTGCCTCCTTAGAATGTTCTAATTCAGCACCTTCATCTGCCATAATAGCTATGGCAGGACCCTCAGGTCTCTTATTCATCCTTTCTCGGTGTTGTGAACACTCGTATGCTCGATGTCCTTCTTCGCCATAGTGGAAACAAGTTCCTTAAAATTCTCCCCTTCCAAATCCATGTCCAAATATACCTCTCCCTCTTGGGTAACCATTGTTCTGATTATGGGGTTGGTAGGTGTTCCCCTCTTTTTGATCCTGGGTATTATTGGTTTCACCAGCCTTCATCTGATCCTGGGTATTACTAGTTTCACCAGCCTTCATCTAATCTTTATATTTTTCTCCACTAGTCCTTCCACCAGTTCTTCCACCATGACATCTTCCTCTTTGCTTTTCCTCAAATCGTCTATTTAGCTTCTCTTCGACTTTGAGGGCAAACTGGTAAGCATCCTCAATGGTGTTCATCCTAACCAAACTCAATTCTTCTTGAATACTGGTTCTCAACCCATTGATGTAATGGGCCACCTTCTCCTTGTTAGCCTTTGAATGGCCAGTTATGATTGAGATCTGGAAAAACTCCTCTGTATATTCTTTGATAGATTTGTTTGACTATCTCAAACTCTACATTTTTCTCAATAGGTCCAATTCGTAATCTATAGGAATAAATTGTCTCTTCAACTTCTCTACCATTCAATCCCATCTGGTTATCTTTTCCTTTCCACTTCTATTTCTTTCTAGCTGCACTTCTTTCCACCATATGCAAGCATGGCCTTTCAACTTCATTTTTGCAAACTTTATCTGATCTAGATCTACAACCTCCTCATACTCAAAATACTCCTCCATATCATTGATCTAATAAATCAAATCCTCTAGATTGAGATTCCTAGAATACGTGGAGACATCAAAATTTGTCTTCTTCCCGATCCGAGATATGGCCTTAACCAATCTGGCTTCTATAGGATCCATTGCTTCTTCTTCTTCTAATGGATTATCAACCTCCCAAGCTTCATCTTCACTATGATCTTCTCTTCTTGGTTCAACCCCTCTTTGCAACTCCTCTTGCAGGGCTTGCACTTGCCTCTGCAAAGCTCTAAAATATTCTTCAGGTACCACATTTCTCCAATTGCCATGGTTTCTTCGTGGACCCATTCTTCCTCACTCTCTTCTCACAACCATTCCACAGATCCTTGTGCAAATTGCCTCACTTTCGGTGATCTGCTCACACACTCAGGAACTCCTGCTCTGATACCACTTGATGGGGAGCCAAAATCGATCACGCCAAATTCTCAATTCTCATTCAAAAGTTTGGAAAAAAAGATTACAATAATTGTTATTCTTACAATGACACTGAGAGGGGGGGTGAATCAGTGTAGCTCTTTAAACTTGAATTTACAGCTCTTAATATAGTAGAAATTAAAACTAATTACTAGATACAACAAGTATAACACAATAGCATCACACAACACAATATTTAACGAGGTTCACCAATGTGGCTACTCCTAAAAAATGACTGCTTGGACTACCATCCAAATCCAGCTTTTGCAAAGCACCAAATTTACAATCAATTTACCAGCACCTACTGGAAGGAGCACCGACCCCTTATTTATCTGCACCAATAGAAAGGAGCACCAACCCCTAATTTACCAGCACCTACTGGAAGGAGCAAAAACCCTTGATGCCAAGCTACAACCTAGACTTCAATTTTGAATCTATAAGATTGATAGAAAGATACCTTTGTTTTTGCAAGATCTTGACTAGTCTTTCTTTGCCTTTTCACTCTCTGTGCACTCTGCTTTCTCTATAAAATAACTTCACACACTCTGCTTAGTTACAGTCAACATTCATGATCATCTTCTCTCTTTTGTGCACTTTGCTCTCTTCTTACTATGATAGAACTCTGCACACTTCGACAACATTCAAATCTCCAAACAACCCTCCTTTTATAACAGAATATTTGAGATGAAAACCCTAATCTTAGTCGGCTATAAACCCTAATCTTGGTCAACTTTTATGACAACTGTAAACCCTAATTTTAGTCGCTTGTTCATCGATCTTTGTCGGCTTCAACTCAACTATGAAAATACAGCATGTCACGATATTGCGACACTTTTTCTCTCTCTCTCTTTCTCCTTGCTTTGGACCGTGAAAATACAAAATGTTGTGATATCGTGACACTTTCACCTCCTTGCTTCTTTTCTTGGCTTGTACCTATGAAAACTCAGCATGTCACGATATCGTGACACTTTCACCTTTGTACCTCTTTTCTTGGCTTGTACCCATGAAAACACAACATGTCGTGATATCGTGACACTTTTGCCTCCTTGCTTCTTTTCTTGGTTTGTACCCATGAAAACACATATCGCGATATCGTGACACTTTCGCATCCTTGCATCTTTTCTTTTCTTGTACCTGCAAAAACACAAAATGTCATGATATCGTGACATTTTTGCCTCCGTACTCTTCCTCTTTACATTTGTCGCGATATCGTGATACTTCTGCCTTCTTACTTTCTCTCTCCTCATTTGGTCACAAAAATGCGACATGTTGCGATATCGCGACACTTTCTCTCCTTTGCTTTTTCTCTTGCCTTTGAGTCACGAAAACGTGACATGTCACAATATCATGACACTTTCTCTCCTTTGCTCTTTCTCTTGCCTTCGGGTCATGAAAACATGACATGTCGCGATATCGCAACACTTTCTCTCCTTTGCTCTTTCTCTTGCAATATGTCATGAAATCGTGACACTTTTTCTTCTATACAATATCTCTTGCAATATGTCATGAAATCGTGACACTTTTTCTTTCAAACTCTCTCTCTTGCAATATGTCACGAAATCGCGACACTTTTTCTACTTGCCATTCTCTCTTCCAACATGTCACGAAATCATGACACTTTTTCTTCCGTACTATCTCTCTTGCAATATGTCATGAAATCGTGGAACTTTTTCTACTTGCCTTTCTCTCTTCTAGCATGTCGCAAAATCATGACAGTTTTGTTTGCTTGCGCTTTCTCTCCGAACATGTCACGAAATCATGATAGTTTTGCTTGCTTGCACTTTCTCTCCGAACATGTCATGAAATCGTGATAGTTTTTCTTGCTTGCGCTTTCTCTCCGAACATGTCGCAAAATCATGATAGTTTTGCTTGCTTGCACTTTCTCTTCGAACATGTCACAAAATCATGATAGTTTTGCTTGCTTGCGCTTTCTCTCCAAACATGTCACGAAATTGTGACAATTTTTCTTTCTTCTCAACATGTCGCAATATCACAACATTTTTTCTTTCTTGCTCAACATGTCACGATATCGTGACAGTTTTCTTCCTTATGATTTTATTTTGATTTTTAGCATATGGGCCACTTTGGTCTTCTTGGAAAAACACTGTACATACTCTGAGTAACCTTTGAACTTCTATCTTCTGCATCTGAAAGGCTTTTGAACTTCCTATTTACTACATCAATAGATCTATCTGACTATGTTGACAACAATGACAATACTGTTGCTGCACCTTGCTCAACAATCTCCCCCTTTGGAATTGTTGGCAACATGTGCAATTTCCTGTAACTCTTCTCCCCCTTTGACAATAATACCAAAGGGCTATTGCAGACTCCCCCTAAGTCCATGCACAACATTCTTAGGCACACTTTATTGCATTTAGCAAAGATCATGAACATGAGCAAGCAGATAATCAAATACTGAAATGCTCCCCTTGAGAATGTGATCCCTATAGCTAGTCAATTCTTGGGAAGTGTGACCACTCCTAATTTATTGCGAAGGTACTCAAAAAATTCTTTGGGCAATGGTTTTGTGAAGATATCTACTACTTGCTCTGTAGTTGGAACAAAATCCAACTTAACCTCACCTTCTGCAACTTTCTCCTTCAAAAAGTGATACCTGATAGTGATGTGTTTTGTGCGTGAATGCATAACTGGATTCTTGGAGATGTTAATGGCACTGGTGTTATCACACTTAACTAATATTGGCTCACTAAAGCTAATACCAAGATCTTTTAGGGTTTGTTTCATCCATAATACCTATGTACAACATGTTGCTGTAATATATTTTGCCTCTACTGTCGATAAAGAAACTGACTCTTGTTTCTTACTGTGCCATGCGACCAATCTATCTCCAAGATAGAATGCACCTCCACTTGTACTATTTTTGTCATCTACACATCCTGCCCAATATGCATCTGAATATGAAATAAGGGTGAAGTATTTACCTTTTGGATATCATAACCCCTACTCCATAGTACCCTTGAGGTATCGAAGAATCCTCTTTACTGTTGTCACATGAGTCTCCTTGGGACTAGCCTGAAAATGTGCTACCATGCATACTGCCTATAAAATATCTGGTCTGGTAGATGTCAGGTACAGTAAGCTTCCAATCATAGATTTATACATGGTTTGATCAACAGGTGGAGATTTATCAATTTTGCTCAACTTGCAGCCTATCGTCATGGGAGTGCTAACTGGCTTACAATCCTCCATTGTGAACTTTTTTAACATATCTTTTACATATTTAACTTGAGAAATAAATATGCCCTTCCTACTTTGATTAACTTGCAACACGAGGAAATACGATAGTTCTCCAATCATTGAAATTTCAAATTATTTTTGCATCTTATTTGCTAAATCTTTGCACGACTCATCTTTGCTGCTGCTAAAAATGATATCATCTACATATACAACAAGAACAATAAGATGCCCATTTTTTGATTTGATATACAAATTACTATCCATCATACCTTTCTTAAACCTTTGTTGAGTGAGATAGTTGTCTAGCCTTGCATACCATGCTCGGGGTGCCTGTTTTAAGCCATATAATGCTTTATTCAACTTGCAAAACAATTTTGGATCATCACCAAGTTGGAAACCATCTGGTTGCTCAATATAAACCTCTTCTTCAAGTTTCCCATTCAAAAACGCTAATTTCACATCCATTTGATAAAATTTGAAATTCTTGTAGACTGCTAAAGCCAAAAAAATTCTAATTGCCTCTAGTCTAGCTACTGGTGCAAAAGTTTCCTCAAATTCAATACCTTCAACTTGTGCATAACCCTTACATACCAATCTTGCTTTATTTCTGACTACCTATCTTTCTTCATTCAATTTGTTTCGAAAAATCCATTTAGTCCCGATTATATTTTTATTTGTAGGTCTAGGTACTAACTCCCAAGTTTCATTTTTCTCAATTTGATCTAATTCTTCATTTATTTCCTTCATCCAACTTTCATCTTTGCTTGCATCAGTAACATTTTTGGGCTCAATGCTGGATAATAGAGAGTAGTTACTTACTGCTCTTCTTCTTGTCTAAACACCAACTTTGGGGTCTCCAATTATTTGTTCTCTAGGATGATTTTTCTGCCAACTGTCTGTTTTGAATTTCTTATTTTCTTCCACTTCTAAATCGCAACTTACATCATATGATTCAATTTTTTGTATCTTTTCCATTTCGTTTTCCTCATCTCCTTCAATAACCTCTTCATAGATTGGGTAGTTTGTTTCATATCTAATTACTTGTTCTTTACCTTCATCAAATTTAACATTGGCACTGTCCACAATTTTCTTTAGCCTCTTGTTGTAGCATTTGTAAGTTTTGCTTTTTGACAAATAACCAAAAAAAATACCTTCATCTGCTCTATCTTCAAACTTACCAAGATTATCCTCAGTTCTTTTGATATAGCACTTGTTGCCAAAAAATTTGAGGTATTTTGTTGTTGCCCTTTTATCAAACCACAATTCATAAGGATTTTTGCTTTCATGTGTTCTCAACATGTACCTATTTTGTATATACACCATAGTATGGACTACTTCTTTCTAAAATCTATCTGCTACTCTGCTTTCAGCCAACATAGTCTGTGCCATTTCCTGCACTGTCCTGTTCTTTCTTTCTACCACTCCATTTTGATGAGGTGTCCTAGCTGCTGAGAACTGTCTCCTAATACCGTAATTTTCACAGCAGTCTGCAACTCCTCTAAAATGAATTCTCCTCCTCTATCTGATATTAAACATTTGATACTTTTTTCTATTTCATTCTCGACCTGGTTTTTGAAAATATTGAACATATCAAAGGCTTCTGATTTATGCTTTAAGAAAAATATCCATGTCATTCTGGAATAGTCATCAATGCACAACATAAAATATTTGTCACCATTTATGCTTTGTGTTATCATGGGACCACATAAATCAGTGTGTATGAGTTCCAAAGGTTTGCTTGTGTAGTATTCTTTTGTTTTGAATGTGACTCTAGTTTGTTTCCCCTTTTTGCATGAAGCATAAATGATGTTTGCAGGTTTGTTGAAGGTGGGAATATCTCTCACTGCCCTTTTAGAGATGATTTTTACCAGATTATCAAAATTGATATGTCCTAGTCTCTTGTGCCACAACCAATTTTCTTCTTCCTGTCCAATAAAACAAGCTCCTTTTGAATTCTCTGAGAGCGTGTACAGGTTGCCAAATGTCCTTGATCCAGTTGCTATCAATTTTCCATTGTTTATTTTTCTGACTTCACAACCCTGCTTCATAAAAACTACTTCATGATCTTTATCACAAATCTGACTTACGCTCAACAAGTTATGTTTCAAACCATCCACAAACAAGACTTATTTTGACTTAATTTTTTTGTCACTAATTTTAACTGAACCTTTGCCAACTATCTTAGCTCCATCATTATTTCCAAATTTTACTGAACCTCCTTCATATTTTTGTAAATTCTCAAATTTATGTTTGTCACATGTCATATGACTGGAGCATCCACTATCAAGTATCCATGGTATATATTTATTCTATGATTTGAATGTAGTTTGTACAATTAAAAAATTCCTTTTCTTCCTTCAGTCGCTCTTTTCCTTTCTACTCCGTTTTGATAGTAGTTTTAGCATGTTTTCCGGGTAGCTTTCTATTTTGTCTCATCCTATATGGTTGAAATTTTCTTCCCTAAAACTGATTTGATGTAAAAGTACTTCTACAGTTTCTTACAATGTGCCCAAAATTATGACAGCTATAACATTCTACTGTATAATTCATCAGAGGAGAAAAAACATTTCTACTCGGTGAAATTCCTTGGTCCTACATTATATTTGCAGTCCGAGATTTTATGTCCATAGCCATTGCATTTAAAATAGAAACTAGAAAAAGGATAATTGAACCTGGGTGATGGTCTTTGCCATGTTGTCGTAGGAGCCATAGGTCTTCTTCTTCTTTGATGTGTGACATTGGTGAATCCATCATTTTCAATTCTCCTATCATGCTTGGCATTATTGCTTTCTTTTGCATGAGACATTTTTCCTTGATCAACCTGATTCTTATCTTCATTCTTTATGGATTCTATATTTCTGGCCTTTGATCCACTTGATTATTCTCCTTCGATGAAGCCCAGACCAAATTTTATGCCTGCAGGCCTTTGGTCATTTATGATCTTATCCAACTTCATAGAACTTTCTTCATGTTTGTGATAACAACTAATTTTCTTATTCATCTCTTCTAGCTGCATTCTTAAACCAACAATCTCTTCTTCTAGCTTGCTACAATAATCTATTTTCATTGTTATTTGCACTTCGAGATCTTCGGATATTTTCTTAGATTCTTCTATCTGTATATTCAAATTGGTTATGATCTCATTTGCATCCTCAAGCTTTCTTGAAAGTTTTTTATTCTTTTTATTTTCTATCTTCCACTCTTCAAGTGCAAAAATCAACTCACCTTCTAGATCTACTTCAGCCTGAAGGTTTTCACCACAAACTTCAGAGGTCACTCCTTCCTTTTCTGATTTAACTTCTTCAAATGCCATGAAAAGAGCTTCATATTTTTCTTCTTTAGACTCTTCACCGGAGTTGTTTTCTGATGAACTGACATTCTTGGAGATGAAACTTTTCTTCTTGAAGTTGCCTTTTCTGAAATTTGTTTTCATCTTCCAATCACTTCTTTCTTGGTGCGATCCTTCATCATTTTTGTTCTTCTCTTTAAGTGGACATTTAGTCACAAAATGCCCAATGCCTCCATAGTTGAAACATTTAAATGGTAGCTTCCCTCTGTATTTTCCTTTTCCCTTTTTTAGTTTTCTAACAAAGTTTGCTTCCATTTCATCTGATGTCTCTTCTTCCTCGGACTCTTGTTTTGTGTTTTTATTTTTAAGGGCTTTAAAAGTCGCTTATCTATCTATGGGTTTAGATTTTCCTATCCTCATCTCATATGCAGTCAAATAACCATACATTTCATCTATACTGAAATAATTTAGATTTTTAGCTTCTTCTATCATTGAGACTTTGGAATCAAACCTTTGAGGAAGATATCGTAGTACCTTTTTCATGATGGCAGAGTCTCTAATATCCTCGTCGAGCCCTCTTATCACATTAATTATTCCATTAACTCTCAGCATATATGCATCAATGTTTTCATCGTCATTCATTTTCAATGCTTCGAACTGAACTCGATGTGTCTATAATTTGACCTCCTTGATCTTATCGTCTCCTTCATGAATACTCCTAAGTTTGTCCCATATCTCTTTTGTCATATTACAGCTCATGATTTTTACTAGTTCACTATCTGCTAATCCGCACATGATATCATTCTTTGCTTTTGAGTTACTTTTAAATAGTTTCTTTTTGTCGACCTATTTTGGAGGAGTGATGGGTATTGTGTATCCACTAACTACTGAATCCCAGATGTCATATCCCAAAGCATAGAGATATGTCTGCATCCTGATCCTATTACTTTCAAGATCACCCTAGATGATTAGGCTTGTACAGGAACTTTGCTTTGATACCAATTGTTAGTCTTACAATGACACTGAGAGGGGGGGTGAATCAGTGTAGCTCTTTAAACTTGAATTTACAGCTCTTAATATAGTAGCAATTAAAACTAATTACTAGATACAGCAAGTATAACACAAGAGCATCACACAACACAAGATTTAACAAGGTTCACCAATGTGGCTACTCCTCAAAAATGATTGCTTAACTACCATCCAAATCTAGCCTTTGCAAAGCACCAACTTTACAATCAATTTACCAGCACCTATTGGAAGGAGCACCGACCCCTTATTTATCTACACCAATAGAAAGGAGCACCAACCCCTGATTTACCAGCATCTACTGGAAGGAGCAACAACCCCTGATGCCAAGCTACAACCTAGACTTAAATTTTGAATCTATAATATTGACAAAAAGATACCTTTGTTTTTGTAGGATCTTGACTGGTCTTTCTTTGCCTTTTCGCTCTCTACGCACTCTGCTTTCTCTATGTATTCACTTCACACACTCTGCTTCATTACAGTCGACATTCATGATCATCTTCTCTTTTTCATGCACTTTTCTCTCTTCACACTATGACAGAACTCCACACACTTTGACAACATTCAAATATCCAAACAACCCTCCTTTTATAACAGAATATTTGAGATGAAAACCCTAATCTTAGTCGGCTGTAAACCCTAATATTGGTTGGATTTCATGACAACTGTAAACCCTAATTTTAGTCGACTGTTCATCGATCTTTGTCGGCTTCAACTCAACCATGAAAATACAACATGTCATGATATCGCGACACTTTTTCTCTCTCTCTCTCTTTCTCCTTGCTTTGGACCGTAAAAATGCATGTCGCGATATCGCAACACTTTCGCCTCCTTGCTTTTTTTCTTGGCTTGTACCTATGAAAATTTAGCATGTCACGATATCGTGAAACTTTCACCTCTGTACCTCTTTTCTTGGCTTGTACTCGTGAAAACACAACATGTCGCGATATCATGACACTTTTGCCTCCTTGCCTCTTTTCTTGGCTTGTACCCACGAAAACACATGTCGGGATATCGTGACACTTTTGCCTCCTTGCCTCTTTTCTTTGCTTGTACCCATGAAAACACAACATGTCATGATATCGTGACATTTCTGCCTTCGTACTCTTCCTCTTTACTTTTGTCGCGATATCATGACACTTCTGCCTTCTTACATTCTCTCTCCTCATTTAGTCACGAAAATGTGACATGTCGAGATATCGTGACACTTTCTCTCCTTTGCTTTTTCTCTTGCCTTTGGGTCATGAAAACGTGACATGTCATGATATCGCGACACTTTCTCTCCTTTGCTCTTTCTCTTGCCTTCGAGTCATGAAAACGTGACATGTCGCGATATCGTGACACTTTCTCTCCTTTGCTCTTTCTCTTGCAATATGTTGCGAAATCGTGACACTTTTTCTTCCATACAATATCTCTTGCAATATGTCGCAAAATCGTGACACTTTTTCTTTCGGACTCTCTCTCTTGCAATATGTCACAAAATCATGACACTTTTTCTACTTGCCATTCTCTCTTCCAACATGTCGTAAAATCATGACACTTTTTCTTTCGTACTATCTCTCTTGCAATATGTCGCGAAATCATGACACTTTTTCTACTTGCCTTTCTCTCTTCCAACATGTCGCGAAATCATGACAATTTTGCTTGCTTGCGCTTTCTCTCTGAACATGTCACAAAATCATGATAGTTTTGCTTGCTTGCACTTTCTCTCCAAACATGTCACAAAATCATGATAGTTTTGCTTGCTTGCACTTTCTCTCCAAACATGTCGTGAAATCACGACAGTTTTGCTTGCTTGCGCTTTCTCTTCGAACATGTCATGAAATCGTGACAGTTTTGCTTGCTTGAGCTTTCTCTCTGAACATGTCATGAAATCACGATAGTTTTTCTTTCTTCTCAACATGTCGCGATATTGTGACAGTTTTTCTTTCTTGCTCAACATGTCGCAATATTGCGATAGTTTTCTTCCTTGTGATTTTCTTTTGATTTTTAGCATATGGGCCACTTTGGTCTTCTTGGAAAACACTGTACATACCCTGAGTAACCTTTGAAATTTTGTCTTCTAAATCTGAAAGGTTTTTGAACTTCCTGTCCACTGCATCAAAAAATATATCTAACTATGTTGACAACAATGACAATACTGTTGCTGCACCTTGCTCAACAATAATGGCAGCAGTCTGCCAAATAAACTCTTTTATCCCAAAAGATAGTTTATATTACAACGTCTTTCACCCTGGAAGAAAAACAGCCTAAACAAGTCCAGAATGGCCCTCTTGCCTTCACTTTTGTAACTCTGTCTTCACAATTTCTTGACCCTTGTGCATGCCTTCACTTCCCCTTTTAAAACCTCTGGCATGACTCTCCATTTTTCTTTTCTAACCCTTCATTTCATTTCTTGTGCCTCTTCATTGTCTTGGCTTTCGAAATGTCTTTCTCTCCGACTCTTGATCTTCGTCTGCTTTCATTGCACCTTGGTGCCACATGCTTGTCTAGTGCTGCCACTGTAGACTCTGTTCGCCTATCAACCAATGATGATGTTCGGTATACCCATCGCTCGATAATTTCCTCTGTAACGACCGCTGTAATCTCCTGCCTTTTCTTTCCTTTTGTTTGGTCACAAAAATGCGACATGTCGCGATATCGCAACATTTTTGCTTCACTGCCTTCCTATCCCTTTTCGAGTTGCAAAAATGCGACATGTCATGATATCGTGACACTTTTGCTTTTCGGCCTTCCTGCCCTTTGTGAGTCGTGAAAATGCGACATGTCACGATATCACAACACTTTTGCTTTTTGGCCTTCCTACCCTTTGCGAGTTGCGAAAATACGACATGTCACGATATCGTGACACTTTTTCTCTCATGTGCCTCCTCTCGCTTTTTGGTCACGATAATGCGACATGTCGTGATATTGTGACATTTTTCTCTCCTGCGCCTTCCATCGCCTTTTGGTCATGAAAATGTGACATGTCATGATATCGCAACACTTTTTCTCCTTTGCGCTTTCTCTTGTCCTTTGGTTGCAAAAATGCGACATGTCACGAAATTGCGACACATTTTCTCCTTTGCGCTTTCTCTCGTCCTTGGGTCTCAATAATGCGACATGTCACGATATCGTGACATCTTTCCTTTCTGGCTCCTCTTTCTCCTTTTTGATCACGAAATCACAACATGTCATGATATCATGACATCTTTCCTTTCTGCCTCCTCCTCGCCTTTCAGGTCACAAAATCGTGACAGCTTTGCTCTCTGCTTTCTCTCTCTATTTCGGGTCGCAAAATCGTGATATTTTCTTCTCTAGCCCTTTCAGTCTTCTTTTGGTCACGATTTTACGACATGTCACAAAATCATGACATTTTTGCTTCGTGCCTTCTCTCTCCTTCCTGAGTCGTGAAAATGTGACATGTCGTGATATCGCGACACTTTTCTCTGTCGCGATATCGCGACATCAAGGCAAACACTTAGAAAAAAAAATTGTTGATGCAATATTGCTCTGCTTCCACCGAATGCTCCTGCATCAGCTAAGTGTCTTCAATCCAAGGAAGGAGGCATCATTATCATCCTAGAATTTACAAAACATAAAAATAAAAGTAAAGTTAAATATTGCTTGAAAGGGAGTAATAAGAAGAAGATAAATTAGTATATATGTGTTGTATTTATAATTCAAGGAAGAGCAAAATTTTTAAGTCTTATTGAATAAAAGAAAGAGATAAAATAGTGCATAAGGACAAGGTATAGTTTCCAAAGACATCATACCAAATGAGTGGTAGAACCACCATATTTAAGGAGGATACATCATAGTGAAGAAGATCCATCGCATTGGATAGAGGAAGCAACGTAAAAAAGAAATACAGAATGTCATTGGAAAGAGAGTTTAAGTGCCATAGGAGGTAGCATTATTCAAGAGAATTTTAGATGTCGTTGAGTAGAGCTTGAGTGCTATAAGCCAAGGAGCCATGAAATCTAAGGGTAAGCACTATTACTAAGGTTTTTTAGCATCAAAATAATAGGTTTTTTTGTAGTGAATCATTGAAAGAAAACCAAATATCATTAAAATAAATTCAAACATTCATTTACTATTCCTTCATTGAAGATATACTGGAAAGAAGATGTTGAGTGTTAAGGAACTGAAGAGCAGAAGCATTGGAGGTAAATAATTGAAGTTGCTACCTAGTGTAGAGTAGAGGCAGTGCATTACCAATCATAGAGAAGAAGACCATTACCAATAGGAGGAAAAAGTGTTATATTGAGGATAAGCACCAACCATTTGACCTAATTATCACTTGGGAGGATAGAATATATTTTTCAAGTATCATAGCACAAAAGGTAGATCCAACCAACACTAGAAAATTGAAACATCTCCTTGTATTCATAAGTGCATGAGAGACAAGTCATACAAGTATATTCATGAGAGAAGAGAGTGGTGCAAATTATTGGAGTAATGCACATTAATGGTTAGAGAATCCAGAAAGCACACAAAGGAAGGTTAGAGTCTTTATGACTATATTTAATGAGAACCATACACAAGGAGGATAATTAAATACATTAGAGAGAGAAAACGTTTGGAAGTTCATTTTTGGAGAACATCACCTAAAATACAGTGCAGGTTGTAGGAGCAAGCCTAAAACGTAGTGCACAATATTCAAGGAGGTACATAAAACATTTAAATTAATTTTATTTTTACAAAGGTTAAGGAGGTATAAGGAATATCAATACTAAGGTTAAGATTAATTAATCTATTATGCCTGAGGTTAATTAAATGAATGGAGATATAAGGTAATGAATTGATAAATTATAACCTTAGAATATTTATTTAATGATTTGGAATACTTATGAAGCAAAAATAATTTTATTTGAAAGTTTTTGAAATTACTTTATTTGAAATAATTTAACTTGGAGGAATAAGGATTTCTACATCGAAATAGGAATATTGAGGGAACGAAAAATAGTGGACTCAAGGGCAGAATCAGGTGATTTAGTGCAAGGGAAAAGCTTAGAATTTTGTTACATGATGTAACGTATGTTCTTGGATTAACATCACATCTTATTTTAGTATCCAAATTGGTAGAGAGCAAAAGAATGATTATTTTAGATATATAAATGGTGTCAATAAGTGTCTCATTATAAATCAAAATGAGATAGAAGATAGTGGACCAATTTACATTGATATATATGCTCTATACTCAATTAGAATTTCACAAGATATTGTTGTACTTCAAAACAATACTAATGGATTTTTGAGGAATGGACTGCAGGAATTGGAAAATCTACTTATCATAAAAGTCGACGAGGAAATTGAAGTTCAAAATGAGAAAGATGAGAGGACAAAAATACTATAGACTACTTGGTCATCTATAGATTAAATAATAATAACATGAACTTGATAAAGTTGGACTTATGAGATATGAAGATCCATATTGAAGACTAAAGTCTTCAATAACCAAATAATGTAATACAGGGGGTGTTGGAATATATTTCATTATTTGGTACATGCTAATATACCACCTTGGGTACATATTTAGATTAGGAGTGTGTCTTAGATTAGAGTGTGAGTATTTACTTTATGAAATGTAATAAATGCATAAGTATTATTAGAGTGTGCAAAGTATTTAATGATGTAAATTTGCATAATAGTCCATGTGCACGAGTCCATAGAATAGGAAAGTGAAGAGTCTCAAGAAGATTAAAGGCCAATAATACTCCATATGAAGAGTCACATTCCATTATATATATAGGTGTATATGTGAATGTGAAAGAGCATAATGAAGAGAAACATTGTAGATCGAGCATGTATTAAGTATGGAATATTTGAGATCTCCATTCTATATTAAAATACTATTTTTATGAGCATTTATTAATGGCTTTTTCTATGTAGTTGTAGAAGTTATTCATTATTTTTATATTTTTATAATATTTCCATTATCTTATATTTGATATAGCATTTTTATTTTAGATCTTGTGGTTACTTTTCGTTAAGCATTTATTATCAAAATCTAACATGTCAAGCATCCATTTCTTCTATAGACAAGCGTTTGTGGGGAGCAATTTTATTTCCATTATGAGATAGGAACTTGGGAGGAAAGGATGGTTTTTTTTATAAAATATTAAATGTCTTCCTTTGAGATGAGAATTTGGATTCGACCAACCATTCCAATTTTATAGCCCGCATCATTGTTTATGATTTGAACGTCTTGACCTTGGCCTGGATATCATACTTCAAGCCACTAATGAAATAACTCATATAAAACCCCTTATTCAACCCCTTGGTTATGTTATCTAATTTTTAAAATTGGATCTAGTAGTCTCAAATTATAGAGGTTTGTCTCAACTTGGTTAGAGCTCCTTGAAATTCATCATACTCACTAGGGCCAAAGCGAGTGAGTAATTGAGACTCAAAAACTTCCCAAGAGGGGTTAGAAATGATGTGTTGTAATAATTGATACCACCATAAGGTTTAAAACTCAAAATTGAAAGAAGTCATCTGGATCCATAAATATTTAGGGATATTGTGGAGTTTGAATAATTGATCTACATGACATAACCACCCATTTGCGTCCTTTCCATTAAACTTAGAAAAGTCTAATTTAGGCATCTTAAAGGGAGTATCATGGTCAAAATAAGGGCGAGAGTCTCCTCCTTCCATTCATTTTTCTTGAACTAGTTGTTTAGTATGATAATAAAATATTTTTGAGGTACCTTGAAGTGTAGACTTAACCTCAACAAAGTGTTCAAAGTTTACTTTGGAGCTGAGGTATTTTCTTCTAAAGCATTGAATATCTTCCCTTATAGAATTATTATCATGGAGAAGGCTATCGAGGGTGATATAAATTTTTTCCAGCATTGACATGGCTTTTTATACTCCTTTTTGATGTCCATGAGTGCTACCAACCATTTTTGTAAGTTTTGAACATCTTTCACTAAATTACTAAAAATAGAAGTATGATTGTAGGAGTTACTATTTTTAGTAAGGAGTCCAAAAAGGTGCTTGGGTGTTATATATCAAAATTATTAGCTTGAAAATATGGTCACAATGAGCTATATATTCCAACACTAATTTTGGACACCCCAGACTTTTTATCTACTATTTTGACGAGTCTACTAGTGTGGTCTATTTTTGCTTTCAAGGTTGGGTTCAAAAATTGGGTATTGTGTTAGACATCTCTACCTTGTATATGTTTGACTACTGACCACTTTGAACACTATCCTATCACCTATACTATAACATTGATATTTTAAATTTTTGACTTTGGAATTCCTTATGCTATTTAGTTAACTATATTGTATGTTCTATTTCTATCACTGACAACCCTGCAATTACTAACTGATACATATGACTGTTACTAACAATCCTGAATATATAGCTTCTAACTCTGGGAATCCTTGTGATACTAACAATCCTATAATTACTGAATATAATAGATATTTGTTATTATTTGATTCACCAATTATTTTCTTTGCGCATGCAATTTTTCATGATAGGGAAATCTCCTCCATATGCTCAATTTTTAATGGGATGAATTTTTGGTTGCATGTTAAACATTCAAAAAAATAAGAAATTTTTGTTTTTGCAAGTTAAAATTTTGATAAAACTAGGGTATATTAGGCAAGGGTGTATGTAATACCCATTGGCCCTATGTAATACCATAGTTATGAATTATAGTGCTCAGACCAATATTTCAGGCCACCACTCAAGGAGGATTCCACGCATACCCTTCAACACACAACCTGTCTCTCTAAAAGTACGATAGGTTAATCTTCCTAGATGTTGAATCTAGTGTACTATGGATAATACAAGGCCAAAAAATCTTCCTAGGGCTAAAGGTTTTTTTAATCCTATATGGTCTCCCTAAATACTCGAAGATACGTGGGAGCATGATTTTGTGTGTGGGTGTTTTTTGAGGTCTAGATATTGGAGCCTGATTGCCACTCACTTCACCAGACACTTTATGGGTTATCTATATTATCCAATAATGATAACTTCTCTATGATATTTTAAAACCCCCAACACAAGGTTTCTAACCTACACAACTACTATATTAAAAAGGAAGGTCTATATTTTTTTGCTAATTTTTAAATAAAGGACAACAAAAAAATAAAATACATAAGAAAAGTATACCTAACAGTCAAAATAGATGGCCAAGAACTATCGTAGTCACAATGGAACTGGGCCCTTGAAAGTTCTCTGATACCACTTGTTAGGAACCTACTATTAAAAATAAACTCACTCACAAAATACTAAAAATAAGAAGAGATTCATACGATAAAAAAATATCACAATGCAAAAAGTAAATGCATAATTAAACACTCTCATAATAAACACATAATTGCAGACCTCTTCGATGGGTAAACTCCAATATTTCATTAATTTATAAAAAATATACATATGTACATGGCTCCATGTATTTTAAAAAAACACTTCATGCAACCCTAACCTAAATCTCAATAGTTGGCTTACATGCAAAATTCCACTCGAGCTAGAATATTCTACCAAACATCGGTTACATTCTTTATAATAGTTACATGAAATGGCCCCACTTGTCTAGGTGCCTTACTTACCCCATACCATTACAAAGTATTACAAAAGAACATTATAAAGGGATCTGCACATTGGAAGTGGGTCATTACATAATCATATGAGAATTACAAGAATAATGTTAAGATGAGGTACTAGCACAAATATTTTTATACTTGATGCCTTTATAAATCCATGTAGATCCATAACATTGATCCCTTAAGTCATGCCTCTAATTTTATTGTCACTTAGGGTGGTGAGGGTGTCCATACGCTACAACCTTAGCCTATTATTCTATTTTCTTTGATTCTTCAATAATTTATTTTTTGTTTTAAATTCTTCTTCACAGTATTCTCTCGTGTTCCCTTATTTTGATGTGCCCTTGTGCACCTTTGACAAAAATTTCTTAGACTGTGTTGTTGCTTCTTACATGCACTCTTTTTGGTACTACTATAAATTTAATTTTCGAGCCTTTTGTTGGTTTTTCAACTTGTTGCCTTACCATAACTGCTTCTTGATTCTCCTTGGATCCTTGCTTCTTAATATTTTTCTTTTGAATGCAACCATGAACTTACATATTGTCATCTATATTTTTTCCTTCTATTATATCCTCTTTATTCATTTCTTTTAGTTTCCTTTGAAGCCTTTTTATTTCTTCTTAATTTTCTTTTATGTTGACCTTCAAACTAGCTATCATTTTAGATGGGTCCCACTAACTCAAAAATATGTGCTTCCTTTCATCTCAAGTGCAATTATAATTCCTTTCCAAATTAAAAAAATCCAACAAACATGTCCTTCCTCTTTTAAAATTTTGCAAAGTTGGCATGGCCAAAAATGACCACTAGAATATAGAGATCTAAATTTTATCCACCATTCTCAAACATTAATGCTATCCTTTCTAGTGAAAATTGACAACTCCATGAACTCAATCCAGAACATTTTCCTAAATTAGCTAGGCTTTTGGGAAAAAAAAACAAGACTAGGGTTTAAAATAAAAAAATCAAATCTCCTATTTTCCTTGTCATCAACAAATAATTCTATAAATTTTGTTTAAAAATATATTAAACTGTAACTAATTTTCTTAATTGAAATATTCATAAAAATTATCCCAAAAATAAATCCAAATATGGCATAAAACTCATCCAATATACACAAAATCAAACTCATTTGTATTGGATTTATCATCTGTACCTTTCTATTATATTAGTTCAAAGCTTTATAATCTACATAAAACCTTTCTATACCTAAATTGAGCTCCAAACTCTTGCCTTACATCTCAACATTTAAGTTCAAATGGCCTATGGAGAAAATTAAAATGTAACAACCCCGGTCTACTCACATAGTTATACCACAAATAAAATAAGTAAATTTATAGGATTTTTTTATCAAAAAAAGTTTATTGTTTCAATCCTAAAAATGCATTCATAGTCTTAGAATTTGTTGTTGGGTCTATAGCAATATATTTTACCCAAATAATTTGTTCACATATTATTTAATAAGTACATGCATATTATTCCACTTTTGGGTTCAAGACTGTTGTAGACAGTCACCCAAGTGGACAAGATCAGCCAAATCCTATTAGAGGTGCCATTATGTGAATTTGGTTGCCCTCATTTATTGTCCACATTTATTGGCATGAGGATCGATCCATAGTAGGGGTTATCCTCTAGGGCCCATACCACCTAGAGGGTGGAAGATTACTTCCCCATTCCTTACCATACCTAAACCTTTGACTATCTGGTCAACTCATTCTAATACTAGTATGAAGTATTTTAGTATATATACCTCTATGAGTAATTGGTGGTCCCCTTCCTGAAGTTATTTAGTGTCATGTCAATACCCTGAATTTGGACTTCATCACACATACTCATTATAACTCACAAGGGTTTATCCCATACCAAACCCCATGGCTATTATTAGCTGAGTTAAATAAACATGGGATTTATCATAGTACATTTTAAGCAGCAACCTAGGGTTGGCATCTCATACTGCCCTCTCATTATTAGTTCTGACGTAGTCACTTTTCTCGACCAATTCTGTCAGGCTACAGTCACTTCAGAATTTATTGTGTGCATTCCCTTACCTCAACACTATTGGGTATTCATGGTTCATCATCCTCGATGATTTTCATGGTTCATCCTACTCGATTTATTTATTATTATTTTTAAATAAAAGTATATAAGATTATTGTTTACCATATTCTCAGATATAAACAAGTAATTTCATGCTAAAATATTTTGGTACAAGGTTCTAATTCTCATATCTCTTCCTAGACTATAGTCTTTGTAAGATTAAAATTTCTTCATGCAAATCACCCACATAGCATTATGCATTAATTTACAAAATTTAAAGTTTCATCAATTCCAGATTTTACTATAGGTAGAATTTTCCACCTAGATTTCTTATAGAAGTTATAAAAGTAAATTACATGATTCTAATTGGCTATTTAATGCAACCATTCATAAACATAGAAAAGTGAGTTTACATGCTAAAACCATTTATACTATTCAAGATAAAAAAATGCATTCCAACTATGAAGTTTGATTATCCTGAAAGCATCTCAAGTGGTTTTACTATCATGTATATTCTTTTAGCTACTTAAATATCTCCTTCAAATGTTCGGTTCACGTGGTACAAATATTTACTTTAATCCAATGCAATAATGCTAGATATTTTCTATCATTCTCACTTGGATAAAATTAGTATTGCTTTTATAGACTCTCAAGCATACCATGAGGGCACATTTACTTTCAAAAAACCCTCAAATACTTTGGGTCCAATAGTCCATTTAATGAACATTGCAGTTCACAAAAACATGGTTCTAAATTTATACACAACTACACTATTTGTCTTATTTCACTCATGAATATATTTTGCAAACTAGAATTATGTTTGACTGCCATCAAACTCCAAGAGTGCAAAGTTTACAAATAGTACCAAATTAAATAATACCACTTTAAAATATGGCTTTCCATATCTCGGCTACAAGTGTTTAGGAGAAAAACAACAATGTACTTTTGTAATTAAGTCTAGAACTAGCTTTGCCAAAGTAGTTTCCACAAAACTTACTTTTAAAAATAAGATAATATTTCCTAAAAATTATGCTTTACCATGTATTGCAAATCTAATATTGTTGCAACTTTAATGCAAAGGAAACACTTCTTAAAAATAAATAGTCTTCTATAGGTTCCATTCTTGTTTACAAAAATACAAGCAATTTTTCTTTCAAACATCTCAAGTACATAAGCAAGTTTTGATACAAGCTAAGACTCCACTAGTCAATTAGATACGGATCAGGTTTACAAAGCACACTTATTAATACAACGATGCTTGATAACTACCTCCATTCTTGAAATTTTTAACTTTTCACTCTATCTAAAGTTGGCATCTACCCATTTAGTCCCAAAGGAGGGCTATGATGTATGTAGTGTCTCCATTACTGGATGTTAAATATGTCTAAGTTTTCACCCACATCAAGCTCTTCTCTCCTACTATTTAAGTCAGCGACTAAAGTCTTTAGTGCTGACTTTAAGGGGATCAAAATGGCTCTATTATTATTGAATACAACTAAATATACTATATATAAAATATTTTCCATATATTTATACCTCACAAAAAATACATAGCATACCATAATTTTCACATGCTTTCCCTTTACCCAGTTCTACCCAATGTATGATGCTTTACATGTGCATTTTCTCTTCCCATAAATACACCAGAATAATTAATTATTTAACAATTATAAATAAAATATTTCATAATGACACAGATATCTCCATTCATTGAAATATTGTAGGTCACAACAATATTGTTGGGTAATGACTATCTCAACTATTATGATATATAAAAAATTACCTAAATTCATATGTTATTTCCCATACTATATCAATTCTCTCTTCAATAATACCTTCCAGATTTATAACTATCAAAGCAAGCATACTATCTACTGATGCATGATAGAAAATTTTCCAAAATTTCACATAACGATATTGTTACTTCCCAAACAATGAACTCGACAAGAATAAGTATTCACAAAAATGTATACAAATCCTTTCCAAAGTCAGGAGTTCATAGAGTAAGCTTAGGTTTATATTTCTTTAAGAAAATAAAAGAGATTAGATTTTATAAACTATAAGCAAGTAGTAAGAATTCTAACCTGCAATTTACGCTTTTAGGAATCCAATTTTGTACTTTTTCCTCTCCAAGATAGAAATTATCACCACCAGTTGCTACATTTTCCCATTACACCCAATCCAAATAGAGGTTACGGTAATCATGACCACATATGCTTGGTTATCGGTAATTAAAACATTTGTCAAGTCTCCATATTGAACAACCATTATCCAATAAAAAACAAATTCATATATCCTTTTAAGATTTAAACTATATCTATTTTGCCTTTGCCATTCGTTTCACTTAATTTTAATTTGATTTTTATATGGACCTTTTAATAATTCATAAAATTAACAAATATCTTTGTACCCAAAAATAACACTAAGTTAACTACTTAGATTCATGGTATTAATATTGTCATCAATCAAGCTTATATCAATCTATTCAAAGACAAGACACATTATACCACTTAAGCTACTCCATGCTTCACATAAGAAAATCATTTTATTTTAAAAAATTAATTTCAAAAAACCAAAATAGTATATGGCTCCCATGCACCAGGCATCTTCATTGTCATCAAAACATAAGCATATTTTATTTGGTTTTAAACAATCAAGTAACAAACATTCAAACACAACCCACACACCAACACAAATATTTTGCAATGCACCTATATGATATGCAAGTGCGATCTTCTGTGTACTCATGAGCCAATCATCCTTTCCCTACTTACATTTTTTCGTTGGCCCTTTTCTATTCATTGAAGGGTTTTCTCTGGTCATGCATACATACAAACAGTAGCAGTACCACATTTCCAAGAAAAAGGTAAATATACTCCATTACTTCTATCTATGAGCATATGTCATGTGAAGAGGGTCATTACATAAAGCCATATATTTTATTTATTTTTATAAGCACTACCATTGATTTACAATCAAGTATTACATAGTTTCCAAAGTTTAAAGTTGGATAATTATTGTTAATATAACTAGGTATTCCCTTGTCTAATAACAAAAAGGACCTTTGAGACCTAATTTGGATATATATGGCCTAGATAGTTTGAAAAACATATTCCTAACCATGGATGGAAAACTTCAACTCATAAATTATACATTTTAATCTATCCCTACATGTATGACATCACATTCATGATTACTAGTAGACATAATATGCACAGTTTAGCAATACTCAATGTGAGTTTCTCTGGAAAGAATCTGTAAAGAAAATTATGTTTTCATTTTGCAAATGGGATAAGATTTGTACAAGAAATAATATGAGGGAGGTTGTCTCACAAAATTATGTATTTATGATTTTTTTATTAGGGAAAAACTTAGATGAAGATTATTCAAGTATTAAGGAAAGAGCTAGGAAAAAATGTTACTTCAACATATAGATTCTGCGTATACAATAAAATTGTCAAACATTACTTAGGTGTTAGATATCATAGAAGTTTATATAATATAGTTTGTAATATTTCAAAAATATATATTATAAGTTCAAAAAATGATGGGTAATTTGTATATTTTTGGTTAAATGATTGGTTAAATTCTTATCCTCTTATTTTTCTCTAAAATGACAACAAGTAGATTGAGTCTGTTTGTCTTGTAAATTATAAAAAGTATAAACTATATTGGTATGAGCCACAATTCCAAACCTTTAATTTTTATTATGAATTATTTTAAGGGAGAGGACCTCAAAATTTAAAAAAAAAAAATGAAATCTAAAAATTTCTTCAAGAGTTGTATTTTCCATTTTGTGCAAAAGGATGAGTTAGTTTGAAATCTATTAAAATTGGGTAGATACTATATTAAGTTAGGATACAAGGCTTTCAATCATTCAAAATTTCCTCCTCTTAAGGATTTCCCTTGTAATAATGTTTGCTACCTTGGGTTCCTTCCAAACGTCTCAACAATTCCTTGGTTAGTAGTACAAAATAAAGTTCTGGCAAGTGATAATTTGCAAGAAGAGGATATCGTGTATTTTTTATGTATACTTTATGTAAGGAGCTAGAAACATTAGATCATATACTACTTTATTGCTCCTTTAATTTCATCATTCGGGGATACTTTTTAAAAATGAGAATATTGGTTTGTCCATCAATATTAGAGGAGTTAAAGTTATGCTAGTCACCATAGTTATAGGATTGAAAATTACATGTAAGGATGATCTATAAAATGGAGTTAATGTTAATGATTTACATTGACTCATCATAAAATAAAATGTCCAAAAACTGCATTCATCAAAATTAATTGTGATGTTTTTTAATAGAGGAAACACAAAAAATATAGGAAGCATAATATTTTTTTAGGATAATCAAGGAAAAAAATTCCTCACCTACTCATAATCACATGGAACTTCAAACAATAACTACATAAAGCTAGGGAATTTCTTATAGGTAGTGATATGGCCATGGATAATAGCGAAAGACTTATTTCAACCAAGCAGGATTAACAAATTATTGTTAATGTAATAAAAAATAAGTAAGTATTTTATTGACAATACGATTGTTTTATATATCCATCAATTATTGATGAAGCAAGTATATTTAAAATGCCAACACATTTGCAAAGAAGAAAATAGGATGATGGAAAATTTAGTCAATTATAGGGTTGATTTTTGTCTTGGAAATTTTAACTTTTGAGTGCCATTGACCAAGAGAATTTTTATTTAATCAAAATTATATTAAGAATTTGATAAAGAAAAATAATTGTGGTTTTAGAGAGACGAGTATACTTTTTTATTGTAATGATAATATATGTAAATTTTTAATGTTTTGATGGGAGTGTGTCTTGATAGAAAATGCACATATTTTTTAATTGATAGTAGAATGGGTTTTAAAGGGTCCCCAAATATATTACAAGTAGGGTTTTGAAAGGCACCCCAAACCTTATATCTAGCAATAAGATATAAAGAAAGACTGAGCTAGATTCCATGAATCCAACCTAAAAATCGAATGAAGCAACCTCCTAGAAAATAAACTACAATTTTTTATCAAGCAAATACAAGAGATTGCCATAGTCAAATAGCCAAATGGAATCAAAGGCCAAAATAGGAGAAATCAACACCCAAAAAAACATTCAAATTTAAGATTTAAAATTAAATTTTGAAAATCCCACCAAAAACTACATTCAAATTCAATGTTCAAAATTTGAAGATCCCGCCCACCACTAAGGCTCTGAACTAGGCCTCACCACTAGAACCTAGGGGTGCTTAGAGAACCAGAGAGCCAAGAATCCTGCCTAAAACTGGATCAAGTCTACAACAACAATATCTAGCCTAACAAACAACTAAACCAAAAAACAACCAAAAATCACTTGCTGGAAGCCTTTCTCAATGAGTTCTTAGGAGGCTTGTCGATCGTTTTTGACCCCCAAAGAAAGAAATCATCTTTCAGGCCACACTCCTGAACAAATTTGTTCCAAGTATTCATGATTGGAACAACCTCATTCTCTCCAGGATGCGGAGCCTCAAAATTATCAGTTATAAAGGGTTGTACTCTATTAGTTTTAGATTCAATCTTCCTTTTCTTGAGTGCTTTGTTGCTAGGTCTCCTCACTTTCCTTTCCATCGCTACATAAATATGAGATTTTATATGACTTATGGTCTTTGAACCTCGAGAGATTTTTTCAAACACGAGTTTTGGAGAGGCTAGAGAGCTTTCCATTAACTGTTAAAGAGTCATAACATCCATGTCAAGACAGTCAAAGGATTTTTGGAAAATAAGACTAGAGGGACTTACCTCTTTTCCACTCTCCCCAAATTTAGGAATTTATACAATATCAACTACTACTGGGCTCACTTTCATTATCTTCACAAGAACCCTCTTCAAATCCTCCTCTCCATCAAACATGTTTGATAGAAGAAGGGATTCTTCATGTAATTCCTCATTGAGCCCAATCTGAGAAATAGAAATTGAATCTTTTTCTTTCAAATTTTTAGGGTTTCACTTAGGCACCCACTTTTCACTAAGATTCTTACTATTTTACTTATGGCTTATCAAAGTACTCAAAGCTTTAGGATGCAGGGGTTATAATCTCTTATAATGCCCACCCTTACCACACTCCTAGAAAACTTAGGATTTATTTTCATATTCACTATTCTAAACCTAGGTGCCAAGGTTAGAAAAGAGCTCAACAAATCTTGGTAGATCCTTCTCGATATCTACCATCACACACATTATAGCATAGAGCATTCAATATTTTGAATTAGTAGTATAATCAAAGGAAATAAAATTCCCAATCATCTTGTAAATAGCTTGGAAGATGCTCTCATGTTAGAGATGAAGTGGTAAGTCTGGTAGATTAACCCATAGTGGGACAATATTAATGCTCTACATTAAGGGATTAAAATTTGGGGCTCATTTACATAGAAATAAACCTTGTTTGTCAAAAAACCATGGATCCCCTTCCAATATTTGCTATGTAAATGAGCCTTACTAGGTTTATTTTTGGGGTCTTACCAGAATCCTCCTCACAATTGAGCCTACTAAGGAAGAAATTTATTGGTATGGCCACAATTTCAAGAGACCGATAGGTCTCCATATTGCCAAAGCCCATCTTCTCAAAGCATCAATATCTAGCCTCCTACCTTGGAATTTTCCCATGAGATTCCACAACCCATATTTCAGGATATTATCAATAAAGCTATGAGGGATATGGATATGGTTCAACATAGGAGAAATGTCGAAGAGGATTTTGGATCCTCCATTAACAAAAATAGCCACTTATGCATATGAAGGTGCACTAGGGGGGATGGGGTCCTTCTTGTAGGTTCTATTGTTCTCACGTCTGATCTTACCAGGATCCCACTCCTCCCATTTAAAAAAAAATGAGGGGTCATAGGAGTCAAATAGATCCACCTTCATAGACTTAGCTTCTTTAGCAGTGGGGTCAAATTTTCCTGATGCATCGACCTCCTCTGCAATGCTCATCTGCCTCCTCTGAAATGCTCCTCTAATTAAAAAATCATTGATTTCATTTCTACTAAAATTTGATCATATTAATAAGGTCTTATTTTTTTAAAACTGGTTATTTGGTATTGAAAAGGATTCCATCTATATTTTATCATAACCACATAATTGTATCAAATAAACTTAGCTATTATGCATGGAACACTTGAAAAAATTCAAACCTAGGTCTCCTCTCTTTTTTTCTTTTTTTTTTTAAGCGAAAAACCCCTTTGGGGGCCGCCTTGGTATGAGAGACCACAAACAGGGGGTTCTACACCATCAAAGTCACCAGGGAGTCGCACCCGACCCTGCCCACACCAACATTATCAATTGGATTTTGGATACCCAATTCAGATTTTTGGTAGGGTGGAGATTTGAACCTGGGACCTCCCTTGGAGGATTACCCTCTCCTCTCCAACTCACCTACAACACCTGGGTGCCTAGGTCTCCTCTTTGAATGTTAAAGAATTTAACCAATTGAAATAATATCATTTGACTATTATTAAGGCCTTATTGATTTATATTATATGATAATATCACTTTTTAAATTTGAAATCTTTGATGAAAATACAACCAATTAGGACATCTTCTCATTTTAGTGTAATGAAAAAGTTATTTAATCATTCTAGAAAAAAATTAAAGTGGTTTAAATCCATTTACCATTCATAATGACCTTATTAGTATATGATTTGTGTTGAAAAATATTTTGTGAGTGAATTTTGATGCCTCTTTACCCACTCTTCTTTTTGGGCAAGATGTTGGCAAGTCAGTGTGCCCAATTTTGAATCATTAAGAAGGACGGGCAGATGGGAATATGGGTAAGCATAAAAGTCAAATTCCAAATCACCGCCCAACTTCTAATTGAATACCTAGATCCCAAACCTTTTCCAAGATAGAAGGAACAATGATAAAGAAGCTTGGATACCCATATAATGATAAAATCATTATTTATCAAAAGGTAAGCATAGGAGAAGGCTTTTATTATCTCAACTACCCCATACATTTGGTTGATGGGTGCAAAGAAGATAATTTGAAATACACAACTTCAAAGGTAATAAATTCTAGGTTTTCCTACGGTATGAAGGGGTAGGGTAAATTTATGTCCCAACAAGAATTTTAGAGTAATCAATGATCTAGATTGATGCAGAAGCATCTAACTCCCTTTGGAAAACAACCATTCCTCCTAGAATAGAGATACAATAGATCTTTATATCGTTCCAACGAAACTATCCCACCTAATGCCATTAATATTGTAATTTGAATTTATTGTAATATATCATATAAATAGGGTAATTCTCACAATTCCAAAGGGTGCCTCTATGGTCTTTATAATTCATATGTAATTCTTTTTCACCTTGTTAATAATCGTATATCATTTTTTGATCTCTCAATCTATATTCGCTTCTATTTTTGCTTAAGTGTGAATGTCTAGTTATGCAATGGTCATCTGAGCTTATTTAGTTAATTCTACTATTTGGATTTTGTAGGTTTGGCTGAGTAGTTTTGGAATTTGCATCCATCCCTAGGCATCAGGGTTTTATTTTTGTTAAAGTCAATCGGGTGGGAGCACTTTAATTCTACTATTTGGATTTCATGCACCCTCTCACTAGTTCTAGAATTTGCCCTTACCTATTGCATCAAAGGAGAAGTGAATATGAGATGAGATAATATGTTAGGTGGTCTGCTAATATTTGTATTTGTGATATTGAGTGAGTGTGTCTTGATACAGCCATACCCCATCCTTGTTAGTTCCAACTATGACCTTCCTTTTCTTTATTTCTCATTTTCTTTTTCCCTTTTCTCTTTGCAGCATAAGTAGCTAGACCCAAAAGATCTATAATTCTCTAGATATCGACCACCCTTGCCTCTCCTAGGTTAGGTGGTGATTTAATGTTGTGTCAAGGACTATTGGGTGCGCTCTCGCTCATCTGGTGATATTTTTCACATAAACAATTTTTTGTGACTCTACTGTGGAATGCATTGAGTTTTTGTGTTTAAGAAAATTATAGTTTGATGATGCTTTGGTTTACCCATATCCAATTCAATTACCTAGAAAATCTGAATGTGTAGTATTTCTATATCATGAGATCAATTGTATCTTTATGCTAAAAACCTCTACTTTTTGAAGGACTTAAGGTTTTATGAGCAGCCCTAACCTTGATAGTAGAGAAATCATGCTCATCTGGTGACTCCAATTTGATGGTGTAATCTAGATACTTTGAGGGACTGATGCTTTAGTGGCCCATCCAAAATATCTTAGCTAGAATGATGCAGACCCCATAAATATTTTAAGCTCACAAGATATTCCTAGGGCTACACTTAAAACACTGCCTAGTTATGATGGTAGTGATGGCATTGCATATGAACACTATCAAGATGTAGTCTCCCTCTCCTCGATTCATGGTATTACTTTGGAAAATGTGATGCTAAATATCCTTTCTTTTCCTCTTAAAGGAAGGGCATTGTTATGGTTCAAAACCTTGGATCATGGAAGCATTAGCAAATGGGTTGATCTTGCAGAAGTACTCATTGATGCATTTGATGCTTCCACAGACCCCTTCCTCCTACTCATGAAATACACATTCATTAAGCAAGATTGAAATGAAGCTATGGTTGACTTTAATTTTCACTTTACCAAAACCTAGAGGAGAATCCCTTATAAATCTAGGTCATATAATGTCCAAGCATACATATATTATATCCGCACCTTCGAGCCCAACATAGGCCTTCTAGTGCAACAATTAGGAGAGATGAATTTTACTCAAATTTTTAAGGAGTCATCTCATGTAGAAAGGATGTTGATCCAAGTGGTAAATATCCCTGATAGGACTCCACTATACCCTCTTCTACCCATCACATCCTTTGTTCAAATTACTGGGCTCATAGCCTATCCCTTCCCTACATATCCCAATGTGTAGCACACCTACAATCAATAACAAGAAGGCAATACATGGAAAGAAATTTAATATCCTGTCACGCAGTAAGATTAGATATCCACTTCTTGAGTTAGGAGATATCATGGCTTGTTGTTCCTTGCAAAATAAAAGGGCTAAGTAGTAGGTTCCCCTTGAAGAGCAACAGTGTGATGACACAAAAGTGGTAGCCCTCCAGCAAGAATCATCCTTTAGCCAATAAGGGGTGGAGTCTACCCAATGGCCCAAGAGTGAACCCGGGTTGAAATTAAGTAATATAGCAGTAGATGAGTTATACCACAATGACTTATATTGTAGCCTCAATAACAACCCCCAAATCATGGAGCAATCAAAGTACAAAGGGATTGATACCCATCCTAAAAAGTATGAAGTATGGGTAACATTGCAAGTTAACCCATATGGAGTAAGATTCTATTACCCACCTCCAAAAAATATGATAACCTAAGCATGGGCTAAAATTATGAAGGCAATCTTTGCATGAGTGACCTGTCTTTAGAGTACGAAGATGCTAAATCCAAGAGCAACATCTAGCTGGAAAGGCCAAATTGAGCACAAGTAGTAGCTCAAATTTTGTGTTATTTATTCTGAACATTGTAGGTTCATCAGATAAGTGGCATAGAAGTCTCATTATATTGTGTGCTAGCAGTGTTGTAATTTTGTGTAAATAAGTTGATAGATAAATAAAGGGTGTAAATTGTATAAGGTTGCATAGATATATTTCTAATAAATGTGATGATTTCCATATGGCGTATCTTCCTTGAGTATTATTTATTTGTCCTTCTTACCTTCTTTATCATGTGACTCTATAGCCCAATGGATAACCTTCCTAAAATATCACAAGATGATGTAGTGGGTACACCTTAGCTCGTATGGTAAATACACACATCAAGCTAAATATTTCAAAGCAAATGCAGAACCCTAACATAAATTGCTCTATAAAAAGTCTTTTGGGTATCTCTGATAATTCACTAACCAATCAGTCTAAGAGTGTGATCAAAGGTTCCAAGATTTAATATGATGAGCTGATAATATTCTTGTTGAATTACATAAGAAAGAAGGGCTATATCAACACAAACAAATATCTTTGGTATTCTGTCTATTCTTGAAAATACCTCAAGCCATAAAGGAGTATATCATTGGAGGCTTATTTTGAGAGGTTATCTCCAAGGTGTTTTTTTATTTTGTTTCCTTTTTGCCTAGTTTCTCTCTCTCTACCCCTTATTCCCCATGTGGTGGCCACTACTAGCTATCCTAGGTAGTAGCTCCTTCTCTCCTCCTACTTCATGTTTCTATCTCCTCAACTATCATTTCCCTTTCTTCTCCTCTTGCATCTTATTTTGGCTCCTATTCTCCACTGTATACTACCTTGTTATGCACTCCCTCTTCCTCTCTTTTTATTTGGTAGTCGTCCCTTGTCTATTTTTCTTACCAATTTATTCTTTATGTCCTAATATTCATCCTTCTCCTCTTTTCTTGTAAAATAATAGCACTATATAGGTTTCTATTCCCATCAAATGGAAATCCCCTATGAGTCACCAAGATTGTGGGTGAATTTTAGTGCCTCTTCACCCACTCATATTTTTGGGTAATATGTTGGCAAGTTAGAGTGCCCAATTTTGAAGCATTAATAAGGACAATAGAATGGGTAGATGGGCAAGTATTCAAGATAAATCCTAAATCCCCGTCCAACTTCTAACATAAGACCTTGATTCCAAATCCCATCCAATATGGATGGAATAATGGTAAAGAGACACAAGAACTCTCATTACCAGATTCCCATCCCAAGAATGAATGGAAATTTGGGAAGGTAGTAGTGAAATTTCAAGCTAGGGCCTTTAGTGGTTCTCTAGGTGTGGAATGTTGTGGCTATGGGAGAGTGGCTTCATGAGCAGTTTTGCATAGCATATTTATGGTTTGATGGACCATGTGATTTCTACTATGGATCTAATCTTTGGGTTCTTTGGTGTGGGGCTCGATGGGCTCTCAACATTTTTCTTGGCCTTGCCCTAGGGCCTCTGGTTTGCTTGTTATTGTGTTCCCACTAGACTTTCTCATCTATTTCCCTGAAGCTATTCATTGGTGGTGTTGAAGGTAGTCTAGGATTTTTGGATGCATCCTTTTAATCTGGGATCGCCTATGTGTAATACTTGTAGCTAGTTTTCCCTATGGTTCCTTCATTTTGGATTCCTTGGGAACTTTCTCATCTCTTTCCCATGGTTTTCTAGTCTACATTTGTTGCTTCCTCTACTTTAGCTAGCATCTTTAGGTTCCTCTCTTCACTACAAGAGGATTTCCTACCCTATGGAGATCCTTAGTTTTTTGTTCACTTTTCAAGCCTATGAGGGATGCAGTTTCTACTAAATTTGTTTGATCTTCTAACATTCTTGCTTGTTTTCCATCCTTTATTGGGCAAGATTTTTTGTGTTTGTAGTTTCTCTACTATACCTTGTGGTGAAGGGTGGTTTTTTGTAAAACTTTTGGTTTTTCAAATTTTCCCTACCAATTTGTGTTTTCTCCCCTATGTGGGTTTGTGCACTCCTGTTCTTTCTTTTCCTGCTTCTTACATTGTTTAAATTTCTGTGTATTGGTAGGAATGCCTTTTCCGTAATTTTCCTGCTTTTGGTTATGATGTTAGGAGGGCATTTTTTCAAATGGCTTGGTTGGGTGGGAGTTATAAAACTCTATTTCTTCCACATTATCTTTTTCCAACTAGGTGGGCTTTTTAAATTTGTAGTTGGGTATGTTTCTCGCTTCACGCATCCTGTCATGTTTCCTACTTTCGTTTCCTATCCTAGATCCTGTTTTCTTTCCTGGATCCTGTCCTTAGGGCCATCCTTGGGCCTTTCATGTCAGCCATCCTTTTGCCTTGATTGAATTATTTTGACTTGTTGTAATCAGGTTTTGGGTCCCTTGATAAAAACCCACTTTAATTTAATTTAACCTATAAAAAAAAATTCAAGCCAGGGCACCGTCTATGAAACAAATAATTGGAAAGGTGATCAAATAGGAAATTGTGCTTGGATACCCGTCCAATGATGAAGTTGTTATTTATCAAAAGGGAAAAATGGGAGAAGGCATTGAGGATCTTGGATACCCTGTATGTCTGGTTGATGGGCACGAAGGACATAATTTGAAATACACAAATTTAGAGGTAATCAATTTTAGGTTTTCTTGTGGCATAAATGGGCAGGGTAAATTTATGATCCAACAAGAATTTTAGAGTAATCAAAGGTCTAGATTGATGCAGAAGCACCTAAATCCCTCCAAAAAACCACCATTCCTCCTATAATAGAGCTATTGGGAAAAATATTGGTTAGTTTTTCTATGGTTCAATTAATTGCCTCCATTTAATTGTTAATCCAGGGTAGCTTGTAGTCTTGTGAGCAGTCGTGCAAAATCTATGCTTGTAATTTCTTCTTTGGAGATGAGTCCCTTGGATTATGGTTTGGGAGGTATTTGGTGTTATTTGGAATTTATGTTTAAACCAATAATATCATGCTAAGTCTAAGAAAACATGACTAAAAAAAATTTAAAATCTAAATGACTACCTTGTTGGAAATCACAAAAAATAGGGGAAATAATTGGAAATAAATTAATCTATGAAAATAAATGCAAAAAATAGGGGAAATAGGGAAGAAATTTTTTGTAAGTGGGCCCACACTTCTAGCAGGTTCTGCCCATGGTAAAATGATCACCGAACGCTTTTAGAAGATGTTTTATAGAAAAATATGCAGATATTTATTAACAGTTGTAACAGAAGAAAATTACAAGAAAGTCCAAGGCATTTTCTTCAGGGGTGGTCTGCATATTTATAAGGTATGTGGTCAGCCCTATTACAATTTTTAAGAGGAATTAGAAAATGATTCGTTGTTACAACTGTTTGCTTGATTAGGGGAATCGGGTAAAATATCATGATATTTCAGCGTATTTTGTTTCCAGAATACACTGATATTTTATTTACCCAACTTAAATAAATAATTTATATATCAACTAAAAAAATGGGTGACGAGTCACCTTTGACAATGTCCCATGTCCAATTTTGATGCTGGAAATCCCTTCATGCTGGTTGTCGAAGTTTTGCTCTATTCTACCGACCATAGAGTTGTGCTAAAGTTTGGTGTTAATGGAAATCATACATCATGGTTGAAGAAGTCGAGAAGCAGACACCTTGTATGCAAAAATCAGGAAGTAGGCACCTTCCATCGTATAACAGGAAGCAGGAACCTTCTATTGTACAATGGGAAGTAGGTGCCTTCCACCGTATAATAGGAAGCATACATCTTCTATCGTATAATAGGAAGTAAGCACCTAACAAAAAGTAGGAACCTAATGAGAAGTAGGTGCCTAATAGTTAAGTGTCAAATAGAATTTAGGCACTTCAAATGAATTTGGGTGCCTGACTTTGTACCTCTTCACCTATATTTCATAGATGTTTTTCCTTCATTAAATTGCAAGTGCAAGGTCCGAATGGGACCTTAATGAAAACATGCCAAAATATAACAATTTCCACTAAATCTACACAAATTACACTTAAAGAAAAATATTAGAGAATATTCAAAATAAACTATTAATTATATATATAATTTCCATAAAATATTTATATCTACAAGAATATATATCGTACATTATGGGGAAAAGAGTACAAAAAAAGAGAAATTTTGTGGCTCATCATCATCCCATGCTTAAGGGGTGGCACAACCTTGTGCTACTTTGAACTCGTAATTACTAGTTCTGTTCACTTGATCCCAATAAGCCTTGTTGGTTTGTGTCCTCTTCTTCCTAGCGACCTTGGATTTCTCTTTGTCCTAGGGCTTTTTCCCCTTTAATTCCTTGGGGATGACTATCTCCTAATCCTACTACTTCTGGCATTTGTTGTGTTGAAGTGGTTCACTTGGCCTTGCTCTCTTCTTTGGTGATTCTCTAGTCCAGGCCACCTTACCCTTATCAATGTTCTAATAATAATCAAAGAAATTGGTGGCATCCTTTTGAAATGCATGCTCAACCATTTTCCAATACTCATGGTGAGGTGGTAACTTTTCACCCATAGGCACTGATTATTTGTCTCCAAATGAGATGCTAGATTCCTTAGCAACCATGTATGTGGGCAAATATACCCCTATTGGGTCAATTTCAGGTTGAGATTTGACCTCTATTTTTGCCACTAGGGGAGTTCTACTTCTTGATACCAGATCTTCCTACTGCACAGGACCTAGAAATCTCATCCTTTTAAAATATTCCTGCATACTTGAAGACTTTCTATCCTCTGACCCATACAAATACCAAAACTGCTCTAGTTGAGCAACTGGATTTTTCCTATAAGGACTATTAAATTGCTTCTTGGCCTCATTTTTTGATTCCTTGAGGGCTTTCTTGGAGGTCTTCTTCCAGTTCTTCTTATCTACCTTAATTTCCTCCTTAAGCTCCTCAAATTTTTGTTTTTGGGCAGCAAAAAAATTATTTGTTGCCTCCCATTCTTTATCAGAATCTAGCTCTGATTCTTTATCAGATTCAATACCTAGTACCTTTAACTCGAAAAATCTTGCTCTAGTTTTGGATCATCCCTGATATGGCCTTATGAATTTTTGTTTTGATCTCAACTTGATATGTTGTACCCTAGATTTTGTTGGTGCAACCTTTGTTTCTTAGTGCATATGAGATTCAGGCTATTGAGCCTCCTATGGTTTGCTTCTTCCTCTTGAGGCTGACTAGCCCCTACATCAATTGGAGAGTTCTCTACCTCTCCCTCTTTGCCTAAAATTTTAGGCTCTTCGATCTGTATCTCCTTCTCCCCCTCATCTCCCTCCTTTGTAGGTTGTTCTACATTTTGAGGTTCCTCAACTTCAACCTCATCCTCCTGAATTACCTATTCTACATAGGGGGATGTAGAACAGGGCTACTCTACTTCCATTGCAGTAGCATCTCCTTATTTTGTTTATGTACCAACAAGGAGCACCTCTATTGCCCCATCGATCTGCACTAATGCATAAACTCTGGCCTCCTACTCGGCTCCTCATTGTCCACCCTGCAACTGTAATTGTCTTTGTAGTTACCAAATTGCTTGATACAATTCGTGCATTTTTAATGCAGCCTCCTTGCGGAACTCCTCAAATAGAGTCTGTTCTTCTTTAAATTTGGCTTCCCAAGTGAAATCCTACTCTCTTAAAACCTATAGCTATTGCTACAAATCCTTCACCTAGCCTCCTCATGGTACATCTTCCATGGTGACATCCTATTGAGGAGTTGGCCCACTAGAAATATCCTATAAAATATGGGCCATGTACTCCTCCCTATTGAGCTCATCGATTGGTATCTCCTCATCGAATGAGATCGAAACCACCCTCAAAACCTTCATTCTTCTACTTTGCATCCTGGTGGAGATAGGTATAAAATCCTGCTCTACCTCATCTTTGAATTGAGGTGTAGAAGGAGACAGAGCCTGCCCTGATTCCTCCTAAAATTAGGAAAAATCAAGGGATGGGGTATGTCCTACTTCCCCTACAGTTCCTCCAAGTTGGGATACAAGCATCATTTTTACATTTTCTATCACCCCTTGGGCCAACTATTCATTTTGAATTGGCACCTCCCCCTCATCTTGTGCCCCTACCATTTCACTAGTGCCCACAACTTCCTCAATTGTCATATTTCTATATGACTCTACATATTGCACCAAGGCATAAATAAGGCCATGGTGAGCTAGGGCAAAGGTGGTGCCTACCTAGTATCGCTTGGCCTCGTATTTTAGGGTGCATGCAAGGTAGTGGGGGATGTTGATTTTATCCCCATGTAGGATGTGATTGAGTAAATGGAAGTGGTTGGTATTCATATGAGAGTACCTACCAAAGCATGTGAAGAAATGGGTGATCTGCTCAAAAACTACCCTCCAGAGCTTGATAATATGCCATTTTGGTAAGTCAATGTGCAGCAGGTACTCGATTAGTGCTCAAAAAAATCTTTGCAAATAGAGGGTAAGGTTATCCTCCTTGTATGTGTGCTCCCCTATAATAGGAAGACCCGTAACTCTGGTAATGTAGTCCTCAATAATTGGGATCTCTAACCCCTGCATGCACATGATCCCATCTCTCATCAATGTTATAAATTTATTTGCCACTACCGTATCCTAGACCTGATTTACCATTCGATAGTAGTCCATCCATTCTGCAATGTCCAACTGTGTTTGGACATCTACATAAATTCCAGAGCAATCAATCAACTCACTCTTCTTAAGGTCATAATTCTTAGACTTTCCTCCCATGTTATTCCTTTAGTTCACAATTCACTTATCAATGTTATTGCTTCCACTTCGAATTACTACTATGCCTCACTACTCTATTTTTTTTTTCTCGCTAAAGGTGGCTTCACAGTAGATGGTAAAAAAAAATTTAAAACAACTACGTTCATGCACTCAGGTGATTAATTATCATAATAAACAATGATTAAGGTTATCCATAGTAAATTTCCTTCGAGCATGTGCACGATTATGCAGAGATGATAACCTTAAAATGTCTGCCAATCAGAGGTGTGCCACGTAGCAGCATGCCAAGTGGATTTGTTCAAGTGGTTAAGGTAATAATTGAGGGTTGTGCTGACACATTTCCTTAGACACACATGTTCATAAAAACAATATAGACAAGAAACAAAAAAATTAAACATGCACCTAAATTCATTTTGTGGGTGCATATGTGAAAATATTCGTGGTGTAAATATTCGTGGAACGATGACCATGGTTCCCATGCAATAAATTTTCTTCGATGTGATTGGTTCTTGGGAGTTGCAAGGAAGATTATTTAAGAAATCCTAAAAAATTAAAAACAAAAATTAAAAAATTGTATCGCCTTGGGACGACAAACATCCCCTCCTAGAAATTTGATTATTGTTAACTTTTAATTTTATTCGCTGGTATATTTGACTTTGTACATATGTGGGGTGTTGATATGGCTTGAGCCACATCCTAAGACTGACGTGTTATTCTGTAAAGGCATAAAATGGACATAATATATAGAAATTAGGGACTTTTTTTGTATGGTACCATACTTATCAAACAAACTTTATACAAACTCTTTTATTTTTATTTTATTTTTACATATGCTAAGAATATTTGGTGTCAGTTTCCCTAAAACTAGAAGTCGGTCGTTCTCCTAAAAAATTGGGAGTCAGGCGTTGATCTTCCAGGAAATGAAATGTAGGTGTCATCTTCATAAAATACTTGGATTTAGGCACCATAAAGTGTATAAAAGGAAGTAGGCACCTTCTACCATACAATGGGAAGCAGGCACCTTCTACCATACAACAGGAAGTAGGCACCTTCCGCCATACAATGGGAAGTAGGCACCTTCTCTAATAATGGAAAGCATGTGCATTTACATAAAATATATAAATGGTGTTTTTCTTTTATTCAACGGGTGTTGACTTGTCCTTGTATATGCACCATCATGTTGATTAGGCCCTTCAGATATTCTGATTGAATAATATGAACAATTTCAATATCCACCCCTGAATCAGTTGTTGAGTGTTTTATTGTCTAAAGAGACCAATCCAAACACTTGTGTGCAGGTTCAGGTTTAGTATTTCCCTTCTAAGGGATGAGCTACTCCTATTACTAGAAATTTGGAAATGCGCAGGTTCATGGATCCTATGCTAGTTAGGCCTAGGTTTCTCAAGTTGCCTAAGGATTGCACAAAGGGTATTGTTCCTGTAAAATAAAAACACAACTAAAAAAAAGAAAAACTTTGAAAGAATAATTGTCTTTGGGACTATGTGGACTAGGTCCACATCTAGTGACTCAAGATAAAATTAGAATCAACTGGGGCTTCTCCCATGCCTAAACTAGACTCAATAATATATGCATTAGACACATGGTATGGAAACAGGCAGTGGCCATTGACTGTTAATGTAATGTTACTACCGTCTATTATTTTGATCCTTACAGCCCCATTGTTGATGACTTCAGTCACTTCATATGGCCCCATCCAATGCTACATGAGCTCACCCTTCCTTTCCTAGAACTGGGAATCATAGAGTAATGTCCATTCTCCCACTTTAAGTTGCTTTGGCCTGGTGTGGTGGTTATACCACTTGGCCCTTTGTTTCTAAATGATCTCTATTTTTTATAGAGCCTCAAGGCGGTATTTATCAAGCTAATTAAGCTACTGAATTCCATATTTTTATGCATCATCTAGGTTGATATTCAATTCTACAGTAGTTTTAAGTGTATTGACTTCAAACTCTATAGGCATCATGGTAGTTTTCCCATAGAATAACTGAAATGGTGTGAAACTAGTAGTAGTCCTCCAAGAGGTCCTATAGGCCTACATTGCTTCTGGTAATCTAGTAGCCCAATACTTCTTATGTTATTGTATTTTCCTTGTCATAATATTCTCCAACTCCTTGTTGGTCACCTCAAATTGTCCATTCTCCTGTGGATGGTAGGGAGTGGTTTTTTTATGCCTGATTTTGTATTTTTGCATGCGTTCTTGGATCATTCTTGAAGTAAACTAAGGTCCTTGATCTGTTGTGATCTCCCTTGGGATTCTAAATTTTGTAAAAATTTATGAATACAAAAAATCTACTACAATTTTCTCCTTTGAATCACATAAAGCTTGTACTTAAACCCACTTTGTCACATAGTTAGTACAAACTAAAATATACCTCTTACCTCCTAACTACAGATTGATAGGTCCTACAAATTCCATCACCCATTTATCAAATGGTTCAATGTGAACATGTTGTTGGAGTGGCATCTCATATCTAAGAGTATGTATATCCATCCTCTAACATTGATCACACTGACTCACATGCTTGGCTGCACTCTTGAATAGTTAATGCCAATAATAGCCAGTCTACAACACTTTATATGCAGTCTTTCTTCTTGAAAAATGGTTACCACAAGTTTCATCATGACAAGCCTTCAATATTTCAAGTATTTCATTCCTAGCAACACATATTCTCATTATTTTATCAGGTCCTCTTTTAAACAGACATCCATCAATCCATGAAAAATTTGTACTTTTCTCAGTTAAAGTCTATTTTTTCCAAGGTAAAAGTGCAAGGGATACTTTACCAGTGGCTAAATAATTAGTCATATCTATGTATCAAGGTATATTATCATTTAGAGCAAACAAATTATCATATAGAAATTGGTCTTTTGTAGTTGTATAGTCTGTAGGTGTCAACCTGGATAATAAATTAGCTACCACATTGTCCTTTCTTGGATTTTCCACTATTGTAACATCAAATTACTTCAAGAGCAATATCCATTTGATAATTCTTCCACTAATCCTAGGTTTTTTTATCAAGTATCTAATCGTTGAGTGGTTAGTGTGTACAAATACCTGGTAACCTATAATATAATGATAAAATTTATTAAGAGCATGCATTATTGTCAGAAAATCCTCTATGACAGTATAATTGAGCTCAGCACTTATAAGGTTTTTACTAACATAATATATGGCATAAAAATCATCACCATATTTTTATCTTAGTACTGATCTTATTGCATTGTTAGATGCATCAACATATATGTGAAAAGGTATGGTCCAATTTGGACCTCTTAGCACTGGAGCAGTAATTAGTTTTTCCTTTAAGGTGTTGAATGTTTGTTCACATTCTTCAGTCCAGAAAAACTTTGCATATTTAGTTAACAATGTGGTAAGAGGTTTAGAAGTTTTTCTAAAGTCTGATATAAACCTTCTATAGTAATCGACTGATCCTAGGAAACTACGAATATCATTTTGTATTTTGGGAGTAGGCATGGTTTGGATTACTTCAATTTTATTTTTGTCTAATTTTTTTGCAAAGAGGTGATGTCCTAAAACTATCCCTCCCTGCATCAACATATAACATTTTTCATTTCTTAAGGATAGGTTATTTTCCTCACAATGTTTAAGTGTCTTTTCCATATTTTTTGTGACAATTTCAAAAATTTCACCATATATAGTGAATTCATCTATATATACCTCCACAGTCTCTCCAATCATATATGAAAATACTAAGAACTTCCCTTTGAAAGGTGGCAAGTGCATTGCATAGGCCAAATGGTAAAACTCGATAAGCAAATGTCCCCCATGGACAAGTGAAGGTGGTTTTATCTTGATCTTACTCCCCTATTTGAATCTGATTGTATCCATTGAACCCATCTAGGAAATAAAAGTACTTCTTGCCTGCTAAGGTGTCAAGGACCTAATCTATAAAGGGTAAAGCGAAATGGTCCTTCTTATTTTATTTATTTATAAACCTATAATCAACACAAATTCTCCACTGTCTATTCTTCTTGGGCACCACTACTAATGGTGATACCCACTCACTATCTGAAATGGGGTAGATAAATCCAACTATGAGAAGTTTCTATAACTCTATCTTGATAATTTGTTTCATGGTTGGGCTCATTCTCCTCTATGCTTACCTTACTGGTCTAACCTATTCTTCAAGATATATCCTATGTGTACAAGTCTCAGGAGCTATTCCTCTCATGTCATAATACTCCCAAGCAAAGGCATCTTGATGTTTTTCCAATGTTTGTTTCAGATTGGTCTATTGTTCAATTGTCAACTGGTTATCTATGTTCAACATTCTACCAAGTGCAACTTCTATTTGTTGAATATGGTGGTCTCACTAATAGTAACTCAGGAGGAGGACAGGAGGATTCTCCTTGAAAAAAATGAGATATTCTCTTATTATCATCACTTTCATATTCCAACTCCTCAAGTGGCATCATAGGTTGGTTTATTGATAGACCACCAATATTTTGATTCTCATCCTCAGGTTTTCCCAACAAATCTGAAGACTATGCAGGTGGATGTATGATCAATATATTTATATTTTGACCATCTAAAATGGTCATTTTCCCATCTCTATAATGTATGTAAGCATCAATTTTTGCTATCCAAGTTCTACCTAAGATTAATGGGTATCTACCTAGTCTAGACTTATATTATAACACTAAGAAATCTGTTGGATGCTCCCATGGATCTACTACAATAGTAATATCTTCCAATATTCCTTCAGGGAGTATTGTACATCTATCTGCCAACTGCAACATAGTTTTTGCATGGTCTCCTAGGGCATGACATTAGTGGCAGTCCCCAAATATACCAATGTGTTGGGTAAAACACAACCTTCTATTTGTTCAGTAAACATAGTGCTTCTTGGATCTATGTACTTTTGGTTGTAGGTATTCCCTAACATGAGGTTAGTTAACTGACCTACCAAATTTATTGTTTTATCTGGTTTCATCTTTATTTTCTTGAGGCACATCTCTCTTATGGCTTTTCCATAAATAGGTATGTCTCTGATGGCCTGAAATAGAGGTATTGTGACTGTTAAGTTTTTTAAACTAGAGAGGATATCAAACTCTATTTGTATTGGTTTATTGGGTTTATATAACCTTTTTGAAAAATGTGGAACCTCCTCTTTTTTATGTACAAGTTTTGATTCTTCTTCTACCTCTTCTATAAGGGGTGATTCCCATTTCTCTATTTCTATTGGTTCCTCTTCTTCTACAAGAGTGTCTTCTCCTCCTACTTGCTTTCCTAACCTTAACTGGATAGGATCACAATATACCTTAATATTATACATAAGGTACATCTCATTTTCCATATAATAGGTTAGTTTTTGCTTATTGTTTGGGTTTGTTGTTGGTTGTGTTGGTAACTGATGAGTCCTTGGAGCAAGAAGAGTAGGAAGGCTTGGCTATGGTGGATTTGGAGTAGTATGCTATGGATACTAATTCTAAGCATTCTGATTTCTCCACTATTGTCCAGGCTGCTAGTATTGGTTCCAAGGGTAAGGGTTGTAAGGATTAGCTCCTTGGGGAAATGGTTTCCAAGGTTGTTGAACATACCAATCCATGTTGGGTGGTTGGGCTTGACCTTATTTTTGGTAATTGCTACGCCCATAAGATGACATTCCTAATTGCATATTGTTACCCATAGGAGACTGTTTCAAGTTCCTCCTATTACTCATGAAGTATATCTCTGCTACTTCAAGTTCCTCTTTAGATTTCATTAATTATGGACACACCTTTATTTTATGATCCTTATTACAAACAACACATACACAAACTTTGTTTTTTGGGCACTCATTTTTGGGGTGTTTGTCTCTGCATTTAGGAAAAAATTAGGCCAATGATGCCTCATTCTACTTCTTTTTTCTTTGAAGTAGAAGGGTATCCATTTGAAGAGCTAGATATGATAAAATATCACTCTTAAGGTTCTCTAGCATGTTGTCTATTTCTATTTTAGTGACAGTGGCTAACTGCTTTACACTTCTAGGGGTTAACTTATCATTTCTTCTTGAAACATTTTGACACAACTACCGAATATCATCCATTTGGTGTTGGTAAATATCTCCTCAGAGATCATGTTTAAAGCTTCCAAGGATTCATTTGTCAGTCCTTTCAAAAAAAATACTTCTTATGGACCTATATCCTAGTTTTGAATGGGGTGATCTCTGCAAATTGAAGCTAAACTTATCCTAGTATTCTTCCATAGATTCCTCTTCCTTTTGGGTCATGTCTAGGACTTCCTATCTTGCATCTCTTGCTCTACAAAAATCCTGATACTGATCTAGGAAAATTTTCCTCAACTATTCCAAGGTAATTATTTGTTTATCCCCCAAGCTGATGAACCAGCACAAAGCTGAATCATCAAGGGTGGAAGAGAATAATTTTAGTTTCTAAGAATCCATGGTGTAATCCATAGAACTATATAAAACATCAAATTTAAATAAAAATAGGTTTGGATCTTCTATTGGTAGTCCTATAAAGTTTGGAAGGTGGGCAGGAGAGATGTGTTCCATCTTGTGATCTCCCCCTACCTCTCCTATTGGAAAACTAAAACTACTAGATGTTTCCTCTAGATTTTATACCATTCTACCTACTATTGTTGTTTCTACCCCTACTTCATTCAAAGCATCTATCAATGTTTCTATTTTGTTTTTTTATCCTTCATAAGGATGGATAAGTCAGCTTTTGAGATAGTTCCATCTAATATTGTTTTCCAACATTCAAAATTCAATAGATATTCCTCAAATTGAACTCTACTTATCTCTAATCCTGCTCTAATATTTCGCTAAATTGTTTTAGAAGGATCCTATGCAAATAGTGGGTTTTCCCACCAATGCACAGGTGGATATTGTAATGGTGAGAGTTCAATATCAGGTTCAAGTTCTACTAAAGTAGAAGGAATTTAAGAAACAACTTTATTTTTGAAAAAAATGACCTTCTAGTCCCTTGTTCTTAGGTGGACTCATACAAAGTTTCAAATGAAGGTTTCTAAAGAAAACACTCTAAACTACTGTAACTATGCTTTCTTCAGAAAAAGAAATTACAATGGCTACTCCCCGGTAATGGTGCTAAAATGTTGAGCAAAATATTGGTTAATTTTTCTATGGTTCAATTAATTACCTCCATTTAATTTTCAACTCGGGGTAGCTTTTAGTCTTGTGAGAAGCCGTGCAAAATCTATTCTTGTAATTTCTCCTTTGAATATGAGTCCCTTGGATTATGGTTTGGAGGTTATTTGGTGTTCGTTGGAGTTTATGTTTAAACCAATAATCTCGTGCAAAGTCTAAGAAAATAGGATTGAAAAATATTTAAAATCTAAATGACTACCTTACTAGAAATCACTGAAAACATGAGAAAAATTTGGAAATAAATTAATCTATGAAAATAAATGCAAAAAATAGGGGAAATAGGGAATAAATATATTGTAAGTGGACCCACACTTCCATCAGGTTCTACCCATGGTAAAATGATCATCGGATGCTTTTAGAAGATGTTTTACAGAAAAATATGCAGAGATTTTATTAATAGTTGTAGCAGAAGAAAATTACAAGAAAGTATGGAGGTATTCTTTAGGGATGGCCTGCATATTTATAAGATATGTGATCAACCCTATTATATTTTTATGATGAATTAGAAAATGATTCGTTGTTACAACTGTTTTCTTGATTAGAGGAATCGGGTAAAATATCATGATATTTCAGCATATTCTATTTCTAGAATACACTGATATTTTATTTTCCTAAATTATAGATGATTTACATATCAGCTAAAAAAATGGGTGATGAGTCACCTTTGATATTGTCCCATGTCCGATTTCAATGCTAGAAATCCCTTCACGCTGGTTGCCAAAGTTTTGCTCTATTCTACCGACCATAGAGTCATGCTGAAGATTGGTGTTAATGAAAATCAGACACCATGGTTGAAGAAGTCAGGAAGCAGGTGCCTTGTATGCAAAATTTGGAAAACAGACACCTTGTATGCAGGATTCAGGAAGCAGGTACCTTCCATCGTATAATAGGAAGTAGGCACCTTTTGTCGTACAATAGGAATCAAACACCTTTCATCGTATAACGGGAAGAAGATGCCTAATGGAAAGCAGGCACCTAACAGTTAAGTTTTAATAGAAGTCAAGCACTTCAAAGGAATTTGGGCACCTGATTTCGTACCTCTTCACCTATATTTTGTAGATGTTTTTTCTTAATTAAATTGCAAGTTCCAGGTTCGAGTGGGACCTCGAAGAAAACATGCCAAAATGCAACAATTTCCACTAAATCTACACAAATTATACTTAAAGATAAATATTAGAGAACATGCAATATTAAAATGTTAATTATATATAATTTTCATAAAATGTTTATATCTACAAGAATATATATCGTACATTATGGGAAAAGAGTACATAAAATGAGTAATTTTGTGGTTCATCAAGAGCTACAATGGATATTTTAATAGTTCTAATGATAATCTCCCACCTGATGCCATTAATGTTGTAATTTGAATTTATTGTAACATCTCCTATGAAAAAGGGAATGCTCACCATTCCAAAGGGTGGCTCTATGGCCTTTACAATTTATATGTAATTCTTATTTACCTTATAAATAATAGTATATCATTTTTTGGTCTCTTAATCTATCTTCGCTTCTACATTTCTTAAGTGTGTATGTTTAGTTTTGTAATGGCCATCTGAGCTTATTCACTTAATTCTACTATATGGATTCCGTGGGTCTGACTGAGTAGTTTTGAAATTTGCATCCATCCCTAGGCATAGAGGTTTTATTTCTATTAAAGTCGATCAGGTGGGAGTGCTCTATTTTTTCTATATGGATTCCATGCACCCTCTCACTAGTTCTGGAATTCACCCTTACATGCTGCATTGAATGAGAAGTGAAGACAGGATGAGTTGATATGTTAGGTGGTTTGTTGTTGTTTGCATCAACGACATCGAGTGAGTGTGTCTTTATGCGGCCATAACCTGTCCTTGTTAGTTCTAGCTATGACCTTCCTTAAGGTGGAAACAATACTTATTTGTTTGATTCAGCCTCCTCCCATAGTAGGCTAGGCATTTAATACCTCATCGAGCTCCAATTGGGTATGATTCTTCCAACACTTATCGATCTTAGCCATTTCTCTTTTTTTTTAATCGTATGCATGTTATGTTTTGAGAATTTCGGATCACCCCAAGCTCTAGTTGAGTGCAAATTCTTTAGTGCCTCTTGAACTTGGTCATTTTTCTTTTGTCTTCCAAATGTGCTAGAAATTTTAGACTTATCCAAGTTTTGTTCAGGTTCAAATCCTCTAGTGCCCTCCAAACAGTCATTTTATTCTAATTCTATGGCAATGGATCGATAGTTTGATTCATAAATGGCTTCCAACTTGGTATGGATATTTTAGTGCTATCCACGCTTGACCATTTTTTTTTAATGTGTGATGTTTTCCTCCACAATGCTCGGTCCTTCTTTTTCCTTTTGGACCTTCTCATTGAAGTGCTTGTGGGTGGTGATTTTGCAAATATCCACACTATTAGAAACTCATAGGGAATTTTCAACTTGTGAAAAGAGAAATTAAATTGACCATACATATACCATAAGTAAGTGGAATAAATAGGGCTAATACAAGAGATAAACTACTAAAGCCTTTACAACTATGAAAGGAATAGTGAGAGAAATTACGGTGATGGACTGGATAATGGATTCTATGTTAAACTTCACAGGTGGTAAATTATAGTGGGATGAAGGCAATGAAACCAAAATTGTGCATGGTGATACTCAAGATAGGGTCCACAAGACAAACTATAAAAAACAAGACTACAAGTGAAACTATGTACAGAGGTAGAAAAAGGGAAGTAGAAAAAAAATAGAGAATACCTAAAATATGAGATGCACCTACAAAAATGGAACTTCATGAGTAAATCTAGTTGTATTTGAAGGTTATTTTAGACCCAAGCTAATAACCTTATAAATTCACCATTATTTTTCTTGTTGTGCTTCCTATTATTTTATTTTTCTTGACCCAGCCTAGTAGGAAGCCTATCATTATGTCGTCTACCAATTTCCAATATTTTAAGATTTTCCTCAATGAGTCATTTCTTAATGGTGAAAGGTGTTTATCAACTATGGCCTAAAAATAGGTGTATGCTCTAATATGAATTATGTGATTTTTCACTTCATCATAATTTACAATCTAGGTGGATAATGCAAGTACCATTGATCTGACTTAAGGTAGCATAAGCATTGATGTGTGTCCCATATTCAATACTGATGATCTAAAGTCAATTTACTACTGCTACCCTTTTACTTGTTGTGTTATATATGGATTTTATAGCTTCACTTCAATCTACTTTTACACTTGTTCCATTGGGCTTCACAGTCATTACTTCTAAAAAGACATTATGGTACAACTATACAAAAGGGAACAAAAAGAAACACAATGCATGGACATGTAATTTTCTTATTTTTCTAATCACCCTCTGGTGATGTAAGTTTTTGTGTATCTTCATCTTATTGATGCTCCCTTTGTGTAGATGTTCCTGATGATTCCCCATGCTATGAAATAGCCCTATATGGAATGACTATTTGAAGTCATTGACACATATTTTCCCAAACATTTGGAGGGGGGTTTGAATTCCTTTGAGTTTTGAGATAACTCCATTTAGCCTAACAACATAGTAATAAGGAGGGTCATTGTACCTCTCAACTAGATATTATGTCTTTTATAGGAGATGAGAAAGCTTATAATAAAGTGCAAAAAAATTCTCCACATCCAATGATTTGGGTAGTGAGTCAATATCACTTTGGTATTTCATATGTATTTCAAATAACTGGGTGAGTTCTTCATGCTTGCACTAGACCAAATTATCATCCTAGAAATTGGGTGCACCTAAGAACTTGAGGTCCTTTACAATGGTGCTCATATCATCGACCTCCTTTCTAATGATAGAAAACAACTCTATTATGGTATCAATGAGCTCGTTCACTTGGTAGATATGGTGCATAAGAATTATCTAATATTCTACATACTAATTACATTGTGCCTTCAAGGCAGGGAAGTTATTAGGGTATCTCCGTATTTTTTGAACTTTTGTGCTTCCTAAAATTTGTATATTAGAGCCTTTTCTATCCTTTCTATTGTTAGGAGGGAAAACTAAAGGGATTGATTTCATTGATAAAAGTGGTTACAATATATAGGCATAAGCCTATATTCAACACATGACACTTGTCAAGTGAAACTGACAAGTGTCAAGGTGAAGGCATAGTGCACTTTAACTCTAACATTTCCCCTTAAAGTGCACTATCCTAACTAAAGAAGAAACAAAACAAGTCAACATTAGGTAACATTCCCCCTTAATGTTGACATCTTGAAAACAACCGATCATCCTCTCTTATTGCTGATTTTTTCTAGGCTCATGCTCTGTGCTCTTGGCTCTCCAACTATGAATAATGCTAGATTCACTGTGTATACATCTCGGTCTTTTGCCTCAGGGTCAGCCACTTCCACAAGTTTGTTGCCACTGGGTTAGCTGTTTAAGTGCCTCAGGGTCATCATGGGTGCCTCAGGGTCAGCCACTTCTGGGTCTGTTGCCTCTGTAGGTCATCCTCAAAGGATGTTGCCTCTCGTAGGTCACTAACTAGATTCACCATGATTATGAAATCCCTCCTCATGGTGAAATCAATATAGAAGGTGTCGGTCTCTACCAAAAATGCACCTAATACAAAGGAAAAACGAGCCATGAAATACAATAAAATGAGCCATAGAAGCCAAATATAGAGGAGAAGAAGAAAGAAGAGGAGAAGAGAATCTTCTGAAGTGTCTTCGTCTATAGTCTTCAGAAGTAGATCCAAAAAAAATGTTGGGTAGAGTCTAGGGTGTCTATGTCTGTAGTCCCTAGAATAAGTGTCCTTATTGTAGTCACCTCATATTACTGGAATGCATGGGTAACCAGCCACTGCATCCGCCAAGTAGATAGAGGAGGCTACTAAATACGAGGTTCACTTACAAGTGCCTTGGGAGTGTCGGGTACAACCGAGAGTGCACTCCAAGGTAGAAAAATTTTGAGGCTAAAAAACTTAATTGAAATAGCATCAAAATTACAATATGACACCACCATTGTGTTCGTCGCAGAAAAACATTTCCAACGACTATAAATACCCCTATACTTGCATTATCAAAGAGGGCCTTCATCATGTGGAAAAACCATAATGCCTATCTAAGGCAGCAAAAATAAACCTCAGGAATATCATATTCCTGGCATCGCACTGTGGCAGAATAAAAAACAAACTCAATTTCCCTCACAGGGGAATTACATGGGCCATGTAGGCCTTCCACTTTCCATGTGGAAAAAAAAATAGGGCCAATAAAAAAAAACTCCATCATGATTTGAAATTTTCCCTCCAAGGAAAAAGTTATAGGCCATGCGTGCGTCAATGTGGCATGGTGTAATCAGGCCGAAGGACTCGACTTGACGACAATTTGAGCTTCAAAGAGGAGTAGAAGCTTGCTGTATGTGTTGAAGAAAATTTGTCTTGCACGCCAAACAGATAGGTGAGAAAGACGAGGAAAGCCACTAAAGCTATGTCGTAGTTCACCTACCATTGTCAATAAGGGCCCAAATTTTTTTGACAATAGTGACTTTCTTTTTTATTTGAAAGTTCTCCTCACATCCTCATAAAATTAGTTAATATGTTGGCATCTAGTTTTATAAAAACTCTAAAATTAAGCATTTTGTGCTAGAGCACAATTCAGATGGGTGATCACTTGGGAGTTCTAGAGCTACACACTTTTTTGAAGGTCATAATATTTTTTGCTATCTTGAAGGACTTATTGAATGTAATTCCCTTGTAAGGGAAAATTGAGAGACTATTTTTTTTCCGCCAGAGAGCGATGCCGCCATAGTGCGAGGTTTTAGTTGTTGTCTTGGAGAGGCATGTTGTTTTTCATTATGATGAAGGCCCCTTTGATAATGGAACATAGGGGTATTTATAGTCATTGGAAATGTTTTTCCACGATGGACACAATGATGGTGTTATATTGTAATTTTGAGGCTATTTCAATTGATTTTTTTAGCCTCAAAGTTTTTCCACCTTGGAGTGCACTTTCGGTTGTACCCGACACTACCAAGGTAATTTTATTTATGATTCTTGTACCTAGTGAATTTTTCTATACACTTGGCGAATGCAGCGGCTAGTTACCCATGCATTTTGGTGGGATGACATGGTCACAATAAGGACACTTACTCTAGGGACTATAGACATAGACACCCTAGACTCTATCCAAGGTTTTTCCGGATCTACTTCTGAAGACTACAAACGAAGACACTTCAGAAGATTCCTTTCTATTCTTCTTTCTTCTTCTCCTCCATATTTGGCACTATGGCTCATTTTATTGTATTGAGTGCATTTTCGGTAGTGACCAACACTCTTATATGGCTCATTTTTCCCTTTGTATTAAGGTGCATTTTTGGTAGAGACCGACACCTTCTAGATTGAGTTCACCATGAGGAGGGATTTCATACTCATGGTGAATCTAGTCAGTGACCTATGAGAGGCAACATCCTCTGAGGATGACCTACAGAGGCAACAGACCCAGAAGTGTCTGACCTTGAGGCACCCATGATGACCCTGAGGCACTTAGATAGGAGGGAAAACTAAAGGGATTGATTTCATTGATAAAAGCAGTTACAATATATAGGCGTAAGCCTATATTCAACACATGACACTTGTCAAGTGAAACTAACAAGTGTCAAGGTGAAGGCATAGTGCACTTTAACTCTAACATCTATCTTGTTTCTAGCTGGCCTAGTAGTAGAATCGATTCATTTCAGCTTTGTATAGAAAGGAGAAAAAGTTAACAAAATCCCACTCCATTTATTTTTAAGCAGTAAAGTCTCAGACTTATTTGAGGTAATATTTAGAGATTGCTTTTTTGGATGGCTTATCCCTTTCATGCTACAATTCATTCACAACTATGGAAAAGGCTTCCTCTTGTTCTACCAGTTTGCTCTTCACTTCAGCCAATGTTGAAATTTCCTGATCCTATTCTCTTGTATTCTCTTCAATTCAACTTTCAACTCTTTGATCTATTTTTCTTTCAACTGTACCTCTTTCTCAGGAGTGGCCTTATCAATAATACCCTTTAACCTAATGATGTCATTCTTGAGGGTACTATTATCTATCTTTTTCTTTGCTAGCTTAGTCTCTAGGTATCAATTTTCTTTTGGTCGACTACCAAACTCCTTTCTATTTTTCTAGATTGCACAATCAATTTATCTATCTCTGCATGTATGACTTGAGTAGTTTTGATCTTTGATATGGTCGAGATATTTCTTCTAAAATATTGTATCTCTTGATATTTTGGCCTCATCATAGTAGTAGGCTTCTTCACTTTTGGCTTGGTAAAGACATTGATCCTTTATTCCCTGATGGGATCCACTATATCATAGCCTATGGTTATAGCTTCTTCCTCTTTTCCTTGCAATCGTTCAAATTGCTCTTCTTTATCCCTCCATATTTGTTGGTTTTTTTTCCAACTAAATAGTGGATAAGATCTCTGGAAGTGGTTCTTGGGTAGCAACTAGGAGGACCAAAGTGACCAAAAAAATTGGTATGGGGATAAGAGGGTAAGATAGTATGTATTTTGCAAGGGGAGTAATTGCTTGTAAACCTTACCCTATTTTGGTTATAGATGGAGTAGATAAAATCAAAGCACAAGGGGGTGAATCTTAGAGGGTGAACTATTGGTATAGCATAATAGACTCAATTAGTAGTGTGGTAATTGATTGAGTGGGTAGGGCTTGTGAAGTGATGCGTGAACTGGGAGAGGGATTCTTCCCTACTTCAATTTTAGCTATTATAGGTATCATATCAGAAGGATATAAAAATTGATGATAAATGGAGATTAATATTTCCAAGGATGAAGGACTTGAGGGAAGATGTAGTTTAGGAGATATACCTATGTCTTGTGCTTCCAACTTTGTCCCCTCCATATGCGAGGTTTGTGCTAGTTTTGCTTTGAGTTTAGTTCTTTGTGCCTGTTTAGCTTTCACCTATGCAATTGCTACTTTGCATATTAGTGCTTTCTATTACAATTCTTGCCTCTTTCGTTTCTTCTTTTCTTTTTATTCCTCCAATAATTTTCTTTCTTGCAACCTTACTAGTTTCATAGACCCCCATACTTAATCGATCCTTTCGCTTATTACCATATTTGGAGCTTTGATCAAAATATTTAGGCTAAACTTTCGAGGATAATTTAGGTACTTTATGTGGAGTTGATCTTATAATATCAACTGCATGTGGTTTTTGGGGAAAATATTCTTCTTTTACCTCAACTTTATCTTTTGATCATTCCTCTTCCTAATATATTATGTCATTAATAGTTAGCACCCTTAATATTTTTTAAAAGAGTTATTTTTATTATTTTATTTCCAGTTGATATACTAAACATCAAACTCATAATTAAATCAATCATCAGTGTTCTTATTGTACTTCACCTTCTTGCTCAAATTTTGTTCACAACGCATTACCCACCATTCCTTAATTTTGTGGTCTTCCTAGTCTATGCTATGAATGACTATGTCCACAAGGCTGGGATCTAGAAATTGATTTGCATTTCTTTCAAGGTCATATACCTGCTCATATTTGAAGCAACTTCTCCATGGGCATATATTCTAAATTTCCATATATTTGAGTGGTGCTACCTAACCTTCAGCTAGGTTCTTATACCTTCCAATGTCCAATCATCGTAGATGCTTGAATCTAGGTACCTTAACATTTTTTTTTAGACTTTTAGTCATGATAACATATGGGTCATAATGCCACATGTGCAGCACTATCGACAACTTCAAATTAATGAGCATATATTCCAAACTTTTATACTGCAATGGATATCTTTTAGAGATTATGACATGTTTAAATTTAAGATGAAACCTGAACACTAAAATATTTTTGACCCTCTGACCAAGACTCTACTCTATTAGGTAGGCCTATCTGTAAAATTGAATATGAACATCTAATTGAGCATGTAATAGGGCAATAAGTAAGGGAAATTTGACCCAGGTGTTGTAGGTGAGTTGGAGAGGAGAGGGCAATCCTCCAAGGGAGGTCCTAGGTTCGAATCTCCACCCTACCAAAAAGCTGAAATGGGTACCCAAATCCAATTGATAATGTTGGTGCGGGCAGGGCTGGGTGCGACTCCCGGGTGACTTTGATGGTATAGAACCCCCTATTTGTCGTCTCTCAGACCAAGGCAGCCCCACAAGGGGTTTTTCGCTAAAAAAAAAAAAGGAACTTTGAGAATCCAAATAGTCCGACGATGGTCCCCTCTTCTAAAAAGTACCAGTACCCTTTTTGTTAGGATTTTCCTTTCAAAATATCCTCAACTTCCTCTAAAATGTGGGGGCAATTGCCATGGATCATTTTTAGTGTTGGTCCTAATAATTACCTATTAAATTCAAGATATGAACTGCTATCTCTTAGTACGTGAGTCCAGTCCAATACTAAATAGTTCACACCTTGTTCATCTATCTTTCATAGTTCTATATTATTTTTATTTATCGAAGTGATGTAAAATAGGAAAATCTAAGCTACATATGATGGATATGTAAATAATTTACACCTCTTGTTCTTCATTACCCTCAATTGTTCATGCATGCTAAGAGCTAGATACTCAGCCCAATCCATTGTGACATGCATGAAGGCATAAATGACTGGATTCACTATACCCATATGATAAGGGTACATTATTGCATCCATTCTCATCCCCAAGATGATTTCTAGCATTGAGAATACTGGTTGCACTTCCTCATTTAACTTTGTTAGCCTTCTATTTTTGGTCATAAATTCATCTAAAAATTTACCTCCTATCTCAACAAGTCAATATTACAATGACTAATTTTCTAGATATAATTTTTGGTCTTCTAGCACAATTATCTTTAGCTTGGTGCTTGAATGTTCATTTACCATGAAAAAATGCATCAAGAGTTCCCTATCTATGGCAAAAAGTGGTTCAAACTGAGAATTGCATACAGTGGTTGTGTTAACATCATAAAACTTAATTATCTCATGGATAAGTTCTATACATGGGTGGACAACCTCAGGTATGAATTTTCTAAGCTTTGGATGATAGGGATCACCGACCTTATGATTCTAAAAAAATGTCTTCCTTCTTTTATCGCAATCGATTAAAGGGATCCATATCTTGGGCATGATTGTGAGCAGTGGATCATGGATTTCCACTAGATCATTAGATAACTCACTTGTGGTCTTCTATGCAATGGTGCTCTTCTTTCATCTACCCATTTATTTCTAGTTTTGTTTCTATTTTTGACTTCTACTCCTCTTGAAATAATTAGGGCTCGTTTCTATACTCGGTACTTAGAAAATATCATGAAGGAGAGAGTGCTTTAAAAGGTACAATGAATTTATAATGTTTGAACTAGCCCTTTACCATTTAGAGATGTTAATGGCTTTGTGTGATAGATTTGTGCATGTTGATAAAAATCTATTCAAGAAATTTATTACCCATTTTCGAAGTCTAACACATAGGAGAGGAAGGAGTGTTGTCGACCTATAAAATTCTATTGCAATTTTTGATAACCAATGGTTTCTCAACTTGGGATACATTTTTTCATAACTACTCCTGACAAGTATGGTTGTAGTTGCATAATTTTACATATCTACAATTTCTATAATATCTCACCAAGATCACCAATCATTGTAAATTAAATGCTCCACACTATACATGGCAGTTTATGTGACCAATGACCTTGTTGTGTTTGCTAAATCATGGGTGGTTTATGGTTACTAAGAATTGTTAACTATATTGTTAGATGTGTCATGCAATACCAACCATTTTCCAAACTTGTTGATTAGTGCCTCAGTTAGGATGTAGTGAAGTATCACGTAGTTTGAGATACCAATTGGGTGGTTGTTCTACCCACTTTTGGACATTAATATTGGAAAGTTCCACTATGGCTAGAAAAGACAAAAAATCTATTTACATGGAATGTACACGTGTCATATTTACATATGTGCAAGATGAGTATCATTTTTCCTAAGCATAATGCTTCATATGTTGATTTTTTACTAGGATTAAGAGTAAATGGTCATCTAGGTATCTCAATTCAAAGGTGTTTTGGTTCTTCTTTGGCCTTATTATGTATTATCTAGACCAAATTGAATCAAATATTTTATGTGTCATTTTTTACTCTATTCACATCTAACCTAAGCACCAGGTCACCTTCTTCGAATGTCTTTGTCATGGATTTTCTATAGAACCAGTGCTTGACAACTATATTGTGGAAGCAAAAATTATTATATACATGCTCATGCTCTTATTTTAATTGGATCAGTTTGACCATTCTTCTTTTGATCGATTATAGGTCATCCAGACAAATTTCTTTAATTAATCGTAGTGTCGAAAGCTCTAGATTGATTGGTAGCACAACCTCCTTGTTGTAAACTAAAGCATATGGAGAATTATTTAGGGCCTTTTTATTGTGATCCATTTAGTCCAAAATGCCTGATCCAATAACAATTTCCAACTTCTAGGGCTATCTTGAATAGCCCTCCTAATGATTTTAAGCAAATTCTTGTTTGTAGATTCTACAAGAGCATTCTCATAAGGGTAATAATTTTATGAGGAGTTCCAATAAATCTCACATATTATTAAAAAATCAATGGTTTCAACCCCTATGAAACATCATGAATTATTTGATACAATAGTTGTTGGGACGTCAAATCTAGTGATTAGTCTTTCCATGAATTCAATCATAGTATCTTGATCAACATGCTTCATAGCTTCCACCTCAGTCCACTTTGTGAAATAGTCAATTATTGTTAAAATATATTTATGTCTAGTAAATGAATTTGGATTAATTACACCAATAAATTCTAATCCCCATTTCTAAAAAGGTTCTTCCACAACTATCGACTATAATGATATTACTAGGTGTTTACCTCTACCTACAAATCTTTGACAATTTTCACAAGCTTTGGCCCATGCATCGACAATAATGGTCGACCAATAATATCTGACCCTCATAATATTTACTGTGGTAGTTTTCCTGGAGTAATGGCCTCCTGAGAAACCTTTGTAGAATTGCTCAAGTACTTTTGAAGAACATAAGCTTATACAGATAGGGGGTGAACAGTATAAGATAAAAAAATTTACTTTTTAATCCAAATTATAACAGTAATAATATCAAAGTAGTAAACAATGCACACATAATCACACACATGAGAGGCATGATTTAACATGGTTCACCCAATGTGGGCTACTCCATGGAGAAAATAATATTTCTAAAATTTCCTAATGAATATTTTGGAAATCAAATTCCTATTGCAATGTTTATGGACCTTTGTCCAAAGGAGACACCAATCCCCTTATGTTCAAGTTTGTGGATCTCTCTCCATAGGAGACATTTGTCCCCACTACTCTGGTTTATGGATCTCTCTCCATAGGAGACCTCTATCCCCACTACTTTGGTTTGTGTATCTCTCTCCATAGGAGAACTCTATCCCCTCTGCTCTTCTCAAATCTGCTCATAAATTTGATTTAATATTCTCACAACACTATATTAAACCTACTCACAAGTATACCTCTAAATTTCTCACAAGTATACCTAAAATCTGCTTAAAATTCTACCTCAAATTTGCTCAAAAGTCTACCTCAAATCTGCTCAAAAGTCTACCTCAAATCTGCTCAAAAGTCTACCTCAAATCTGCTCAAAAGTCTACCTCTAACCCGGTCACAAATATGCCTCAAACCTACTCAAAATTTTGCCTCTAATATGCTCATAATCTTTGCTCAATTTTTCTATAATACATTCTTATAATTACTCATAACACATGCTCAAAACGGTTTCACAAATATACAAAAACTTATCTTCAAACATAGCACAAGTGGTTCACAATATCTAGCACAAATGTCTCAAACTATTTCAATAATAGAAGCACAATTTTTCTCAAACTTTAACACAAATATTTCCACAATCATTCAACAATGAAGTGTAAATCCTAACTCAAATATTCCAACAATGCTTATCAAACAATCCTTTTATCTCCACCTTATGTTCCAAAACATTCACTTCAATAAAACACTTTAAACAAGGAATAATGTGCCCATACCTCTTAATTGCTCTTATGGAGATATGTCTTCAAAAATCTATCTCATAAACAATTGATCTTTTTAGTGCCACTTCAAGAGTTAGATATAAAAATACTTTCTCAAAACATCCATATGAATTTCCTTCTCAAAAGATATTTCACCATACAAAAATTATAATTAAATATCAAACCACTATAACACCTTATTACTCCTATTCTTGCATGACAATACTCAACAAAACAAACCAAAAATTACACACATAAATTTCTCATATACACCTTATACCTCCTTATGAAAATAATACACTTTTATAATTTCAATAAGAACAATAAAGTATCACTTCATCTCATGCATCAACAAGGCACTAGTAGTATGAAATTTAATTTCCACCCTCTTGTTAAATCAAAAACTAAAATCAATTTATTATCCTTATGGCTCCCTATTAAATTCACCTCAAAACACTAAAAAGTAATTAACCCTTATAACTCCCAAAGTCAAGAATCATATGCATACCTTAAAAAAACTTTACCCTAAGCATTATCACTGCTACTCGAACCTGCAACTCCTCACTGCACCAAGGGAAAACACCACATGGGCTAGCCATCCACACAAGCACAAAGGAGCACGTGCTCCTACTTCTTCACCAAAACCGGCACAAAAATCCTCGACCAAGAAAAAAGGACTCCCCGTGATTTGAACGTCGAACCTGCTGCCTACAACGTGCTCCATAAGCCAAGCTTACCAACTATGCTATCCACCCATGTTGGATGGAATCGAGTGTCCTTTGTCTTGACTACACACTGCCCTCGAAACTCGTAAAAGCTCTTTTCTACCTCCACCACTTTCCAAATGAATAGCAAATATCAGATATTAATTTTCGGTGTAATCACTAACTTTGGCTTTGAAAAAAATTAACCCTTTTATACACTTTTATCCTTTGACTTTGGATTTCGGCTCAACTTGCAAATTTGAATTTTGGTGCCATATAAACCTTTTAAAAATATTATAATAATTTAAATCTAAGGTAGATTTAAATATTATAATATATTTTTTAACCTTTGGGCCCTTTTTAATTTTTAATTATTATAATTATTTAAATATTCATGGATTTAAATATTATAATATTTTTTTCTTCTTGGACCTTTTCTTTGGATGAAAGTATTTGCCATCATAAAACCTCTTCTTTTTTCTTTTGCAAATGCCACCATGGTAAAACCATTAAAATTTTATTTTCCTTGACATAAATTACAACCAATGTCATTAAATTATGCCATTAATTCTTTGACATCAATGACAACAATATACTCAAAATTTCTAACAATATCCCCCTTTGTCATTGATGGCAACCCTTTTCTAAAAATTCCTTTTACAAACCACTTGATTCCAAATCGACTCCCCCTAAGAAATTGCTCCCCCTAACTGAATGGTCTCTCCCTTAATCAAATCTCTTCCCTTTTGACATCAATGGCAAAGGGACTCCTTTGGGGCTAAAGATAAGACTCTTAGCTTAGCCCCCTCCCCACCTCCTCTCCTTGAGGTGATTAATTTTGGGGTGGGAGTAAAACTACTCCCAATTTCCTTCTAAGATACTCAAAAGTTTCCTTTGAAAGTGGCTTAGTGAAAATATCCACAATATGTTCCTTTGTAGTAACATATTCCAATTTGACTTGCTTATCCATCACCTATTATCTCAAAAAATGGTGTTTATCGAAATGTGCTTGGTCCTAGAGTGCATCACTGGATTTTTTGAAATGTTTATAGCACTTGTAATATCACATAGTATGGATATGGGATGATCATGCTCTATCTTGAAGTCATTTAAAGTTTACTTCATCCATAACACCTGTGTACAACAAGCAATCGTTGCAATGTACTCTACCTCTACTATGGATAAGGATGTTGTGTTTATTTCTTGCTTAGCCAAGAGACTAAACAATCTCCAAGAAAGAATGCTCCTCCACTTGTGCTTTTTTTGTCATCAATACTGCTCGCCCAATATGCATCTATATATGCTATGAGAGTGAAATTATCAGTTCTAGGATACAAGAGTCCAAAATCCATAGTCCATTTTAAAAACTTGAGAATTCTCTTTACTTCTAGTACATGTTTTTCCTTTGGTGCTACTTAAAATCTTGCCAGTAGTCCCACTGCCTGCATTTTATCTGGTCTTGTAGCTATAACATATAGTAAACTGCAAATCATAGATCTATACAATGTTTGATTTACTTGAGGAGATTCATCATATTTACTCAACTTGCATCCTGTAACCATGGGGGTACTTACTGGTTTGTAGTCTTCTAATTTGAATTTATTTAGCATTTTTATATACTTGGTTTATGATAGAAATACACCCTTCTCTAATTATGAAATCTATAGTCCAAGAAAGAAGGACAACTCACCAAGCATTGAAATTTCAAATTCATTTTGCATACTCTTTGTAAATTTCTAACACATCTTATAATTATTACCTCCAAAAATAATATCATCCACATAAACAACCACAATTAGTAAGTCATTTCCTTCATTTTTTTATGTATAAATTGTTATCAACTATTCCTAACCTAAAACCCTATTCCTGGAGATACTTATCCAACCTTGAATACCAAGCTCTAGGAGCTTGCTTTAGTCCTTAAAGATCCTTCTTTAATCTACATACATAATTTGGCTTATCAATTAGGCTGAACCCCTCAGGTTTCTCAATGTAGACCTCTTCTTCCAAGACACCATTGAGAAAAGCTTATTTAACATCCATTTGATATACTTTGAAGTTTTTGAAATTTGAGAAGGCTAAAAACATCCTTATGACCTCAAGTCATGTAACAGGAGTAAATTTTTCATCAAAATAAATCCCTTCAACCTGTGCATAACCTTTACATACCAATATTGCTTTATTTTAGACTACTTGACCATATTCATTTAACTTTTTTTTCAAAACCCATTTAGTGCCAATTACATTCTTATATTTTGGTCATGGGAAAAACTCCCAAGTCTCACATTTTTCTATTTGATCCAATTTTGCATCCATTGACTTGACTCAAAAATTATCTTCTCTTGCCTCATTGAAATCCTTAGGCTCAATTTTAGACAACAAAAAAATATTTGCATGCTCACTTGTTCCTATTATCTTCCTCCTTGTCTGTCTTTCATTTAGATTTCCAATAATCAGATCTCTTGGATGATTTTTTTGCATATACCTGGATGGATTCTTAGGTGGTGCTCTTTGTATTTCCTCTTCTTATGATTCTTCACGTAATTCTTCTTGGCAAATTTATTCTTCTTGATACACAAGTTTTTGAGCTGGTTCTTTTGACCCTATCTTTTCATCAACTATCACATTTATAATTTCCATAATTGTATGTGTCCTCTTATTATAGCACCTATAATATTTACTCTTAGTGGAATAGCCATGGAAAATACCCTCATCACATCTTGAATCAAACTTACCCAAATTTTTCTCTTCCCATATTATGTAGCATTTGCTTCCAAATTTTTTGAAATATTTTATAATAGCTTGTCTCCCTTTCTAGAGCTCATATGGTTTTTTGTGATGATTTTCTCTTACTTGAACTCTATTGATGATATATATTTTTGTATGAACTACTTCTCTCCAAAAAACCATCTAAAATATTAGACTCATTTAACATAACTCTGGCCATATTCTTAACAGTCCCATTTTTCCTTTCAACTACTCCATTTTTTTGAGGAGTTTTTGCTTCTGAATATTCTCTTTTGATCCCATGTTGTTCACAAAATTCTATGAATTCACCTGAAGTAAATTCCCCTCCTCTATATGATATTAAACACTTAATCCTTCTACTTGTTTCATTTTCTACTAATTCTTTCCATGCCTTGAAATTCTCAAATGCTTTTGATTTTTATTTTAAGAAAGCTACCCAAGTCATTCTGGAGAAATCATATATAAATAACATGAAGTAACTTCTACCTTGTAGACTCTTTGTCCTTGTAGAAACACATAGGTCAGTGTGAACTATTTTCAATGGTTCAAATGATGTAAATTATTTTGACTTGAAACATGTTCTTGTTTGCTTTCCATACTGACATTGTGCACAAATTATATTTTATGGCCTTTTTATCTTGGGTAAATCTCTAATTGTCAACTTGTTTCTTATTTTCACTATGTTGTGAAAGTTCAGATGACCCATTATTCTATACCATAACCAACTCTTATCTTCTTGTGATAAGAAATACTTTTCTCCCTTAATATCACTTAGCATGTAGAGATTGTTTGTAGTTCTAATGGCATCTATAATGAGCTTTCTAGTTTTAGATTTTTTGATCTCACATCTATTTGGATGAAAAGTGATCATGTGCACCTGATCACAAAGTTGGCCTACACTTAGTAAATTTTGCCTCAATCCCTTGACATACAATACATTCTTTGTCTTTGTTTTTCCATTATCTAAACTCAAGGTTCCTTTCCCACAGATTTTGTTGATCCATTGTCACCAAATTTTACTGATCCTCCATTAATTTCTTTAAGTGCAAGAAATTTAATCTTGTCCCATGTTATATGACTTGAAAAACCACTATTTTCTCTTATATTTCACATGAAGAGTTGTTTGTACTAACATTGACTTTACTTTTTCTTGCTCTTTATCTCTCTCCTAATTATTGAGGTTGTATTCTTTTGATCCTTGTAACCCTCCTTTTTGGTTAATTTAGGAAATATAATTTTACACCATTTGGTCTTGTGCCCAAAGTTATTTCATTTGTAACATATGAAATTGTCATTCATGAGAGGTGCAAAAGAATTGAAATTTCTATCAACATTATCTCTCACATAAACAATGTAATGTACAACTCTATGACCATATTTGTTACATGAAAAACAATAGCCATGGAAATTTAGACACCAAATCCTAGCCATTAATCCTTCATCCTAACCATCCTACCACCCACTTGTCCACCACACACCTTTCCCGCCACTCATTTAACCATTTCATGCCTTTCCCGCCTTCAAAAGGCCCACTTTAGCCCTTTCCCGCCACTTTTTGACCCCTTTGGACTTAATTTATATTTATTTTATATTATTTATATTTAATATAATATTTTATTATTATATTTTAATATATTTATTATAAAATATATATATTTAAACCCAATTAACCTCAGCCATTAGATTTAATCTAATCTCAGCCATCCATCTTCATTAATCCATGCCACACTTAAAGTACAATCTCAGCCTTAGGATTTGATTTAATCTTAGCCACACGATCAAAAGTGTTAAGCTAAAACCCTAAGAAAACCCTAGGTTGGATTATAAATAAGGGCATTTGCAAATGCTCAAACCCTGGAATGTTCTCACCCTTGGAGAGATTGTTGAAGAAGCCCTTGTGAAGCAGAAGGTTGTAGAGCCATTGAAGATCCAAACCCTAGCTTGCCATAGGACTTCCACCATTCCAGCCACTTCCACATCCATCCTCCATTGCCATCATAATCCTCCATCCATATTCTATCACCATCATCATACCCTATCTGCCACTTTCCTCGCATTCCCGTGATCTACTATTGCAGATCAAACCCTAACCCGTAGGCTCACTACAGAGCCTACCATACTCCAAAGCTTGCCAAGCACTCACCAGAGCCTGCCATATCGTAGGCTCACTCTAGAGCCTACCAAGCTCACACCAGAGCCTACCAAGTGCACACTAGAGCCTATCATAATCATCAAACATGAACCAGAGTCTATTGCATCAAATCATTAGGTGTTGTTAGAGCATCCTACCACCAAATCTACAACAAATAAAAGCATCAAGTCCAACAAGGTAAATCACCATTTTATTATTTTATTGCATATCTATAGTTTTTGTATGCTTGTATTCATTCAGAACTAGGGTTTTATTGATAACTAAGGATCTCACCCTATGGATCCCTCACATGTATTACTAATCCCCTATTTTGTTTGTATGTGTGTAGATCTATAGGTTCTCATTCATTATTGGATAGTTGTTGAAGCTAGAGTGGCTCAAAATCGGATATCTCACAAGCCCACTCAATATATTGGGAGTGAAGCACATTGAAGACACTCAAATCTGTATAGCTAGGGTTTAAAAGAACCCTAGAAATTGTATATATTGTATCAAAATCAATTCTATTAGGATAGAATAATTGTAACAAGGAGTTTTTAGCTTCCCCATTTATATTAAATATATAATATTTTGTGCAATTATTTGTCTCTCTTAAGTTATTTACTTTTATATCTTGCATAGTATCATATTTTTAGCTCTACAAATGGTGATCACGGTGGGACCCCACAAGGGTTTCATTTATTAATCTGATTTACTTTGCTGATTTCATTTTGTTTCTATTTATTATAGGTTTTTTAGAAGCAAAAAATTCATCGATTCCACCGATTAGGGTTTCTAAAGAATTTTGCAATAGTTGCAGAAGGTGCATAGGTTCTTTGCAGCACCTACTGAATATCACAGGTGCCTAGCCATGCCTGGCGATAAGTTGAAGCAGAGCGTAGGCTTCTGAGTAAGTCCCATAGCCCCTATTTCAAATTTTTGATTTACGTATTCTATTTTTCTGCATGATTTTTAGATTTTGGATATAAAAAGAATATAAATTAAGTAATATAGAAAATAATTCATAGTAGATTGCATTTAGGGTATTTTATGCATACATTCACATAGTTTAAATTTCCTATTTTAAAATATACAAATTCGAGTGATTGCTTGCATATTTTGTTTGCATTTGAAACTAAAGAGCATCCTTAGAATTTGCATTTTTAAGAGTTAAATACTGCTTTATTTTGCATATCTAAATAGGAACAATATTCAGATGCAAAAAGTAATCCTGCCCTAGGGTGACACCTTTGGCAGAGAGGTGGACGAACCCTCCGGTTGCTATCTAGGTAGGGGGTCTTAAGCGGTGTACTTCACGCTCTTTAGGTGAAATTTACATTCTGATATTGGATTCTGATTTAGATGAGTAAAATTGGTGATCTTTAGCATTGTTTGAACACAATAAAGAATAGGAAACTTTAAAATCAATCACACACTACATGTTTTACTCTAAAATAGTAGTGGCTGGATTTCATCACCAGCCATTGCTTGAGATTTGGTGATGGTGGGGGTCATTTCCATCCACCAATATCTACCTTAGACACCATAGGTCACCCCCGAGCAAACTTGTTGGAGGTCATTACCAACAAGAATCTCGTTGCCCTTGCTAGCCATAGTTTTTACCTTTGTTTTTATTAAGCAAGATTAGAACATCAAAACACACAAACCTATCACTCTAAAAGGAATTTCACATTAATGAAGAAAATAATTAATGTATGAGGTAAGCCACACAAGGTAACAACTTAGCATTGATTGTTTCTTTCATTTCTAATTCTGTACAAGTTTCAGTTTTTGTGTTCATTTTGATAGTTCTAAGTTTTGATTTATTTACTTTATGGTATTAACAAGAAATCAGAAGAAAGTAATAAATCAAAATAACTTAATGGAAAACACTTCCAATCACCCTGCTACTTCAGTGGAAAATCCATCCAATGAGGTACAAACTACTTCATCTGGGCCTTCATACCCATCCATACCACAAGTAGGTTCCCATCCACACAATGTGGAACATCACACCACCCACATAGACATGGACAAGGTAGAGGCTATCTACAAGGCCTCTAACTATGTTCTTGAGCCCCTTAGTCAAGACTATGATGAACAACTAGACTTGGCTACAACCTGTCCATCCACCACCACCCAAGGATATCATAATTCTACCTATGAATATGGTATACCTTCTTCTTCTAGCCCAACCCAAAACACAAGTGTTTTTAACACTTACCCTTCATCTAGCCATATCCAAACCTATTCCAATCCCTTGTATGAGGAGTATGTGAATGCTGCCTCACAAGCCCCAACCTCCCAAGTTGCCACATCAAGTGTAACTTGTGCCATACCCATTTATTCTAATCCATCTCCTTCACTTCCTTCATATTCCAATCCAACCACAACCATGTCAATGTCTACCATGTTCGAACAAGAGCTACAGGATATATCAGGTTATACGAACAAATTGCTCTCATAGCTTAGAAAGGCTAAGCAACAAGTTCACATAGACCCTATGATCCAGGTGGTTCCAACCCAAACCATCATAGCCAATCAAAATCATTGGTACCCCAATATTTGTTTCTCCCTATCCCCCAATCCATAATCAATCATAATCCAACATGGGTACCCCAATATTTGGTGGTTTCCATCCCCAATCCTCCACCAATTCATACCCCAACCCAACCAATTACCATTTCTTCTAGCCAACCTCTCAACCAATTCTTCCAACATCCTCCTCATCAATCATCTCCTTCTTTCATTCATCAATCTTCACCCCATATTCAAACCAATCCATTCCACCAAAATCGACTAATCACTCCACAACATTTTTCTTCCAATCCATCTCCCAATCATCAGGTAATCCAAGGCTTCCAAATTCCTGGGGAAGATCCTAGGATACAGGCCATGCAAAAACAAATTGATCAGTTGATGCAGAACACCCTTGGCATGTCAAGCCAAAAAATGACCTTAAGCCAATTGATTCACCAACCAATTCATCCTTCGATGCCATCACCGCCATATCCGATAGACTTCACACTACTGAAGTTTGATAAATATAGGGGAACCGAGGACCCTAAGGAGCATGTGAGCTCATTTTTTCATGCATGTTTTTGAATTCAAACCGATGATGCCCTCATGCTCCAAAATTTTCCTCAAACATTAGGGGGAGATGCCATAGAGTGGTTCAATCAGTTGCCAACACACAACATTTACACTTTTACTCAACTGATGGATCTATTCTTGGAACATTTTTCCCTAAACATTAGAAAGAAGGTCTCATTATCAGACATTTATTATCTAAAACAATGGGATGATGAACCTATCTATGATTTTGGAAACCGTTGGAGGGCAATCATAACCAAATTGCCATTCTCCCTACCAATGGATGAAATTATCAAATTATTCACCAAGAGTTGCTTAAAACCCATCTCTTGGATGCTTCAACTTAATACTTATCGCACATTTGAAGAAGCTTTAGCATAGGCTAGCATCATTGAGGAAATCAAAATCCAAGAAGGCGTCATCAAGCCTAAGAAGAAAGAATGGCAAAACAAGGGCCAATACCAAAATAATCAATCTGGCCAAAATAAATCATCACAAGCCTCTATGGCTAATACACCCAATCAAGTTAATCAAGTGGTGATGAGCCAGCCCACAATGGCTCAACAACCTATGCAACAACCAATTGCTTATCATGTGGTCCCATCAGTAACACAAGCACCAATAGTGCAAAACATAGTGCCAACTATGGAACAACCTCCCCACCGCCAATACACCCGACCTCAACATCAATACACTCCCTTAGCAGAGTCATATTCTTCCCTTTTTTGAAGGTTGTATGAAACAAACAAGTTAGCCTTGCCTGAAGTCAGGCCCGATGACCCTACAAAACATCCTAAGAATTATAGAGAACACCTATTTTACCCATACCATAGGCAAAATGGTCATGACATCAACTCTTGCCATGTTTTTAAGAACATCATCCAAGACCTCATAGAGTTGGGGGCCATCAATGTGGGTAATCCTTTAGCTCCACAAAATCAAAATTTGGGAATTTTTCAGACACCTCTGCCCAACCATGGAGAGGCCCAAACTACTGTAGGAGGTAACAACCATCAAACACCTCCTAACCAAGTCAACCATGTTCAACAATACCAAAATTTTGTAGGAGCAGTCCATGTAGTCACAAGAGGGCAAAGGCAAAATCAATAAGAATGTACAACAACCTTCAAATCCACCACCCATCCAAACATCACCAAATCCATCCCCACCAATCCATCTATCCAATCCACCAAATCAGCCCACCCTTCATCCCATAAGGCCAACGGTAACCTTAACTAGCCGGTTGACTACTAGTTTGAAAATGGCATCAACTAAATTATCTGTATATGAGCTTATCCAACAATCCCCTAGGCATAGAGAAGCTTTAATGGAGATCCTCAAGTCTATTGAGTTAGAATCCCAAGACTCTAATGCCTTCAACAATTTTGTAGGGAGTGTTAGGACATGCATGGAGCCATCCATCACCTTTTATGACTTTGAAATAAAGTCGATAACATCAGAATCCATGGATCCTCCATTGCATATCATGGCCTTGATAGATAAGAAGCCATTCAAAAGAGTCCTAATAGATATCGGCTCATCCATTAACATCATCACTACCACTTCCCTTCACCACCTCAAGCTACCACCTTCCCACATTTCCAAGTCATCATTCACCCTCAAAGCATTTAACGATGCTTTGTGTACCATAGTTGGCACTATTGTTTTGCCCATTGAAGTAGGGGCCAGAACGTTGCACACAATGTTTCATATTTTGGAAGGAACCATGGCATACAATGTACTCCTTGGTAGACCATGGATGAGGGAAATGAAATGTGTTCCTTCAATACTCCATCAATGCTTGAAATACGTTCATGATGGACAAGTCCATTGCATCCCCGTAGATGTAGAACCTTTTAAGTATTGCAATTTTATTTCAAATCCTTATGAATCCATGTTGCCTTCCACTCATTTATTTTTATCACCATCTTCATCCAATCCACCTTCTTCATCTTCTCATCCATCTTCTTCTAATCCATGCACATCTTCTTCCAAAGCTCCTATTCTTGAGGAGTTACCCATCACCGAGCCTACTAAATCATCTATTTCTTCTTGTACATGTGGTCAAGGTCAATCCACTTTCGCCACATCATACACCTCAACCATTCCTTCTTCCACAACCATTTCTTCTTCTTCATCAATACCCCATCCACCTTCTTCTAATTCCACACCATCATCCAACCCTGCTCCATCAATAGATGTTTCACAAGTCAAACTTTTAGATTGTGAAATATTTAATTCACCCACAGCCACATCCAATCCTGAGCCATCCATGCCCACATCATCCACCACATCAGCCCAAGTCAAAGTCCACATCACTAATCCTGGTATTGGTGAATACGTGGTCCAAGACGTCACCATCACACCCCTAGCCATTCCCATAGCCAAGGATTTTGGTCACCCACATGACCATCCTTTAACCATAGGTGTTGTATACGACATGGGCTCTACTCCAAATAGTATCAAATTTGTTTATGGAGGGTTAGATTCCTCAATTGGGATAAACCCACCCGATGAACCTAAAGAACCAAGACGTGCCAACATAAACAATATGACAGGATTTCCATCCCGATACTTTCACATAGTTAATTGGCAAGGTCAAGGTCTAGGTTCCCATGAACAAGGGATACATGACATCATAGATCTTCCATATCGAGGAGCACATGATCGTTCAGGCTTAGGGTACACCCCACTTTCCACAACCGCTTCCCTTGAGCAAGCTTTTCAAAAGCTTAGCCTCGAGGATGAAGATAACAACACCCATCCATTTTCCTCAAACTCCTCTCTTGAGCAAGCCCTTCAAGAGCTTAGCATCGATGAAGTGAATGAGGATGACCCCATCAATTTTTCCTACCCAATCCATGACTTCGATGAGGAAAGTTATGAAGAGTTTGAAGTAATGTCAAACGCTTCTGATGATTCTGAAGAGGATGTTCCACCCATTGTCCCCATTACCCAACAGGATGAGTTTTATCTCAGAATGTTCCCCATCCATCAGCCCATATTTCACTTGCTTCTTCCACAAGAACAAGTTGACCCACCTGGTGAACCACCTCCCACATGAATTCCATTGAGCCATTCAGCCAAATCCAAAATTTGTAACATATGTATATAAATAAAAAATAAAAATATTAAAAAAAAAAAAAAACTTTCTTTACATGTACATAGAATTTGATTTCATGTTTGTTGTTGCTATCCAAGGTTAACAAGACTCAACATCGGTTCAAATCCAATCATCCCACCCATCCATTTGTCCAAGCCATCACACTTTCCTGCCTATAAATCAATATGAATCCTATTGACTTATTCACCCCACTCCGCAATCCATACAATTCGGCTAAGCCAATTCCAATTGACATAAGCCTTATTGATATGGACCAGATTTCCTCACCACCCTCCTTTTTGGAATTCATCCTATCCGAGGAATTGTTAAAGGCTTTGGCCAATTACATACCTCCTTCCCCTCCACCTTCACCCCCATATTCAACCAAGAGACCCGAGGTTTTTTAGGCAGAGTTAGATGACGATAAGCAGGAAGAGTTGGATGACATCTTAGATGACATTAATCTGATCCCAACACCACATCAACTTGAGGAAGGTTCACATATGTCTATTGAAGATACTATCGAAGTGAACCTTAGTTCAGATCCTGACAATCCACAAATTGTCAAGCTTGGAAAAATTTTATCATCCGATGAACAAGAGCAATTCATCGCTCTCCTCAAGAGGAAGAAAGATGTGTTTGCATGGTCCTACAAGGATATGTCTGGCCTTGACCCTAATCTTGTGGTCCACAACCTCACCTTACATCCTGATGCCAAACCGGTCAAACAAAATCTTAGGAGGATGCATCCTACCATGGCCCTCATAGTCAAAGAAGAACTTCAAAAGCTTCTAGACATCAATTTCATTGTTCCTATTGACTATCCTGAGTGGCTTTCAAACATGGTACCCATTCGCAAGCCTAATGGGGTGATACGCATTTGCAATGATTTTTGAGACCTCAATAAAGCGTGTCCTAAGGATGACTTTCCTCTTCCAAACATAGATACTCTTGTCGATACCTGCATAGGCCATGAAATGCTTTCCCTCATGGATGGTTTTTTAGGATACAACCAAATTCGAATAAATCCAGATGACCAACACAAAATGGCATTCACAACACCTTGGGGGACCTTTTGCTTCAAGGTTATGCCCTTTGGCCTTAAAAATGTAGGAGCTACTTATCAACGAGCCATGACTTATATCTTTCATGATTACATGCATAAGATTATCGAAGATTACGTGGATGATCTCTTGGCCAAATCTAAAACTCGACAAGAGCACATTGGTGTGTTGGAAAATATTTTTGACCGACTTCTAGAGCATAAGGTGAGGTTAAATCCCAAAAAGTGTGTCTTTGGTGTTACCTCAGGTAAACTTTTAGGATTCATTATCTCCAAAAGAGGCATTGAAGTGGACCCAAACAAAGTCAAGGCCATAATGGAAATGCCTCCCCCAATGAACATTAAGGAATTGCGTAGTTTACAAGGAAATATTCAATCAATCAAATGTTTCGTTGCGCAACTTTCTGATAAATGCAAGCCATTCAATCACCTGCTACAAAAGGGGGTGTCATTTGTATGGACAGATGAATGTCAAAAAGCCTTTGATGACATCAAGCGATACCTAACTTCTCCACCAGTCTTAGCTCCTCCTCGTCTAGGGGTCCCTTTCTATCTTTATGTCTCAGCAATAGACTCTGCTTTAGGGACAATGCTTGCACAAAAAAATGAACAAAATCGAGAGCAAGTTGTTTATTACATTAGTCGAACATTGGTGAGTTATGAAACCCGATACGCTTACGTAGAGAAGTTGTGCTTAGCAATGGTTTTTGCCACTAAGAAACTTCGACATTATATGCTTAGCCATACAACTTATGTCATAGCTAGAGAAAATCCTCTGCGTTATATGATGTCTCGCACTTACAATAACACTCGTACCGCTAAATGGATAATGCTCCTTACAGAATTTGATCTCGAATTTATCAGTCAAAAATCCATTAAAGGTCAAGTTATAGCCGATCAACTTGTGGAAGCTCCACTACCTAGTGATCATCCTTTGATTATAGAGCTCCCAGATGATTCAGTATTTTCTATCACTAAATTAGAAGAAGATGTCATTCCAGAAGGAAGACGTCGATATCACCTTATTCTTTGATGGATCTAAGTGCGAGAAAGGTCAAGGTGCTGGAGTTGTCTTTCATACACCCCAAGGGATTCCCATCCCTTTATCATTCAAGCTAGACTTTTCATGCACAAACAACACCATAGAGTACGAAGCCCTAATATTAGGTCTTCAATCAGCTATAGCTATGGGAATTAAGCGTATCAAGATATTTGGGGATTCTCAACTTGTTGTTAAACAAGTAACCGGAGAATACCAATGCAAAGAACCTACCATTAAGCTTTATCATGAAGTAGCAATGAAATTGCTCTCAACATTTGAATGGTATGAAATCGATAACTTACCTCGTTCGACTAATAGATTTGTAGATGTGATGGCCTCTCTTGGATCATTGATTCCAAAAGATGACTTAGGAGAGGTACAACCCCTAATAATCTCAACAATCTCTAAAGCAGCCATTGTCCATACTGATCCTAAGGATGAAAAAGATATTTGCTTTATCCATTCGGAACCATATGAGTCTTGGTCAAGCAAAATAGTAGACTTTCTAAAATTTGGAACACTCCCATATGATATGTCTCGGTCTGCAAAATGCTCTTTCAAGAAAAAAGTAGCCTATTTTATTCTTTTGGGGGATGTGTTGTATAAACGGGGTTATGATGGAATCCTTCTTCATTGTCTCGAACAAAGTGAGGCTCAAAGAGCCATAGAGGAGGCCCATGATGGTACTTGTGGTGGTCATTTTAGTGGAATGGCCATTGCAAAGTGTCTATTATGCATGGGTTATTATTGGCCCACAATGGAATGTGATTATTGCAACTATGTCAAAAATTGTAAGCAATGTCAAGAACATGCCAATTTAACTCATATACCATCGCAAGCTTTACAACCTATACAAAGCCTTTGGCCCTTTTCACAATGGGGCCTAGATCTAATTGGAAAAATTTCACCTCCTTCCTTGAGACAACATACATTCATCATCACAACCACTGAATACTTCACAAAGTGGGTTGAGGCCATTCCTTTAACTAGTACGATAGGAGCTCGAATCGTGGATTTCATACTCCACCATATCATCTATCATTTTGGTATTCCTTCTAAAATCATTTTTGATAATGGCAAGTCTTTCAAAAACAAGGATGTTCGAGCACTTTGCGAGAAATATAATATCCAACATAGTTTCTCGACTCCTTATTACCCACAAGAAAATGGACAAGCCGAAGCTACCAACAAGACCTTGATTGCTATTCTCAAGAAACTAGTCAATGAAAATCATAGAGATTGGCATACACAAATCCCTTTGGCACTTTGGGCTTATCGAACAAGCATTCGAATGCCAACAAGAGCAACACCATTTTCCTTGGTCTATGGAGCTGAAGCTATCATACCTCTTGAGCTCGAGATTCCCTCATTGTGAATTTCTTTGCAAGAATTCATAGATGATGACACCGCTAGACAAGCACGTCTTGACCAACTCACTCTTCTTGATGAGAGGTGAGTCAATGCACTAGAACACCTACGAGTTTATCAAGACCGCCTCAAGCATGCTTACAATGCCAAAGTCCATCTTCATGAATTTTGGGTAGGGGATCTTGTACTTAAAGAGAACCAACAAAACACCAATGCTTTGCCGCACCTTCATGACAAATTCATGGCTAATTGGTTAGGTCCATACATAATCACTCAAAAAGTGGGTAATGGTACATATAGACTTGCCGATTTAGAGGGAGTAGAGGAACCCGAACCACTTAATGTTATCCATTTAAAGGCATTTTATTGTTAATATGATGTTCTATATGTGTATATATACATGGCTAAAAAAAAAAACAAAAAAAAATCATTCACATAGGCATGTTCCCATTGCATACATATTGCATTTTCATATAGGTATTTTAGCATGCATTTTTCACATTGCATTCATACATACTGCATTTTCACAATTGCATTTGCATCCATTCCAAACACATTCCACTACATTTTACATCCCACATACATTCCATTGCATTTCTTTAATCTTGCATATTGCATTCATCCCATCCCACGTTCAATGATCATTTATAGTAGTGATGATATGGCCAAAATAAAAAAGTCAAGTTTCCACAACTAGGGGTACCTATTTGGGAGCATTTATGCAATCCCCTCCAACAATCCCATTTTTCCAAAGTCACAATAAGCCAAAATTTTCACTCACTCAACCACTACTAGTGTGTCTAGCAACCTCCAGAAAGATGTCCAATTTTCTTTAGGACCAAAAGCACTTTTCTCACATTAAGAAAATCTTGAGTATTGTCGACTGATTCCAAAAGCAATCTTGCACCAACCACACTCTTTCACATCTTAAAAACATTTTGAGTAAAAGAGGGATAACACCATACTTGGGTAGCACCTTGAAGTGAAAAGGGTATTCCTCGCTTGTCCTATCATGCAACATAGTCCAAAATAAAAAATAGTGGTTTTCACCACTATCACAGTTGCTCTCCAAATACAAACACAAAATATAGAGTAGTAAGGATAGGGTCACATTCTCATCACACTTCGGTTGAGAATCTAATTCCCCAAAGCTCTATCCAAAGTTAACAAATTCCATACACACACCATAGATCCCTAAAGTTGTAAGGATCATACTACATTCCCCTTAGAAAGTTATGTAGTCATCCCCAAGGCCTAAAGATCAGATCATTGGACTATGGAGTGAGTCTCCACCGGGGCTATAGATGCTTGACTGGAAGTGGAGTAAGCTCATGCGGGGTGACATGTCTCTCTTCCAAAAAGGGAGACCTCTGACCGCACATATAGGCAAGCTAGCTTCTTGGTCCATCCCATAATAGGTCATGCCCAATTTACTCATAATGGGTTAATGAACTTCACATGCACACACACTAGTTCTTGATTGCCTAGGGTCATTGTCATGCTCAAGATTTGGTACATGAACTTCACTTGCACACACATTGGTCCTAAAGAAAGTTAGACAACCATCAAGTGAGTTTGGTTGATAGCACTAGTCTATTTGAGTCTTTGAAAATATTTTAGTATTCCATATCAACATCCATATCTTCTTCCATATCAACATCCATATCTTTTTCCATATCAACATCCATATCTTCTTCCATATTAGCATCCATGTCTTCATCATGGATCAACCCGCATAAAGCCACCAAGATTGGTGCCCCCGATTGCAAAACAATGAACAAAAATGGCCAACAAAATTCTGAACTAAAAATGATCATTAGAACATCATGCATTCCTCTCATATAGTTAGCATTCATATACATGTCATTTAGCTTGCATTAATCATCCATAAACACTATGCATACACATTTAGCTTGCATTAATCATCCATAACACTATGCATATAAATCATGGTTAGCTTACATTAATCATCCATAAAACATTTTCATTCAACATGCATTGCATAAAACATAAAAGCATTCACACAAAAGATAACACAAATATATAAAAAGCCATGTATATATATCAAAAATATCATATGTACAATGAATGCCATAAAGGCTACAATGGAGCACCAAGGCTCATATACAAAAGTGCATCTAAGCACTAAGCTAATATCTATGAGTGGACCCCTGAGACCTAGTAGGAGCCCTAGCCCTAGAACTCTGCATAGATGTTGTGTGCCTCGATGGCTCAGTCCTAGAGGAAGATGGAGGATCCAGAAAATGAATATGATTAGCCATACACAAATCCTCCAAGGAGTGTGCATAGGCCTCGCTAGCACGTAGTCATCATAGGTCAATCTGATGATGCCGCTCTCTAGCCAAAATCTCTACCTGAAGCCTCATGACTATCTCCTAATCACCAACCCCAACTACCACCCGCTCTACCTCCATCCGAGCTATAGTAGCCAAGGCCTCCCTATGAGACTCAAGAGTAGTCTCTCGCTCCTCATGAAGCTGCTCCACCTCAGCCCGTAGCCTAGCCACCTCGAAGATCTCACCCATATCCTCATCATCCTCCCCTCCTCATATACCACCTCTATCTTAGGAGCCTATTAGGCTGCTCCCCTCGACCACCTCTGACTCATCGATCACTGAGGCCTCATCCTCTTTAGAGTCATCCTCGACCCCGTAGCTACTGCATCACCACTCACCACCTTGGGTACCCATACTGGTTGGGCACCAAACCAAGCTACATACTCTGAGTACCCTGACATCATCTACATTGAGGACCTCCAGCTACTCATCATCCTCTATCACCACCCACCATGGCTCCGCACATGGAAGCCCCACCTCATCCCATCGATATCGATACAACACCGGCTCATCCAGCACATCCTGAGGTAAGCCAAACTACCTCAACACCCATGAGTACTAAAAGTACTCCACCTCCTCATCCCTCCTCCCAACCAACCACCGAGCCTACCTCACCCGATGTAGCTACTCCTCATCACCATCCCATAGGCTCCTCACCATGGCCTCCATATCACATCATCCCGAGTCAACCCCGACCACATATCCTGATACCACTGGCTGGTATGCACCTCTCGACTCGGCTGCACCTCCTCTACCACTACCCATCACCTAGCATAGGGCTCCCTCATCTACCATGCCTAGCATGACAACCCCTCGATCGAGCCACACTAAAATGCTCCCAAGCCCAACACTACAGGAGGAAGCTGCACCCAATCCCCTTCCTCCCTCTCCATGTCACCTCATAAAGCTCTCGGTATAGCTATGCCAATAATGTAGGAGCCCATGCATATCCCCTTGGGTCGATGAGTAGATCACTCACCAACCCCAATAGGTTCCAAGGGAACCTACAACTAGTGCTATTAGGTAGCACTATGTTCGCTAACATGAACATGATCAAGGCTAGGAGTGCATCCAACTCCTTCACCTTGTACATGCTCAGATAGCATATACCTCCATCTCCCATTCACCTCCCGCCATCGCTCCCCAAACATCTTCTCCATCTCAACCTTCTTATCATGCCCAACCACCACCTTCTCCCCTTCTACTAGCACCTTGAGGATGTGATATACATCCTCAAGGGTGACAATAGCCTCCCTAGTTGGTAGCTGGAAGGTCCCCCTATCAGAATCCCATATCTCTATCAATGATGAGAGATACCCCTCATCCACCCTCACAACATCCAACCTAGCCACCCCCTCCAAACCCACCCTACCCAAAAGCTCCCAATCCCCATCCGTGAGCTTCTTCCTCATCCCGAGAACAAGAGGAGAGAAGTGATGACGAGGCTCTATCTCCCTCAACTGCAACAACAAACATTTTTTTATTAATACTATTTCAAAAAAAAAATTATTTTTGCACAAAAGACAAAGTGTTTTTAAACATTACTAGGGCAAATTGTGCCTCAGCTCCACCAGCAACATTCGATCCCTCCACCGCCATAGCTTCCATGCCAATTTCCACTACCCTCACCTCCCTCACTAATCCACTCCACTCCTCAAACGTAGCTTCTCAAAGTTAAAAACACACAAATGAGCCTCACAATTCACTCAAAAAGCTATTTATAGCTTTACTTAGTGCATTCAAGTGCAGGCCTATGCCTGTAGTTCGCAGGCTCGCATGGGCACCTGCAGGCGCACCTAGGCAAACTGTGGGATACCCAGGTGTAGCTAGGTGCCTCCCAAAAAGGCATGAAGACAAAATCGATCAAAATAGTAGCTTACCTCCTCCAAATTTCACCAAATTTCATCCACACATCATGCACATCATAAAATCAGGTTTTGTGAAAACAAAAATCATTTTGCATGCATAATTTTTGAGAACAAACCAAATATTCAAAATGCACAAATCAAGTCACAAAATGCATCAAATAAATCCAAATTTTCACAAAACCAACATTCAACCATTCTGCATCATATTCTTCATCATCCCAAACAATTTCACAAAAATTGGAGTTGATTTGACCAATAAATCTCTTATTTTCATGCAAAATGAACCACTAAAAGAAGCACAAAATACAAATCAAACATCAATCAACTCTACATTTAGCGAAATCACAACATTCATTCATCCAACATTCTTCCATCACCATATCTCAATCCATCAATCATTTCATCCAACATTTGTCCAGTTCACCTACAAATTCAAGTGAACCTCGTATCTAGTGGTCTATTCTATCTCCTTGGTGATTGCAATGATTTACATCCATGTAATTCGGTAAGATGAATAAACCACCATAAGGACACTTCACCATGATCATCATCACTTATCTCATTGTTCAAATTCACAATCACATTGGGTACTTCACATTTTGGAGTGAAACCTTGCCAAGAACAATTTGCATAACTGTTGTCATTGATGGCCTAGTTCGTGAGGCTTAACACATGAACAAAAACTCAAATTTCATCATTTTTCTTCAAAAACCTAATGATAGGCACTAGCTAGGATGATTGGTTCCAATTGTGGGAATTATCAGAATAGTCACTAGCAGGCCATCCATGGTTATTTTTTTTTTATCTGCATCATCATACTTGCATATCAATGGCATCAGAGAGCACACTATTCAACAACATCGAATCATCCCAAAATTTGGGGCAACCACAATTTGATCTTGATCCTCCCACAATGGGATACATCTTACATGATCATGACATCTACACTTGAAAAACCCCCTTTCAACCATTGGGGCAAAAATGGTATCACATTTTACATCATTCATATCATCCACAATCACATGGTATTTTACACCAACCCCTTTCCACCATTGGGGCAAAAATGGTATCACATTTTACATCATTCATATCATCCACAATCACATAACATTTCATCACATCATTCATCACTTGCACAAATTCTTTTTCAATTGGCTCGTGAGATTCTTCTCATTCACCAATTGAGGGGGTAAGCTACGCAAAATTCCAAAAATTCTTTATTCTTTTGTCTTCAACATTGAGTGCTCAAATCCAACAACAGAGAGAAGTTGCTTCTACGCCCATAGCCCAAGCAGGTGTCTCATATTTTTGCACCATATTGTGCTTCATGCAACATGGTACAAAAAGGGGCATCTGTAGACACCAAATCCTAGCCATTAATCCTTCATCCTAACCATCCTACCACCCACTTGTCCACCACACACCTTTCCCACCACTCATTTAACCATTTCATACCTTTCCCACCTTCAAAAGGCCCACTTTAGCCCTTTCTCACCACTTTCTGACCCCTTTGGACTTAATTTATATTTATTTTATATTATTTATATTTAATATAATATTTTATTATAAAATTATATTTAAATATAAAAATATATTTAAACCCAATTAACCTCAGCCATTAGATTTAATCTAATCTCAGCCATCCATCTTCATTAATCCATGCCACACTTAAAGTACAATCTCAGCCTTAGGATTTGATTTAATCTTAGCCACATGATCAAAAGTGTTAAGCTAAAACCCTAAGAAAACCCTAGGTTGGATTATAAATAAGAGCATTTGCAAATGCTCAACCCCTGGAATGTTCTCGCCCTTGGAGAGATTGTTGAAGAAGCCCTTGTGAAGCAGAAGGTTGTAGAGCCTTGAAGATCCAAACCCTAGCTTGCCATAGGACTTCCACCATTCCAGCCACTTCCACATCCATCCTCCATTGCCGTCATAATCCTCCATCCATTTTCTATCATCGCCATCATACCCTATCTAGCACTTTCCTTGCATCCCCATGATCTACTATTGTAGATCAAACCCTAACCCACAGGCTCACTACAGAGCCTACCATTTTATAGGCACCTCCAGAGCTTGCCAAGCTCTGTAGAGCCTACCAAGCACCCTCCAGAGCCTACCATATCCATAGGCTCATTCCAGAGCCTGCCAAGCTCGCGCTAGAGCCTGCCAAGTGCCTGCCAGAGCCTACCATCATCATCAAACATGAACCAAAGTCTGCTGCATCAAATCATCAGGTGTTGTTAGGGCATCCTACCACCAAATATGCAACAAATAAACAAATCATCAAGTCCAGCAAGGTAAATCAACATTGGTTATTATTTTATTGCATAATCTATAGGTTTTTGTATGCCATTGTATTCATTCATAGTTAGGGTTTTATTGATAATTGAGGGTCTCACGTTGTGGAGCCCTCACATGTATTACTAACTCCTTATTTCTTAATGTGTGTGCAGATCTACAAGTTCTCATTCATTATTGGATAGTTGCTGAAGCTAGAGTGGCCCGAAATCGGATATCCAAAAGCCCACTCAATCTGTTGGGAGCGAAGCACATTGAAGACACTCAAATTTATATAGCTAGGGTTTCGGAGAACCCTGGAAATTGTAATTATTGTATCAAAAATAATTTTGTTAGATAGAATAATTGTAACAAGGAGTTTCTCAGCTCCCCCCTATTTATGATTGAAATAAAATATTATTTTGTGCAATTATTGTCTATCTTGAGTTATTTACTTTTATATTTGCATAGTGTCATGTTTTTAGCTCTACAGGAAGACATTTTGTAACCTGTTGGAGTGCCTTGAATAATATGGCCCCATGCTTCTTCCTTTTCTATTCCTGTAATTGACTTTTGTCCATAGATCTTCTTTGCCTTCTTCCTTCTTGATGCTTTTTCCTTTCAATGCATTAGCATAAGTCATGGGTTCTTCTTATTTTGATATCTTTGTTCCTTGAGAGCTTGAATCCTATTTCTATTTACCTAACTTTATATCTTGTTGTAACTTACCCTTAGTATTTTCAACTTCCTTTCTTAGAGAGATAATTTTTTATTCCAATCTTTCACATTCTAACTCTTTTGCCTTTAACTGTTCTGTCATATCTTGTTCAATTTTCCTTCCCTATTCAACTTTTACCTTGAGCTCTATGAGGTTTTGTAGAAGTTCCATATTTGCTTCCTCATCCTCTTGGATTTGATCCTTCAAACTTGAATTCTTCCTTCTAATCTTTTCTAGGTTTCTAAGAACAACAATAAATTCCTCTTTTATGTCAATAATGGTCTCTTATCCATTTTTTGATGTTTTGTATGTTCTTGTGGGATCTTCATTCAAGATATTAGGCTTTTCACGAAGCAACCTGCTCTAATACCAATTGAAGAACATAAGCTTATACTAAGAGGGGGTGAATAGTATAAGATAAAAAATTTTACTTTTCAATCCAAATGATAACAACAATATTATCAAAGTGGTAAAAAATGCACACATCATCACACATATGAGACATGATTTAACGTGGTTCAACTAATGTGGGCTACTCCACGAAGAAAATATTATTTCTAAATTTTCTCAATGAATTTTTTAGGACTTAAATCCCTATTACAATGTTTATGGACCTTTGTCCAAAGGAGACACCAATCCCCTTATGATTTGGTTTATGGATATATCTCCATAGGAGACCTCCATCCCCACTAATATGGTTTGTGGATCTCTCTCCATAGGAGATATCTATCCCACTACTCTATTTTGCAGATCTCTCTCCATAGGATAACTCTATCCCTTCTACTCTACTAAACTCTAATAAGATCTATTCATAAATATGATATAATTTGCTCACAAAACTCTCTTAAACATGCTCATAAGTCTACATCTAACCTCCTCATAAATCTACCTCAAATCTGCTCAAAATTTTACCTCTAACCTAGTCATAAATCCACCTCAAACCTGCTCAAAATTTTACCTCTAATCTGCTCATAATCTTTGCTCAATTTTTCTCTAATACATGTTTATAACTTCTCATAACACATTCTTGAAAAGGTTTCACAAAGATACAAAAATTTATCTTCAAACATAGCACAAGTGGTTCACAATCTCTAGCACAACTATCTCAAACTCTTTCAATAATGGAAGCACACTTGTTCTCAAACTCTAACCCAAATATTTCCTTAATCATTCAACAATGAAGTACAAATCCTAACTCAAATATTCCAACAATGCTTATCAAACAATTATTATATCTCCACCTTATGTTCCAAAACATTCACTTTAACAAAATACTTTAAACAAGGAATAATGTGCCCATACCTCTTAATTGCTCTTATGGAGATATATCTTTAAAAAAATATCTCGCAAACAATTGATATTTCTAGTTCCAATTCAAGAGTTAGATATTAAAATACTTTCTCAAAACATCCATATGAATTTCCTTCTCAAAATATATTTCAATATACATAAATTACAATTAAATATCAAACCACTATAACAGCTTATTACTCATATTCTTGCATGACAATACTCAACAAAGCAAACCAAAAATTACACACATAAATTTCTCATATACACCTTATACCTCGTTCTTATGAAAATAATGTACTTTTAAAATTTCATTAAGACCAATAAAATATCATTTTATCTCATGCATCAACAAGCCACTAGCAATCTAAAATTGAATTTCCACCCCCTTTTTAAATCAAAAACTAAAATCAATTTATTATCCTTATGGATCCCTAGTAAATTCACCTCAAAACACTAAAAATTAATTAACCCTTATAACTCCCAAAGTCAAGCATCATATGCATACCTTTAAAAAAAACTTTACCCCAAGCGTTGTCGTCACTACTCGAACCCATGACTCCTCATTGGTCCCATGTCCTAGCACAAGGGTGAACACTACGTGGGCTAGCCACCCACATAAGCACAAAGGAGCACGTGCTCCTACTTCTTCACCAAAATCGGTGTAAATACCCTTGACCAAGAAAAAAGGACTTGCTATGATTCAAATTTTGAACCTACCACCTACAACATGCTCCGCAATACAAGCTTGCCAACTAGGCTATCCACCCATATTAGATGGAATTAAGCACCCTTTGTCTTGACTATGTGTTGCCCTCAAAACTCCTAAAAGCTCTTTTTTCCCTCCACCACTTACCAAATGAATAGCAAATATCATATATTGATTTTCGGGGTAATCACTAACTTTGCCTTTGCAAAACGTTAATCCTTTTATATACTTATGCCCTTTGACTTTGGACGGCGACTCAACTTGCAAATTCGAATTTTGGCACCATATAAACCTTTTAAAAATATTATAATAATTTAAATCTAAGGTAGATTTAAATATTATAATTTATTTTTTAACCTTTGGGCCCTTTTTAATTTTTAATTATTATAATTATTTAAATCTTCATAGATTTAAATATTATAATTTTTTTTTCCTTCTTGGACCTTTTTCTTTGGATGAAAGTATTTCCCATCATAAAACCTCTTCCTTTTTCTTTTGCAAATGCCACCATAGTAAAACCATTTAACCTTTGTTTTCCTTGACATAAATGACAACCAATGTCATTAACTTATGCCATTAATTATTTGACATCAATGACAAAAATATACTCAATCTTTCCAATAACTTATCTTTTTTTTTTTCAGCAGAAGGCATCTTAACAACACCTCATCAAAGTTTCATCGATATAGGATATCTTTGATCAATGTATATTTTCTAGCCTGTAATTTGAATATTTATCTTTAGAATGCAGTCAAGTTATCTGAATAGTTACCTAAGGCAAAGTAGTGATGCAATTGTTTGATCCAATCTTTTGACTGCCTTGTTTCCATTTTTAGATCAGTATCAAGTTCATCCTGATTTGATATATTAGCATTCTAAGATGCAGACTCTGCTAAATTCTTGCACAGGATTCTCCCTCTTATCAATTTTTTTGGTCTGATATCAACATCATACTCTTGGATTTTAGTCACCCAATCAGCCCTCTTGTCACCAAGTTCCCCTTGAATCACAAAATTCTAAACATCTGGGTGTACTACATACACCAAGGTCTTACTTTGAGAAACAAAATGCCTAAATTTATTTAGAGATTTCATGATAACATAGACTTATTTTTGATGAAATTGTACTTTTCTTCATGGTCCTAAAATGTTTGACTTAAGAAGGCTATTGGTCTTTCACCATCCTGCTCCCTTTTCTGAGTTAGGACAGTTGCATAGCTCCCTTCTGCTCTAAATGCATAGAGAATAAAATCCTTGGAATAATTTGGATTAATGAGGACCAGATCTTGGGATATCACCTCTTTGATATCCTTGAAGGCCTTCTTTTGGGCATCCATCCACTTAAAATCTACTCCCTGCTTTAGCATTTTAGTCATTGGTTTCACAATTTGAGCAAAATCTGAGATGAATTTTTGGATAAAATTAATCTACCCAAAAAATTATTGGAGTCCCTTCTTGTTCTGTGGGAGAGATAGAGATCAGATGGATTTCACTCTATCTAGGTCAATTGCTAATCCTATTTTTGATACCACATGTCCCAATAATTTTCCCTCATGTACAACAAATATTGACTTCTTGGGATTCAAAGACACCCTAAATTCTCTATATTTTTCAAATACCATCCAGAGATGCTCAATATGCTTGCTCTTATCATGAGAGAATATAGTCATGTCATCCAAGTAGATCAAGATTATTTTATTCACCAATTCACCAAATGCTAAATCCATGGCCCTTTGAAAGGTGGCACCTGCATTAGATAGCCCAAAAGGCATGCATTGATATGCAAATGTACCCCACTTTATGGTGAATGTGGTCTTGTGTTGATATTCATATTTCACCCAAATCTAGTTGAAACTAGAAAATCCATCCAAGAGAGAAAACCTTTTAGCTCTAACCACTAGTATGCAAGATTTGATCAATTTGTGGGAGGAGATAATGATCCTTTAGTGAGGCCTAGTTCAAATTTTGAAATTCCACACATAGATGAATATCTCCATTTTTATTTCTAACCAAACCAAATTAGCAACCCAGGTAGAGTGCTTTATGGGGTATATGATTTTGGTAGTCAACAATTTCAAGAGCTCTTGCTTCATTAATACCTCTATCTTGGGGTTCATAGGTCATTGCTTTTTTCGGAAGGGCCTTGCATCTGATAGTAATCAATAGTATATTGATTGGTATATTTTTCATTTACTTTGAGATCATCATATGTCCAAGCTATAATGTCATTAAACTCCTTACACAACTCTATATTCTAATTAACTTCCTCTTCTAAACAATGTACACTGATGTTGATATCTTTTTCAGGCTCAATATTCAACCCTTTATAACTCTTTCTATCAACCTCAATTCTGTGGGAAACCAGCCTATCACTATTATCAAATAGGCTTTCCAAGGTTATCAACCCCTTGGGGATATGATTATTCTTCAACTAAATCATTTCACCTTCTTCATCTTCTTTTGGTGGTTGATCACTTACACAATTCATTTCCTGAATTAGAAAATAAACTATTTGTTCATCACTCTCAAATACTTACCAAAATATATCTTTATCGAGTACATATGGTCTATAGACAAGCCTCACTATCTTAGCTTTGTGAATGATGTTGGATACTAGATAGAAATTTGCTCCAACAAAAGCTAGTATGTCAACATGAGTGTTGTGTTCTCTAGGAATGACTTTGATGTTCAAGGCTTCAAAAGACTCCAATAGGTCCCACACCCTATTTCTATATACCTTGAGGTAATGTTGTTTGCTATTACATTTCTCTATGACTTGATTAACCACCAGTTCAGAATCACCAAATATTTGTAGCTGCTTGATTCCCATTTTTTCAACTTTTCTTAACCCCAGACATAGTGCTTCATATTCTACTACATTTTTTGTGCAAATCCATGTCAGTTGGTATGAGAAGGTCTTTTTTTCTTTGATCAATGATACCAGTACTACTCCTACTTCGACACCATTCTTGCATTTGGTACCATGAAAGAATAGCTTCCACATACCAGTACTATTCCTACTTCGACACCATTCTTGATTAGGATTCTTATCTACAGGGGTGTGAGTTTTGTTTCTTCTGGATTCATAATTGAGTATGTGCCTATTCCAGTCTCAATCATAGCATTGAAATATCTTATGGAAAATTGATCCTCTATTTGGAGATCCTCCAATACTTCCTCCATAAGATCTATTTCTTGAGTGGTTATGTTTATGGTGTCAACTTGTTGGTCCTCCTCCAACTTCTCTATATGAAATGAGGATGGCTTCTCAGAAAATATCTTGACTCTTTTTCCTTTGAATGGAACCTCCATATGGGAGTAATCAAGAGATAAATAACCACCCAACTTAGTAGTAAATTCTCTTGACAAGCACATCCCAAAATAGGGTTCCAAGTCCACCACTACAATTTCCTGAATGATAGTGATTTGAGGTATTCTATGCAACCTCATGGGGACATCTTTGATTACTCCAACTATCTTCATAGGTGTGCCATCCAACTGTAGAACTCTAGGACTACTTCTTGTGTATTCCATACCCATTATTTCATAAACTACTTTGGGTATGATAGTGGTAGCTGCTCCAGAATCAATCATACAATTATGTACCACCCATCCTTCCATTTGTAAGGATAAGTAAAATGGAGATGGCATGTTCTTCCTAGTTATTGAAGTAGGGTGTCCTTGAGCTAGATTCAGCTCCACCTATTTCTTCCCTTGACTCTTAATTTATTTGAGAGAGGCCTGCAGAAGATCTATTTGTCCCAGGATGAGGAGTGCATCATACATGCTGACTTTAGATGGAGTTTTCTTTAATTCTTCCACAATGTTAAAAATAGAAGATTTTGGTTGTTTCCTATGTTCTTTTATAGGCTCCTCATATTTATCCTTATAATATTGAGCAACTTCAATCCTATGATATTTAGTCAGGGAAGGATATCTTAGTTTATCTCTAGCCTACTCCTTTCCTTCACTTTCTTTAGTTCCCTTCTATTGTTGCTGGACTATTTTTTGAACCGAGGTAGGTGGAGGCAGATCCTTATTTGGAATATCCTTTGATTCAAAAGGTACCTTGAAAGGGTCCAGGGTCTTAGGATCAATGGGCAAGGGTTTCTTTCTAGACCTTGTAAGAACCACCACTTGTTCTTCGGATGACATCATGCAATTGTAATCATCTACTTCTCTCATCATATTTACCTACCCATTTTGAGCCTTCTCTGCTCTCTCAATTGTAATCCTATGAATGTAGTGTTGATGCATCATGCATGTACTTTCACCATGTGGATCATTATAGGTTGAGCACCAGTAGTTAGATTTAGATTCTGAGGATGAAGGTTCCTCCTCTTGATTGGCATATACAATGTTAGATTTCTTCGAGGGCTTGCTAGTGGAGGCAATCTGATCTCTTATGACAGACAAAAACCTTCATGGTTGAAATTTTCTCTCAGCTTCTCTTCACTTCATGGTTGTGACTTTATTTATGAGGTTCTTAAAAGTTGTTGTCATTTCCCAAAGGGTAACTATCTAGGGATCTGGGACTAGCAATGTCAAGATAACAAAAGGTGCTAGGAGTAATGGGACTGCAGGTAGAGTAGGAAGCATTTGTGGACTTGGTGTAGGTGTCCAAGATGGGAAATTGATCGAAGGAGTTGCCAAAAAAGAGCTTGATGGAGTAGGAACCAATGGTTGCTATTGAGAGAATTCTGGATATATAGGCATCACAAATTTTGGAGGTAATATTCCTATAGCAATCAAGTCATTTTCTACTTTTAGTGCTTCTTGAAAAACTTTTGGGAATGTTTATACATTGGATTGTCTTATGTACATCCCAAGATCAGAGTGAAAGACCCTCAAATAGTAGTACATTGCTTGTTCATCAGTTGGACGTAAGCCTTGTGGTACCCTTTTCCATGTCCAACTAAATATGATGTTGAAATCTATTATTTCTTCTTGTGGGTGCCTTTGGATGGTAGTAAAATGTGTCAGCAGAGAGAAGGGGTCTACTTGTTCATTGAATTCTTCAATCAACTTGCCATCCAGCCCATTCCATGAGGTTATAGTTAGATCCAACAAGGTTCTATACCAATAGGACATCTTCCCTTTCAATGATATTACCAAGAGCCTTATCATGACATCCTCATCCTGAATATTATGTATGGTGGCTAATGATGCTACATCTTGACAATGCTCATATGTAGTCTTATTGATGCCATCATATGTTGGTAATGCTTTTAGAGCTATCAGGGGAATATGATTCTGGATCGGTAAATTCAAAGGTCCCATATGATTCCAAGTTGGGTAATTCTGAGCATTTAGATTTTGATTTACAACCATTGTTTTTGGTGCAAGAGGATGGACTACCAGAGTCAGATTGGCAATAGTAGGATTGGTTGTACTATTTAGATCTACAATAAGGACTAGAGAGGGTGGTGAAACAGGTGGGAAGCTTGGATGAATTCTAAAGCTACCAAACTACAATTCTAGAAACTCAATTATCTCTTATGATTTTCTAGTTGCTTATCTTGTGATCATATATCTAAGAATCTAGGCAAGATAGCTTAATAAAAGGTGGATATGCAAATATTTTTGGGTACTGATAGATAGAGTCACCAGGTGATTAAAACGAAGGTTTAGAATGAGCAAAGAATCACCAATATCTGATCCTCATCAAAATAGTGGGATTAAGTCCCACCAAGCATGCCAAAAACTATTGGTCAAAGAATATATCTAATGGAAAGGTTTGTGCACCCACAGACCTTGACCAACATTGAATGATCGAGGAGCTATGAAAACTGTAGTGGTCAATCTCCAAAGGAGGCTAGTTCCTTGAAGTCCCAACTAACTATTCCTAAATGTGGGGGGAAAGGGTGTTGAAAGAAGCAAAAAGGAGCTAAAGCTAGAACTTATAGTGGTGTAGATTAAGCAACATCAAGACATATGCAAAATGAAGAACCATGCAATTAAACAATCAACTACCTAATAGACCAACCAGTTTTACTATCAATTACAAAACATTCAAATTTTAATATAATGTAGCTTATCAGACCATAAATTCTAGAACAAGTGAATGAACCCAGCATAAATTTAGAATTTAGAGTAAACACCATGAACATTCAACAAGCTAAAATTAGAAAGAAGTGGTCATCCATACATACATGCTCTACAAATGAATTGAACTAGAGGCCAAACAACAATCACTTTGTATTAAGATGCAAGTTATCCGTATTTACATATGAATTGTAAATGCCTAAGAGCCAACCAATTTTCATTTTACATCCATGTATATATAGGCTTTCTACAATCTTATCATTATCAAAAATATCATTATCTTAGAAATGGATTGTTGTTATGTCAGAGGGAGTGCCAACTAATTGGATTATTTGGAAGTATGGCTGCTCCAACTACCTAATTGTGACTTGTTGACTTGGTCAAAAATCTATGTCATGTTGAGTAGTGTTGAGCCTGTTGCTTGCATCTAGTTCATTGCTTTTCACTGATTATTTTTAGTTGAGCTACCCTATAACTTGTATGATGGCCATGAGCATAACCATATTACTAAGATTATTCTTATAGGTGATCTTATCATATAGGTATCCTAAGATGATGGTGATTCTCATGCAAGTGGTCCAGTATTGGATTTGACTGATCTAGTTGTCAAACTTATGCATTATGGAGTAATGATGTCAAATATCTTGGATATTGGAGAACTTTGATCGGGTATAGGGCCTTCATAAGTAGAAACACTTATTTTTCCTTACCATCCAATAATCTTTGATATTAGGCTAGGGATTGGGCAATCCTCTCGGTATCGACCAGGAAAAAATATTTCAAGCTTCCAAAACTAGAATTCAATAGTAGGTGAGATATTTGGTACCCTCTCGAGCTTCTATCAAGTACAAATTATCTGGCACCCTTTTCCTTTTGTTTATTTTCTATCTTTAAGTAGAGAGTTGGCAACATATCAGGTTCCAACCAAAGGCAAATCTTCTTGTACTAGCAATACTTAGTTATTTGATTCAACCTCTTCCTATAGTAGGCCAATAATTTGGTACCTCATAAGGCTCTGGTAGGGTATGATTCTTCTAACACTTCTTGGTCTTAACCATTTCTCTTTTTATTTCCCATATGCATGTCATGTGTTGAGACTTTGGATCACCCAAAGGTTTGATCAAGTGCAAATTCTTTAGTACCTCCTAGACTTGATCATTTTTCTTTTGTATTTTAAATGTGTCAAAAATTTTATACCTGCCCGGGTTTTGATCAGGTGTAAATCCTTTAATTCCCTACAAAATTATTCATTTTATTTTGAGTCTATAGCAATGGGCCAATTTGATTCACCTATGGCTTTCGACTTGGTATAGATATTTTGATACTATCCATGTTTGATCATTTTTTGGTGAAGGTGTGATGTTTCGCTCCATAGTGCTTGACCCTTCTTTTCCATTTTGCACCTTCTCATTGAAGTGCTTGTGGGTGGTGATTTTGCAAATACCCATAGTGAGTGAAGATAAACTAATATAATTTTTTGTTATTCTACATTCTAAACTCTTATTTAAATTATAAGTTAGAAATACAAGTTTATGAACAAATTAGTGTAACTTTTACTATTCTATATTCCAATATCTTATCTAAATAATAAGTGAGAAATATAAATTTATGATCCTTTGAAGTATCAATATTAAAAAACTCTTCAAATATAGACACAAGTTTCATATTTTCTATGTTAGCATTACTGTCTAATACCTTTTAGATGATATGATTTGATATGTATTTTTTTTAGAAAACACCACGTCATATTGACATTAATACATACACATTGATTAAAATGATAAAAGTAGTGGTGGAAGCTGGGAAGAAGGAGGATCAAGATATATAAGCATAGATCTAGAAGCATGTTTAGAGATAGGGAAAAATGACAAGATAGCCCTATGGATCATCATAGGTATGCACAAAGGGACCAATATCAAGGATTAGGTGGATGGAAGTGCAATCATGTCAGGAGGAAGAAGGAAAAAATTAAACCCTTATTTATAGATCCCCTCAAAGGAAAATATAATGTATTAGGTTAGACTCATTCTTGGGCTTCAAATTTTTATGTAAAATCCAATAAGACCTTGTTGACAAAGTATGATATTCCCTCCATTCTAGTTAGTGATACTATTATAAGAGGTGGCATATTGAATTTATAAAACCTAGTCTACAAATTCATAGGAGTGTCGATGGGTCTAGTTGATTTGAAGATATGAATCAAAAGTAAATGGGATTTAAAAGGGGAAGCATCAATCACTTTGATGTCAAAAGATTTCTTCTCGGTAATCTTCACCTAAGAGGAATACTACAACCACATCTATAAAGAAGATCCTTGGTTCTAGGGCAGAGGATTTTTTCTAAAATATAAAAAATACTTTATGAGAAGTTATCTTGATGTCCCTTATAACTATAAATAAAGCCTAGGCTATTTTTGCTTGCATCTATATTAGGGTAGACCTATAATAATCCCTTATTAAAATAATAAAAAATTTCATGTCTAGGTAAGCACTCTCAAGAGGTTGACTATGAAAACATACCCTTTTGATGTCACCTTTGCCATGCATGCACGCACTTCAAAAGATTTAACCTACAAATAAATGATCAATAAAAGCGGACCCTCAAGGACAAATGAAGGAGAATCTTTAGTAGGACTCATTCACCATAGAACCTGCAAAAAAATGTAAAATATGATGCCAAATTTGAAATAATTAGAATGAGAGGTTTTGGAACCAATAGAAGGAGAGAAAACAGTTCCAAAGATAGAAGAGCTCAAGGAGGTCATAAAGAAGGTAAAACCAATGCAAAAGATGAAAAAAATGAATGAATTAAAATTACAAAGGAGAAGGAGACCTAAGAAACTTCCCCCAAAAAAAATAAAATAACCATAATAGAAGGAGAAAGAGGTAAAATGCAAGAAAGAGAAGGATTATTCTTGTTAGGGAAGGGGAAGGAGCACTTGCAGACAAGTTGACATAGGGAGCTCTCGACAAGGAATGGACCATCCCTTAGGAAACACTTTGCAAACTAGGAAAATATAATAAGGAGTGGTAGATGGTAAACAAAGTTGTTTTTTTTATGCCTTTAGAGGGGGATCCAAACCCTTGGTCAAAAAAAAAAAATTTATCCTAGAATGTGAGGGATCTAAATGCCCTAAACAAACATGGATTATTCAAATCCTATATTGTAATCTTGTATCCTAATATAATCTTATTATAGGATATAAAATTAGAGAAAAATGAGTTTAAAAAATGGATAGAAAAATATGGAACAAAAGAAACTTCTTGGGAGTTCCAACAGAGGTGGCTTTAGGAGGTTTGCTAACCCTTTAGAACCTAAAGATTTTTAATTGAGATTTGGTTGATCAAAATCAATATCATGTTACAATAAGCATAGGCCCACAAGTAAATTAGGTTTTGTTGCAATATTTATACACCTAATTTCATCGAGCTTTAATAAAAATCTTGGAAATGTACTTTTAAAAATAGTCAAAACCTAGGAAATAAAAAATAAATGGTATTTGAGGATTTTAATGCTCCACTAACCCCAAATGAGAAGGAAGGAGGGGTTTGTAGTCACAAAAACCATGAGAGTTCTAGTGTATTTTATTTTGGAGATAATCCTAATAGACTTGCATTTAGAGGATGTAGCTACACTTAGAATAATGAAGAAAACAAATAATAGCAGAGTAAAAAATGATAGAATTTGTGTATAATGATTCTAAGGAAAGGATGACTCTTGGAAACCTTTTTGGTCTTTGATACAAGTAATATAGTTTTATAGTTGTGTGTCTTGTAGAGATTAGAAAGATACCCAATATGAGATATTTTATATTTGGTTTGAGTATCCAGACAAAACCTTATTCACTATATATATATAATCAAAAGATTTTATTTAAAAAAAATAAAGTTTACTTAAAATATTTATTATTACTATTGAGGATAATTGAATAATAAACTAGTTGATGTTTCCTTATGACTTTCAAAAACAAAGAACCCAATACTTCATTACAAAGACGTCAACAAAATAAATTACTAAACATGACTTTGACATTAACAAGACTCTTTTATTTTCTGATTAGGAATTAATAATTGTCTTTAAAAACTTAAACTAGCTATTAATTGTCCTCCCTATTAAACAAGTGACTATGTTGTGTATACCTAATTCAATTTAATATCTATAAATTTTTTTAAATAGTATAATAACTCATTATAATGTAACGTCAACAAAATAAATTACTAAGCATGACTTTGACATTGACAAGACTCTTTTATTTACTAACTAAGAATTAATAATTATCTTTAAAAACTTAAACTAACTATCAATTGTCCTGACTCGTAAACAAGTCACCATGTTGTGTATACCTAATTCAATTTAATATTTATAAAAACTTTTAAATAGTATAATAACTCATTATAATAATTTACTTTTTAAATTAGAATAAATTTATAAATACAATGCAAATCAATATTCTATGATTATTCTATGATTGTGCATGTATAAAATAATTAAAAATAAAAGATCTATATAAAGATAAAAATAAAATATATTTAATGCTATAAAACAGTAGCTACAGACAAACAAAAATAAAAGCCACGTTATCGAAACATACTATAATTATATTATAGCGAGGCAGGTAAACAATAAAAAGGCTTATACAGTTGTTTCAATAAATGGGATGGGACAAACTAGATCGACCATTGCTTCTGACAAATGATAATTATTTTTCAAAAAGATTTCGTCTCAGCCTCATCATTTGACGATGGGAGTCGTTTATATCCAAGGAAAACTTTTGAAGAGTAGGTTGAGGTACCATTCGCAAGTTCAACGAAACCATTTGAAGAGTAGGTTCATGTCCCATTCGCAAGTTCATTGTTGCCTTCCAGAATGCAACGCTAAGGCCCCAATAATTTTGAACAAGTGGTTATAGATCACCCACGTTTCTTGTCAAAACATTTGTTCTTCTTCCTCGAAAGAGACAGCTCCCTTGAAGAAGGGTAAGTCGAGGAAGAAAGGGACAGCTGTCCTATTTCAGTCTTCGGAAGGGTAGGTTAGATTTTATTAAAGAAAAAGTTAAATATATTGTATGAGACGAAATATTCTATATTTAATAGAGATTATTTGAAGGTTATTTAATATAGGTTAGGTCGAGATAGGAAGCGAGCATTCAGTGTCTAGCCCTGTATAAATGAAACAAACATTCAATATCACAATAAGAAATCAACATGAGTCCCGTGGTCGAGCCCAGCGGCAATCCTCTGCATGCGGTGGTGTTCATGGTTCCACTGCAAGGCCACATCATACCCACCTATAACCTGGCCAAGAAGCTGGCTGCCAAGGGTTTTGTCATCACTCTGGTGTGCACAGAAGACAGCCATTCCCGCATCACCAAATCTCATGGCGGTAGAGACCCTTTCGCCGACGATGCCGCCACCCTAGGCCTCCCCATTCGCACTGCTCTCGTCTCCGACGGACTGCCCGTCGGCTTTGACCGCTCCCTCCACTTCCAGGACTTCATTCACTCCGTGATGAATAAAATGGAGTCTCATGTCGAGGAACTCATGCACAATCTCCAGGCGAAGGAGCCTCCCATATCGTGCATCATAAGCGACACATTCTTCAGTTGGGCCGACCGCGTAGCCAAGAAATTCAGGGTCCCGCACGTTTCCTTCTGGACGGAGTCCGTCATGGTGTTCGCCATTTACTACAACTGGGACCTCTTCGTCAAAAACGGACATCATCCCTTCAGAGGGAATGGTAGAGTCGCGTCTCCGTCGCCAAGTTTTTCTTCATTTTTTTTTAACATAAAAGCAGTTTCTAAATTGTATTAGAGATAACAGTGAGTTTGGTCTTGCAGAAGCGGAGGTGATTGACTACATTCCTGGAGCACGCGCTCTCAAGTTAACAGACCTCCCGTCCTATCTTCAGGAATGGGATGTGTCAACGATCATGCATAAATTAATATACGAAGCTTTTCAGTCGGTCCGCGGCGCAGATTGGATCATCTCCAATACCGTCCACGAGCTGGAGAGCCAAACAATCGAACAAGTGGAAGCGCAGTCGGGGATTCAGTTTGGGTCGGTGGGTCCGTTGCTTCCTTTGCATCTCGTCGACGGCGAAGATGTGAAGGTGGGAGCCAGCATGTGGGAGGAGTCCGATTGCAGGAGCTGGCTCGACGGTAAGGCCAACGCGTCCGTTATCTATGTTTCTTTTGGGAGCTTCGCCCACGTTTCCAAAGCTCAAATAGGAGAAATGGCGATGGGATTGCTGCAGAGCCAACGGCCTTTTGTGTGGGTGCTCCGTCCGGACACCGTGGCCTCGGACGTGTATGACATTCTGCCCGAGGGGTTTCTTGAGGAGTGCAAAGAGCAGGGCATGGTGGTGCAGTGGACGTCTCAGCTGGACATGTTGTCTCATCCTTCTGTGGGCGGGTTTCTGACGCACTGTGGGTGGAATTCCATAATGGAGAGCTTGTGGTTTGGTGTTCCCATGCTCGCGTTTCCCTTGTTGACCGATCAGTACACCAACTGCAGGCTGGTCGTAGATGAATGGGGAGTGGCCATGCGGTTGGGGCGCACTCCGAGGAGTTTGAATAACATGAGATCGGAGCTGGTGGGCAGGGAGGAGATAGCTAGGACTGTAGAGAAATTCATGCATACAGGTGAAGAAGAGGCTAGTCAAATAAGAGCCAATGTTGAAAGCGTGAGAGAAGTTACGAAGAAAGCGGTGCTGAATGGAGGCTCTTCTCATGGGAATTTAGACCTGTTTGTGCAAGAGCTGAAGGCTAGAGATCGCAGCCGGTTTCGATCAACCTCATAGAAAAAATTCAAGTACTTCTTCACCTTCTATTTCTAGTATTGTGTAGTACTGTATTAGCATTGGGTAGCTGTTATCATGGGTCTTTCAGGTTGGCTTGCTTTTATTTTTCCGCTAGCGCTACTTGATTTATGAATCCACTCCAATTGAAATTATAAGTTTGTTTTCAATGAAAATCTTGATATGATGGGTCTTTCAAATTGGCTTACTTTTATTTGTCCGCTAGTGCTACTTGATTTTTGAATCCACTCCAATTGAAATTATAAGTTTGTTTTCAATGAAAATCTTCATCTTTCATTTTTGAATTTCAATATAATAAAGTAAATATGGAAAAAACGCAATGTCTATTAAGGTTTTTAAGGTTTCTTTTAAAAAATCATCGAAATGTTTCATTTATTCTAACACCATTATTTTTTCAAGTAAATATTTCATTTTTATTTCACTTTGTTTATTTTTACATAATTTTTTTAGATCCAAATTTCAATAAATAATTTTAATAACTTTTTATAAAATTAAACAATATTATAAGTGATTAAAAGAATCTAAAGTAATAATATATTAACATCCTAATAAAAAATTATAATCATTAACAAGTAGTCTCCAATCTATTATAGATTGAGAGATGTATCATTTGATATACAAAATTTGATTAAGAAAACTTTTTTTAATATTAATCTATTTTTGATAAGGTACTATGCAATTATTCTTTGGTTAGGATAAGTCATTAAGATAATATTATTTCTTAAAATCTTACATAGTTGATTTTAAAGTATGCTTGCTTCACCAAATGCTTTAACTATTTTAACAACATTAGTTTTTCATTATGTTTATAAGCAAAAATATTACATTTTTTTCACTATAGATTTATCCGACCATTTGTTTTAGGATTCAAATATCAATAAATGACTTTCAAAACTTTGTTTAAATTTAAACAATATTATAAGCGATCAAATACTTTGAAGCAATAATATATTAACATCATAATGGAGTGTTTTAACCATTAACAATTAATCTCCAACCTTTTATAAATTTAGAAATACACCATTAGATATACAAAAATGATCAACACAAATATGTCTAGTATTTATCTAAAACTTAGAATTATAGAATGAAAAAATTAATGATATATTACAATTCAAATAAAAACAATTAAGTACAACAAACCAAAACATTAATATATATATATGAAAATAAAATAATGTTATTGTTAAAAAAAAAAATACATTGCAAACAACCTTTAAAAGGAAATGCCAGGTTATAACATTGCATGCATTGTTTATGTTTTTATTTTTTTGGGTTACATAGGAGAGTTGGTCACAACAATATTGTTCATATGTTTTTATTTTTCCACTGTTACATAGGAGAGTTGGTCACAACAATATTGTTCATATGTTTTTATTTTTCCACTGTTACATAGGAGAGTTGGTCACAACCATACTATTTTTAATAACAAGCATAGGGTTCAAACCATATTGACCCTTCACTCGGGATTCTTACCATCATCTTCTAGCGTGTGCTCAAAGGATTTAGATAAGATTACTACCTTTGGAGACAGGCTACCCCGAAGTTTCTGCCCCAAAGTTTGAACCTAAGTGTCTTGTCCGTAAGTGTCTGGCCAATCAAACACTTACCCATCCAAGGTTATATTTCTTTCATAGATTAAAAATCCACTTATAAAAAATGAAAAGTCAAATTTATCTTTTAACTAATTTATCTTTCATACTTAAAAAATTACCCATATAAAAATACGATAATTTATCTTTCATAAGTTCAAAAATTACCATATAAAAATAAAATAATTTTATCTTTTATAAATTAAAAAATCACCATATAAAAATATAATGATTAACCTTTTTTAAGTTATAAAATAGATATGCTTTATCCTCAAATGATAGTGAACATGGCTAGAGTTTCTTTAAGGAGTTAGACCCACATGTACCCTTTCTCTTTTTGTTTTTTTGCTTTCACTGTTAACGATGAAAGACGTAGGTCCTGACGCACATTTCAGCACCAGTTGTACCCAATCATTGTCACTCAACTCAGTTGATTGAAATATGCTTGTCTGCACCCTCTGAACAGCCGGTCAACGTCTCTGATTGATTGCAGGTGCAAAATATTTTAATATAAAAATATATTATTGAAATTAAATAATTTATATAAAAATAATATTATATTAAAAATAGAAAGTCCAACTACTCATACTATAAAAAATTTCAGATAAACAAAACCAAAACTTCCAAAAATAATAATTTAAAAGTGAAATGTATGCCATCGTGATTGTCTTTTTCTTTATACACGCCTCACGGCCTCGAAGAGAAACAAAACCTCGCTGCTCCACTTTGTGTTGGACGCCACCCCTACGACCACCTCTTGCCGTTATAGATTTTTTTAAATTTATTTTTTTTGGATGAAAAAGCCATTATATTAATAAAATAATATTTAATCATATAAAAAATGGTGGGTGGGATTAGCACACCCCGTAAACCAATATATTAATCACTGTGGTTAAGAGTATATAAGAGTGTCAGAAACAGCGCACAAACTGCCAATAACAACTGTCAAAAAAGTATTAAATATGCATTCGGAAAGAAAGAAGCCGAGAAATTACTGCCACCTGGAAGGGGAAGGAAGATGCACATGAATCATAATGCAGCATGCATTCCCCCAATGATCCATGAGGATACGCAAGTACTGCAGCTCCACCTGTACTTTTTTAACTTGTACTTGAATCTGTAACCAAAAATCAAAGAATATATCATATTTATCAGCAATAGAGAAGACATGTCCGACATCTTGCTGAGAAAAAACAACTCTATTTCGGGACTTCCATAGATAAAACAAGGTACCAATTCTAAAAATATTCCAAAAAACATCCAAGTTGAAGGAAAAAGCAATAGGGTCACCCAAAATAGCATGCACCCAAGTAAAATCTTCCTGCATAAAAGGTCTGAAAATTTCAAGAAGCCACTCCCAAGCTGACTGAGCCCGATCACAAGACCAAAAAACATGCAGTAAATCTTCCGCTTGTCCATAAACTAGGCAAATGAGATTATGAACACCCAGATGCTTGAGCCTACTATCAACAGGTAACCCTTGATGTAAGAGACTCCAAGCAAAAAAACTCTGTTTAGGTTCAATATAAGTAGCCCAAGCAATCCGAAACCTCTTATTCCATTGGGAGGGAAGAGAGACTAAATTCCATCTCAGAGTGAGCTTATCAACCATGGGAACTTGTGGGGTGAGCCATTTGTAACCAAGATGATCTTTATATTGCAAAACAGGAAGCTCCCTAGGCCAACACCAATCTGACCACCAGGGTTTTTGAAAATGCTTATGTAGTTTGCTCCAAATAGAAAACAAAATACTATCAATAACCACCTCATAAGTGTCTCTATCACCAGGATTTAAATTGTGAATTTGATGAAAACTTTCCCAGGGTATCCAACACCTAGCATGTCGGGAGAAGAAATAAAAAATGGAGCAATACCACGCTTATAGAACCTCTGCGCTTTGACCCACTGCACCAGAGCTAAGGGAGAACCTTGCCAAGTGATAACAGGAGACCACCAAATATTCATGGAAGACAAAGAGGTGCCTACTTTGCGAAAACTCCATTTCCAACTAAGCCAGGGTTTGAAGGCCTCCTAGGCTTTCCAAATACTCTGAATGATAAAAGAACCTTTAACTTTAATAGGGATAGGGGCAGTAAGAATGGATTGCAATCCCACATTTTTCCAAATTTTCTTCCCCTGAAGCAAACCAGAAGAAATGCAATGCCTGACCAGCACTTTCCAAGATTCATCCCCAATTAAATATCGGGTGATCCATTTAGCACAAAGGGCAAGACCTTGTCGATGATAATAAAACAAACCCATGCCTCCACAATCCTTGGGCAAACAACAAATTTCCCAGGCTACCCGATGAAAACCTTGCTTGACAGAGTCTTTGGCCCACAAGAAGTCTCTTAGAAGCTTATCTAATTTTTTATAACAATATTTGGATGGAACCCAACAAGATGAATAATAGACATGGGTAGTGGCTAAAACCTTAGAACAAATCTAAAATTTTCCTGCCAGAGAAAGTTTCTTACTAGTCTAGTAAGAAAGCTTCTTTTCCACTTTATCAATAACATACTGCCACAATTGAGCAGAGGAACCATGAAATGCAAAAGGAATTCCAAGAAATTTAAACACCTCACCTGGATGAATCCAAGTCCATTGGAATTGATGTAACCAATGTGGCAGTTGAGATTGAGATTGCCAAAAATAGGATGTTTTTTTCCATTGTATAGAAGAACCAGAGGCTAAACAGAACACCTCTAAGCAACTAATAGCCGAGGAAAGGGATTGCTCATCTTCTTGAAGCGTTAAGAAGGAATCATCTACAAAATGACCATTGACCAACTGACGATCAGAATTAGGGAGAGAAATACCCTTAATTAATCCTTGATCCATCTTATGGGACAACAAATAGCCAAAAGCCTTTGTAGCAAGAATGAAAAGAGATGGAGCAAGAGGGCACCCCTATCTCACAAATTGACCAAGAGAAATTAACTGAGATTGAGTATTATTCAAGGTAAGAACAACTGAAGCATATTGAAATAACATAAGAATGGTGCTCACAAATACTGGCCCAAAACCTAGAGCCTGAAGCATGGCAGTTATGAAGTACCACTCCATCTTATCATAGGCTTTCTCAAAGTCTATCTTAATGAATAAAGCATCTTGTTCAAAATTTCTTGCCCACTCCATACCTTCCCAAACAACAATAACATTATCAAGAATGTATCTTCCCTTAACAAAGTCAGTTTTTTCAGGTTTGACAATCAAAGACATAATAGATTTAAGATTAAGCGTAAGGGCTTTAGCAATAATCTTGTAGCTCACATTAAGCAGGGTGATCGGCCTCCAATTGGTGATGAGCTCAGGATCTCCATACTTAGGAATAAATTTAACATTGCCTTTGTTAATAATGGAACCTAGTGAACCACATTGCAGGGCTTCAAGATAAACTTTGTGGAGATCAGAACCAAGCATATCCCAAAATTCTTTATAGAATTCACATGGGAAGCCATCAAGCCCAGGTGCCTTATCATTGGCCATAAGTGACAAGGCAATTTTTAGATCTTCTAGAGAAAGAGGAGTGTCACAAAATAACATTTGCTTAGGAGAAATCTTGTTGGGGACAACAACGGTACAATCAGCAAGAGCTTGCCTTCTAGCATCATCAAGGGGTTGAGAAGCAAAAACACCTTGATAATGTGAAACAAATACTTTGACAATGTCCTGAAAGATCTGTAAATCTCTGTCCATCAACTTGAATGGCTTGAAACTGAGAATGTTGAGCAGGAGGTCTGAGGTGCTGAAAAAATTCTTTGGTCACTCTGTCCCCCACTTTGAGTCAATGCATTCGAGCACATAATTGAGCCCCTTTGGCTTCATATAAATCAACCTTTTTTAGCTCATGCCGAACGGAATAAACTTGGGATTGAGCAACAAATTTGAAAGGAGAGGCTTCAAGCCTGAGACAAGCTTTGGATAGCTCACTTTGCAAGGCAGACTTAGCCTATTTTCATCATTTTGCAACTTCAACACCCAAAGTTTGCAACACCTTAGTGGTTCGTTGAATGGTAACATTCCACCATTCAATCCTTCCAAAAATACCATCAGGTCTAGGAATCAAATTCCAAATGCGGCATATATGAGCTTTCATGCTAAAGCTATGCAAAAAAGAAACATTTAGGTAAAACTGTGAAGAATGCACTCTAGGTTGAAAGTTTAACATTGCCATCGAGAATAAAATAGGTGAATGATCAGACAGTGTAGTACCAGGCAAAGTCAACACATACGGTGAAGAAGGCAAAAGACGAGAGAACTAAAAGTTGTCACACTCAAAAATCATGGCTCTGTCCAATCTTACCAAAACCCTAGAAGAAGTAGCCTAAAAATTGGACCAGGTGTACCAAAGAGCCTATGGGAATTCAGAAGGCGAGAAGCAAGAATTATGGTCATAAAGGCGAAGCTTGTTTTTCATAAAAAACCAAGCTTCTCTTTCACCTAAACACCACCGCATCGGGACATGACTGACCTTATCAGAAGATTTCTCCATCATATTAAAATCTCCACAGAGCACCCAAGTGGCAAATGGAATATTCATGGCAAGCCATCTCCACAACTCGCATCTGTCAAAAGCGACATTTGAGGCATACACATTAACCACCCCAAGCGGTTTTCCACAGATCTCAAGCAAAATCCAAACAACTTGATTGGATGGGTCAACACCCCAAGTCACAACATTCTTCTATAATCGAGGCCCAAGGATAGTGACGACTCCTCATTTTCCTGGGGAATGCTTTGTGGCAAAAGAGGTACTTTGTGGCCACAAAAAATCACATGTACACTACAGATTGAAATCAAAAATATTAACTTCTTGTAGACATAAAATATCGAGGCTTCCATGCATTCGAGAAACATTTGACATCTCATTTTGGACCAAATATTTTTTGATCGGGTCCGTCAATCCTCGAACATTCCATGATAAAAAAATCATTGGGATTTGTCAGGATGCATGATCTCCATGACATCCTCTGCATCACCCAAACCTGTAAGTGAGCCAAAATAGTTGGAGGTCACATGGAAAGCATCACTGTTTAGTTGTCGATGTTTATCATTTTGAATAGGGCTACGAGAGCGACGGACCTTCAAGGCCCGACCCTCCTCCACTAAATAATTATCTAGAGCTGCCACCACTGAGGCCAAAGAAGGGCTCAACCAAAGAAGTTGAGACACGGGTGGAACTGGGGGTTGCATGTCAATAACCAGAGGGGCCGTATCAATAGGATTTTGAACAACTTCAACAGAAGCTTGCATGTCTTGAGAAGGAGAAGGGGCAGGTTGTGCAGTAGAAATCAAAGCTTCTTGTTGCTTAGTACCATGAGATTTCTTGCTAGATACAATAGTCCATTCTTCAGTGTTTCCCCGTGAGCCATTAGCAGGAGTCACAGGAGTGGGCGAGGGATTTACCTTATATTTCTATTCAATCAAATGGCACTCCCAAATTTTGTGAGTTGCAAATTGACATCGATAACAGGTATTGGGTAAATTGATATAGGAAACTCTTTGCCTTATGGATTGGTCCCCGATTTTAATATCAATAAACTCCTGCAAATCCTTAGTAAGGTCAACTTTGATACAAACCCTTCTAGTGGGTCGAGCGGAGAAAAAATTTTCTGGCTCAAGGCAAACAAACTTACCTAAGGGGGCAACTAAAGTCTGCAAAAAACCCCAAAGAGGAATAGGAAGACCAGGGAATTCAACCCACACCGGGACTTCTAGTGTAGCTTGATCACTGACTTGGAAATTTTGAGAGTAGGGTTGCAAAATCAACAGAGAATTACGGATAGTCCATGGACCCCTAGACAAAACCTTCTGTGCTTGAGCTAGATTTGAAAAGCGAAAAAAGAAATACCCTTTTGTAAGGTTTTGAACATTCTCCACCATGACTCCATATGGGCCCCAAACTTGCTGGACCCATGAACGAATAAGGGTATCATATGGGATACGACCCAAAAAATAACCCACCAGGGTATGACTCTCAAACCTTTCACAAGCTGTATGGAATTCATGCAAAGGAATAACAGCTTCAGGGATAGGGCCTTTACCTCATGATACATTGTTAGAATGAACTTGCACGGACGCTTCCTCGGTACCATTGAGCTCTCCAGCAGACTCAAAATAAATGGAGCCGACTGCATGAGTGATAGCCATTAAAAAGAGTGAATTAACACCGCCTCAAGGCGGTGTTAATGTAGCAGACAGGATTTTCCCACTGAAACCCTTACAAAAAATGCATAGCCAGTCTTATCTTAATTTATTTTTATTTAAGTGTGATAAATATTTAAATTTAAAGTAGAGGGTTGAACAATTTCTTCTTACTAATTTTTGAATCTTAAATTAAAAAAAGACTATCCAACATCATTAAACATTATATTTTGTTGGGATGAAGTCATTTTAAAGAAATCATTTTTATTAATTATTATGGTTTATGGAATAAACCATAAACCGTAAATGCATGCGGACATGCCGTTTAGAAACGGTAAAGAATTACTTCAAGTTAAAAACTTGTTATTAATTTTATTTTATAATTGTTTTTAAAGGTTAGGTGAATTGGTAGTTGTATATTTTGTTAGATTTTTATTAAGAATGACGACAATGGTACAAATTTTGAGCGATAGGTGGTCCCCAGTACAAATCCCAAGTGATAGGTGGTCTCCTCACGTCGGGTCAATAATAACGAGGTAGTATAGGGTTGTTGGGAGTAGCCCCATGGTTTGAACCCTAGTGGTTACTAAAAATAGTGAAGATGTAACCAACTCCCTTATGTATAAAAAACAAATCACTTTCCAATTATTTATTTTCACCTTGGATTTGTAGGACCATTTGTTTTAGGATTTAAATCTCAATAAATAACTTTTTAAAACTTTGTTTAAAGTTAAACAATGATATAAGTGATTAGAAGAATTTGAAGCAATAATCTCTTAACATCTCAATAGACCATTATAACCATTAACAAGTAGTACCAATCTATTATAGATTGAGAGACACACCATTGGATGAAGAAAACTATGTATTATATTAATCTAAACATAGAGTTTTGGAATAAATAAATAAATATATATTATAGTTCAAACAACAACAATAAATTATAACAAACGAAAACATAAAAACATATTTAAAAATAATAGAATAATTTTATTGTTGAAAAAATAAAGTACATTGTAATTAATATTTGAAAAGAAATGTGAGGCTATAACATTATATCCATTACTAGCACTTTTCTATAAATAAGGGTGCATCTCTCTTTATACAATATTTGGTGGGCTAGAAATTCAATTTTTTTTAAATGAAAGGTTACTCGTATAGAAATATAGTGGTTTGCCTTCTACAAATTAGAAGGTTACCTAATATGAAAATGTGGTGGTTTATCTTTCATAAATTACAAAGTTCACACTAAATTAAAATCATATACACATGACTTGTGCTTTTGTGTTTTATTTTCAAATGATGCATCAACATGGCTAGAGTTGCATTTTGACTACAAATATTTACAAATATATTATAAATATTATTTTAATAAGGTATGTGTGGATTCTATTAGGGCCATTCTTGTCAAAATAACAAACATAACATTTGTTGTCAGATCAAATAAATGACATCTAGCTTGTATTCTTGTCAAAGATATTTTTTATTTTTTATTTTTATCAAATATATTCTTAATCTTCCTCAAATTGCTATGTTTTCACAATCAAATATTTAGCACCATTTTCATTAAGATATGAAATCTCACTTGGCCAATTACCTTCTGAAATTTGAAATTTTCAAGACAAAGATCACCACTATAATTAGCTAAATTATCAAGACTCTATTTTTGTTGGTAAAAACTTATGGAGTAGGAAGTTAGCATGGAGGAAAAGTCTTCAAATATGTTGGCTAGTATTAAAAATATGTTGGCTAGTCCTATCAATATCAATACAACTTAGAGCATCATTATTCCTTTCATTGTCATTGGTATCATTACAACATCCACTATAATAATTTGAACTACTACTATGACCAACACAAAGATCACTACTATAATTAGCTAAATTATCAAGACCCTATTTTTGTTGGTAAAAACTTATGGAGTGTAGGCAGTTAGCATGGAGGAAAAGTATTCAAATATGTTGGCTAGTCCTATCAATATCAACACAACTTAGAGCATAATTATTCTTTTCATTGTCATTGGTATCATCACAACATCCACTATCATAATTTGAATTATTACTATGACCAACACAAATATTCCCTATACAATCAACACATACATGTTTTACACACTCTTTATCTTCACAAAAAAAAGCTCAATTCCCTTGTGTCACATGTCATGTCTCTTCCTTAAATACGCTCCTTTACATCACAACATACATCTACTATCATGGATATCAAATCATAAGTATCAAAACTCACATGAGACTTCATGGGCTTTAAATCACTTGTATCACAACAATTCTCTACCATCATGGGCTTCAAATCACAAGTATTACAACTCATATTTTTTTTATGAAGATCACTAATGTCACAACTGACATCTTTCATTTCTTTGGATTGATATTGTCTTTGTTGATTTTTTTTTAAAGTTCTATGCTTTTTATTCCATTGATTGAGTCAATTGTATCTACAAAAACTAGTGATGTGTCATTATTTATCACATATATAGGAATATCTTATTTTCGATTCTAATATAGAAGAATTTCTTGTGTTATTTGGTGATGTTTTTGTTGAAATGAAAGCTTTTTTTACAATTCATTTCTTGATTCTCTATTTCAAATCCCTAAAGAATATTAACTAACTCTTTAAATAACACTTTTCTATCTGATACTTATAGAGGTGTGAACAATGTTTTAAATGATTCTAGAAGTACTCTAAGTGTAACTAAGACAAAAAAAATTTTTTTACTGCTTTCTCTCCCATAGTCTATAGTTTTGATTTTAAATCTACTATCCTTTTAAGAAAGTGTTTTATGTTTTCACCATATTGAACTTTTAGTGAATACAATTGTGATTGCAAGTGCATAATAGTGGCTTCATTATTTCCCTTAAATATGGTGCATAGTTTCTCCCAAGCCTCTTGTGAAGTTTTGACCTCACTTATATGTGCTTGTATTTCCTTTGATATTCCAATTGTTATGAGCATCATTACTTTTGCATCTTCTTCTTTATATTTCTATCTACTTATGACATCCTCTAAAATATTTTTATCTTTAATTACTATTTTTCAAAGTTTTTCAACAATAAAACTTGACTTCATTTTATTTTTCCAAAGAGTAAAATTTAATCCTTTTAATAACTGATATTTTGAGAATATTTTTTTTTTATTTACCCTAATATTTAAAAAAAATTATTTTTTCACAAATAAAATCACTAATAATACCTTCCAAAATTCTTTAAAAAATATAATTAACTTTTCTAATTTACAAGAAGAAATCTCTTTTATCTCCCTAATTAAATTTCCTTATAATATTCAAATGATCCTTGTAAGATAAGGTAAAAAAATATCTCATAGAGGTCGCTCAAAAATCTTGTCCTTTATCTTTAAATTTCGCTTTAAATTTATGCATTCCAATTCTCTTTTATCTACTCTTATGAATTCACTATTTCTTCAAAATAAATTCCTTTTTGTTCTTTAATTATTTCCATTAAAATAATATTGCTCTCTTCGCTCTATAATATGTGCCTCGTTTAATCTTTCCTTTCAATAAATTAAATCCACTATGCACTAAAACTTTTTTCGAAAGCCGTCCTTCCCTTCAATTTTTAAAATAGGGTGCCCTTCTACGTACGATGCGCATTCTTTGAGTTGACTTGTCCTCGGGTGTTATGGCTCGTTTTGAATTTGCTACTTTCACCTGTTCTCCAAAAACTGGTTCATTTCAAAATACCTTCCATGTTTGCCTTTCCGTTTCAGCAGCTAAGCTTAGGCAAATGGGCTGACTATCTTCGGGAGGCGTTTCCTATGGAATCTCCTGCTTCAGCACGTCTGGGTCGTCTAACGCGTACAACATGTAATGAACGATTACGAGGCCACCGGCCGCCGCTACACTTGCTTTTAGAAAGATGGGAAATAAGAGAGACGAAATTCGCAAGGAACGCTTTCGCCTTCGTTTTGTTCTCACTGGTATATTAAATTATAGGGATTTTGTTTCATTTATGTTGTTAGTAGAGTTTGTGTGTTTTAGAATAATTTCACATTAACATGTGGGACTTTAGTGGTTTATAAACTCCAATGCTTGTCATACTATTTATCTAACAAATTTAAAAATACAAAATCTTTAATTCCACTTTGTAAGATTTCTTATTCTTTAAAAAACTACTAATTATCTTTTAAACGCCAAAACTTCAGCCTAATAGGACGAAAATATCTTTGGAAAATAGATTTATTCTAACGATGGGAAAGGCTACAAGTCCACTAGTGACACTGATTTTCCAAATGCATTCCCTCGGTGCGAGTGCTTGTCTCCATTTTCACGTGCTCTCAAACGACAGGTTAAAGACTGAACACTGCACTCACATGACAATTGCCGAGCAATAATTCACGAGTAGACATTGAATCTGATCACTTGTACATATCATTGTCAGGGATTACCTAGCCAATGTACTTGTTGTAGTCTAGTCTGTCTAGCCAGTACCAAAGCCTTTATTTATTTATTTATTTCGCTTATTTTAAAGCATTGTTAAACGCAAAGCCTCTGTTAATATTCCTTCCGTGCTACTGCTTGTCACAATTTTCACGTACTTTTCAAGGACGCGACAGGTTAAAGATTGACGTGACAATTTCCCAACAACTCTTGTAACTTTGAGAACGGTTAAAATCCTTCAAACTGTTTTTATTACCTCTACTTTATCTTCACTTTGTGATTAGTAATTTGATTGTGAGGGAGACGGTGGGTGATTGGGATTGAAATCATTAAAATTAGGATAGTTTATTATCTTTGGTAAAAGACTTGTTTTCAAAATTTTAACCTAAATTTTCCTTATCCCTTAAAACTGTCCTTGTAATAATTTACGAAATTGAAAATTGAAAATACCGCTTTTGAATCAATACATATTACCTCTGTTGTAGTCTGTCTAACCAGGTCTAACCAGTAACCACTCCTTTATTTTTCTTGTAATCTAGTGTATTTTATGTTTTGAAATAAAAATATTTTATATTTAAAATATATTATTATTAGAGTATAATTAAAATGGATAAATTTAAAAAAAATAAATTAGTGATTTTACATTAAAAAATATTATTGAATGTGAAGATGAAGTAGGAGTATGGACATTTGCTGGGGTTAATTGATCTTTCACGTCGTTAACTTATGTTCCAATCATATAGGTAAAGCCATAAACACTTGAAAGTAGAAATCAAATGTTGAATGTACAATGAAAATAATCTTTCTTTTTGGGAGATGGATCAAGTGGTAGAGCAAAATGTTTTAACCATAAGAATCAAATGTTAATTGTACATGTGAAAATAATCCTTCACATTTATTTTTTGGGAGATGGGCCAAGTGGTGGGAGCAAAAAGTTTTATAATATAGACTAAGAATCTTAAAATTTAACTAGTTAAATAGGTGAGTTTAAAGGCAAAGACCAGCATTCAAATAATGTTAGAGAATATATGCATAATGGTAAAAAGAATGGTTTGTTCTTGTTTATAATTTTGAGATAAGTTATTTTGATTATTAATTTTATTTTATTTAAATATTTTAATTTGTAAATAACACTTAATTATATTCATTAAGTGTTGAGATTGGTTGTTTTAAAAAAAAAAAAAAAAAATCTAACCCGTATAAATGTTGGCCATTCGACCTCCAAATAAATTGATCTAGGTTTATTTTAAAGCAAAATCAATGACAACCTATTAAAAAAAAAAATTATTAACTCATGTTTATATTGGTGGCACTAAAATTAAAATATGAATATTAACTCATGTTTATATTGGTGGCATTATAATTAAAATATGAACATTACTTCTATTATTGGTGGCACTACAATTAAAATATTAACATTACTTTAAGTTAATTAGACCACATCTAATATACTTTTCTATTAAAATATTTTTTATCCATCTCAAACCATTAAATTTCCTCTATCCATAATTATATCATTTTAATTCAAAGATAGAAAATCCCATGCAATCCCGTGGATGCCCTTTTGGGAAGAGAAACTCTTTAGCAAATGACCCTGCAATTATTGTTGCCTTGTTGGGAGGAAGGCTAGGTCAGTTAAAGGATTTTTAATAACTGGTAGTGTTGTTGAATGATTTTCTGTTTTCGTTAGTTCTAGATTGTTGGGTCTTTAGTTTAGCTAGGTGGAAGGTTGCTTCAAAGGAACCACAGTAGCTGGCTTTGTTGATGGGTAGATGGTTAGACCAGTTTATTGCTGGATGCTTGCGATCCAGCTTTTTAAAAAACTTTTAATTATCGTGGTAAAATCCTGTGAACCTTTGTTTTATTTTGGTTTTGAGTTGGATGTGTGGTCGGCTGTTGGTGTAGCTGTGGGACTAGAATGAGAGTTACAGATCTTGTTTCAATTTCAGAGGTCACAAACCAGTCGTTGGATGTTCCAAAAATTGGCAAATCCAGCTGACTGGTTTTTTTTTGGTAAATTCTTCTTTCGTAGTTACTTGAATGTTGGTTAGGGGATCCTGTGAAAACCCCAAGCGTGACCAGCTCTTTTGGGTTGGAAGGATTTTGTGTTTCTTCGCTGGGATATTTTGTGGGCGTTAAAGTATTAATTTTTTCTGAGGATCATGTGAAAACCCCAAGTGTGACCAGCTCTTTGGGGTTGAAGGATTTTGTGTTTCTTCGCTGGGATATTTTGTGAGCGTTAAAGTATTAATTTTTTCTGAGGATCCTGTGAAAACCCCAAGCGTGACCAGCTCTTTTGGGTTGGAAGGATTTTGTGTTTCTTCGCTGGGATATTTTGTGGGCGTTAAAGTATTAATTTTTTCTGCCAACTTCAGCGTGTCCTTTGCTTTTGGGAGTTGTAGTTTTAGAGGATTCGTGTGTCTAAGTTGTAATGGAAGCTTTTTTGGTTCCTGTTCCCGGATTTCTGAGGAGTGTGTTTGTCCCATTCGTCCGATGGTTTGTTGTGCATGAAGATAGGGTTTCCTGGTTGAGTGGGAGTTGTATTTTTATTCAACTTCAATCTTTATCGCTCCGTTATTTATGTTGTTGGAGTCATTGATGCGTGGGATTGCAAGATCGTTATGTTAGGCGATTGGTTTGCTCTTAGCAAAGCTGGTGCAAAATATGTTCGTTGTCGAACCCATGATCAAAGTTCCTCAGAGCATTATTTTATTTCCTCCAGGTTGGAGTGTTTGATCCCTGTTGAAGGACCGATTCCAGTGATGGGCAGATCTTCAAATTTGATTTTTAAATTTGGTTGCAGCTCTGGGCGGGATCTCCATATTTCGAATTCTAAATTTTATTTGCAATTTAGACATTCACTTCAAGTTATTTATTTTTTTGTCGTTGGCCTCGATGCCCATGGTCTCTTTGGGGTGGATTTCCTCATGTTTTTTGCGTTAATCTACAATTTTTAGCTTGGGGTTGTTTTCCTTGAATTTTATATTATTTTATGCCTGACATTGTCAGTTGTAAACCTCTTAATCCAAGCTGATTATCTCGTGGGGCGGGTTTGATTTCTTCTTGAGAGCTTTGTTTTTTGTGTTAATCTACAATTTTTAGCTTGGGGTTGTTGCCCTTATATTATTTTATGCCTGACATTGTCAGTTGTAAACCTCTTAATCCAAGCTGGATTATCTCGTGGGGCGGGTTTGTTTTCTTCTTGAGTGCTCTCAGCTTTATTTTAATTTTTTTTTATCTTTTCGTTCTCTTGTTTCATTTATGGTGGTTGGTTTGTTGGATGAGTAGGTGGAAGGTTACCTTAGTCCTTTTTCGAGTGCCCATGGGTTCATCGATTTATTCTTTTTTGGATCCTCTTTTTTTTAGCTGTTGTCGAATGTTTTTAATCTTTTCTTAGTGTTAATTGAATATCTTTTGTTTAGGTTTGAGGACCTTTAGAACACCTTTTTGTAAAAGATTGGAGATTTCTTTCAAAACTCCTCTTACTATCAAATAAAAAAGATAGAATATATATTTCCTCTATTAAATTATTGATATCATTTTTATTGAAAGATATAATATTCCTTAGCTAGTTACCTTATAAAACTTGGCTTTCAACAAAATAAAGATCAACATAATGATTAGCTATATTATTTATCACTCCAAAATCCTTTTTTTATTTATAGGTATGAGGTAACATTTATAAGATATTGTCTCCATCAATAGGGGATGTGATATCAAAATCAATCCTATTGTTCATCCAATCTAGACATTCATTTTTCTTTATTGCATTAATAATGATTAATGAATCCACTTTAATTGAAATTATACGTTTTTCAATGAAAATCTTGATCTTTGTAAGAAGTAACCTAGTTTTTGCATAGTTATTTCTTGAAGTTCAATATAATTGAGTAAAGATTGAGATAATTTCCTTTATTATTTAAAAAAAAATTCCATTTCTATTATCTTTCTTTAGGTTTCCTTTAAAAGAAACATCAAAATTAAGATTAACTACAAAAAATTATCATAGGTAAGTGGAGATCCATTAAATTTAATTATATTGTTATGGATTACCCTTCCTTGTATATTCAAACCCTATACCTAAGATTCTAGCATGTATTTAGGAAATTACCATAGGTAAGTGAAGATCCAATTAAATTTAATTATATTGTTATGGATTACCCTTCCTTATATATTCAAACCCTATACCTAAGAGTCTAGCATGTCTTTTTTCACACTTGAGAATTCTTGAGATAATCACCATGGTCAACATTTTATAAGAGAGGCAAACATACTATTCCAAAAATGGATATGATTTTAACATCTATTTTAAAAAATTATACTATTCATTTCAAGCAATAGATTCCAGTAAACCAAATTAGTATTAATCCTTCATAGATTTCCTAATTCTTTAACTTTGAAACAATTGATTTGATGTTTTATCAACTCTTCCAACATTGATGAAGCAAATCTAATAGATCTTCATTTAAAAAATAATGTAGCTCCAAATGATGGATGGGATGAATAGTGAATAAGTAGATGATGATTTTTCTAGCTTCTCCTTACATAAGCACACATAAAAGGTTTATGATATCATTATGATATGATTTTTTCTTTGGACTACACACCAAAGAAATTTTGAAGCCTTAGGGAGGGCCTAAGTGACCAAACATTTTTATAATAGAAATATATGAGAATGTAAAATTTTCATAATTATGAAGCATTACTTGACATGATATAGTATCTTCTAAAAAAGTGGGGGTGGAGGGGGCAATAGAACTCCTTAATCATATTTTGGGTTTGATTTATTATTTTTTAAGATTCTCTCTATTAACTAGGTTGCTAATCAGAATCTAAAATACAGAAATATTGCTTACATTAACCTGATATTTGAATTTTGAACATGCAAAGGAGACTTCAGCCAATAGTTGTCAAATTAGACAAAAATAAGAGGATGGTAAAGTATTAAACTAAAATCTAGTAAAATGCTCTTCATTTATAGACCATCTAATATATTTCTTGATGAATTATAAAATTTCTAAGATGAAGTTACATGTAGCTAAATCTATAGGTAAGATTTATTTTCTTAATAATTTTTATGAATCCACTTAACCTATATATTTTGATATTCTCACAATGACACTGAGAGGGGGGGTGAATCAGTGTAACTATTTAAAACTTGAATCTGCAACTCTTAAAACTTAAAAATGCAAGCTTAAAAATAGATAAAGCAAGTATAACAGAAGAGCATCACACAACACAAGATTTAACGAGGTTCACCGATGTGGCTACTCCTCAAATAATGACTGTTTGGACTACAATCCAAATCCAGTCTTTGCAAGGATTCAATATTTACAAATAGTTTACCAGCACCCACTGGAAGAAGCACCAACCCCTGATTTATCTACTTCAACAGATAGGAGCACCAACCCCTTATACCAAGAACCAACTTGGATTTTTAATTTGAGTAATGGTTTGACATAAAAATGCCTTCTCTTTTACAAGACCCCCACTGGTCTATTGCACATTCAAATAAATCTCATAGAAGCATAAGGAGAATTGTTAGAAACTCAATATCTTCTATTACCATCTAAAACCTCTCTTTTATTTTCAAGAAGATATTTAGGTTTTAGTTCTGAAGCTGTTATTCATACAACACTCATACTCAACCTTTTCTTTTGTTTTTCACAGATAACCACGGTTGCAGTATGCTCTCTTACTATGCCTGTTTGATCTTTATCCTTGGTTCAATTGAATGACTATTTTGAAAAACGGCTCTGATTTTTCCCTCCAATTTTTTTATGCAGTTACGACTACGATCAATCTGTCAAACCCTCTCTGACACGCTCTGTCTTTTAGCCACTTCTTTCTGACTTATTCTGACAGTCTACTCTGCTCATACTGATAGCTTTTTTTATGCAAACTGATAGCCTTTTTTTGTGCAAACTGACAGCCTTTTTGCGCGTTTCGATGCTCTTTGATTCTTTTCTTCTAAATTCTATGTAACTGCCCTCTTAGCACTTTTACACTTTCTTATGGCACTCTTTTCTATTCTGCCTCGATTCTTCTTTTCTGCCCGCTACTGCCATGTCTGACACACGCAACCATCAAGAAGATTTCTTATTTTTCGAGATTATCTATAATTTTGCACTTTTCCCAGCCATGCAGCATCACGGCCCTACAACAGCCGTTCTTTTCTTAAATGCGTTGTTTTGTAACTTTCCCTTGTAACTCCAGTTAACTGTTGCATGAATTTTCTCTAAGCTTTCCCCGACACCTGTCACTGGGTAACTGCATATCTGACTCCAGTTAACTCTTATGTAACTGGCTGTATGATTTTCCTTTGTGCTATTTGACACCTGTCACTGTGCATGCTTCTTCGACTTTTTCCCACCAAACTGTTACCTATCGCGATATTGCGACAATTCTACTCAGTTGACTAATTTTGGATTGTTGACTGTGAAAACCTGACCTGTCACGATATCGCAACGTTTTCTGCCTTCTAGACCTTATCTCGACATGCACCCATGAAAATGAGACATGTCACAAAATCACGACGCTTTTGCTGCATCGAGCTCTTTTCTGTCTCCTAGCCATGAAAATGAGACATGTCGCAAAATCGTGACACTTTTCGCTTTCCTGCACTCTCCTTCGCTTGCACCCGTGAAAATGGAACATGTCACGAAATCGTGACGTTCTCGGCTTTCGTACAACTCTCCTTCGCCAGCATCCACGAAAATGGAACATGTCACGAAATCACGACGTTCTCGGCTTCCGTACAACTCTCCTTTGCCAGCATCCGCGAAAATGGAACATGTCACGAAATCGTGACACTTTGGGCTTCCCTGCACTCTGCTTCGCTTGTAGCCGTGAAAATGGAACATGTCACGAAATCGCGATGCTTTTCTGCCTTGGCGCTGTTCTTTGTTTTTTGCCCATGAAAATGCAACATGTCGCAAAATCACGACATATTTTACGTCCGTACATTTTTCCCTTCATGCACCAGCGAAATCAAGACATGTAGCGGAATCGCTACAACTTTGTGCCTTGCACTTCCAACTTTGTTTCGACTTGCAAAACTTAGACTTGTAGCGAAATCGCTACACCTTTGTGTCTTGTGTTTCGAACTTGTAGCGAAATCGCTACACCTTTGTGCCTTGCATTTCGAACTTGTAGCGAAATCACTACATCTTTGCTCTTTGGCATCTAAACTCTGCTTCGGCCCGCGAAAGTCTGACATGTAGCAAAATCGCTACACTTTCTTGACTTAGTGCTTTTTCTTTGCTTTTGCTAGTGAAACTCCGACATGTAGCGAAATCGCTACACTTTTGTTGCCGTACATTCTCTCTCTTCTTCGGGTCGCAAAAACCCAACGTGTCACGATATCGCGACACTTTTCGCCCTTGGTGCTTTTCTTTCAAAACTGTCGCGATATCGTGACACTTTCTCATGCACTTTCTCTCTCCTCTGTTTTGTCGCGATATCGCAACACTTTCTCATGCACTTTCTCTCTCCTCATTTTTGTCATGGAATCGTGACATTTTTGGCTACGCCTTCTCTCTCCTCGTTTTTGTCGTGAAATCGTGACATTTTCGGCTGTGCCTTCTCTCTCCTTGTTTTTGTCGCAAAATCGTGACATTTTCAGCTACGCCTTCTCTCTCCTCATTTTTGTCACGAAATCATGACAGAAAACATGTCGCGATATCGCGACAGTTTTCTTACTTGTCTTTTTTTGCAAATTTTTGAATCTGGCCCACTTCTTTCTTCTTGGAAATTCCTTGTACTTGTTTTGACTAACCTCCGAATCGCATCGATCGTATCAATTTGTCTGTGTTGACAAAAATGACAATACTTTTGCAATGCTTTTGCTGCACCTTGCTCAACAATCTCCCCCTTTGGAATTATTGGCAACACACTACAACCTTGCTCAATTTCTTCTCCCCCTTTACCAATAATACCAAAGGGCTGCTGCAGACTCCCCCTGAGTCTATGCACAACATTCTCAGGCATAAAAAAATTTAATGCTCCCCCTGAGAATGTGTTCCCCATAGCTAGTCAGTGCTGGGGTAGTGTGACTACTCCCAACTTCTTTCGAAGGTACTCAAAAACTTCCTTGGGCAATGGTTTTGTGAATATGTCTGCTCCTTGTTCTGTAGTTGGAAAAAACTCCAATTTGACCTCTCCTTCTGCAACTTTATCTTTCAAAAAATGATACTGGATTGCAATATGTTTGGTGCGGGAATGCATGACCAGATTCTTTGAGATGTTGATTGCACTAGTGTTATCACATTTAACTGAAATTGGCTCATTGAAGTGAATACCAAGGTCTTTTAGTGTTTGTCTCATCCATAATATCTCGTGTACGACATGTTGTTGCTTGCAATGTATTAAGCCTCTGCTTGTGGATAGAGAGACCGATTCTTGCTTCTTGTTGTGCCATGCTACCAGTTTATCTCCAAGATAAAATGCTCCTCCACTAGTACTTTTTTTGTCATCAATACATCCTGCCCAATCTGCATCAGAATATGCAAAAAGAGTGAAGTATTTTCCTTTTGGATACCATAGCCCATATTCCATAGTACCCTTGAGGTACCTAAAAATCCTTTTCACAGCTGTCACATGAGTCTCTTTGGGACTAGCCTGAAATCTTGCAACCATGCAAACTGCCTATAAGATATCCGGTCTAGTGGTTGTCCAACACAGCAGGCTCCCAATCATAGATCTATACATTGTTTGATCAACATCTGGAGATTTGTCATCCTTGCTCAACTTGCAGCTTGTTGTCATGGGAGTGCTAACAGGTTTACTATCCTCCATTGTGAAATTTTTCAGCATTTCTTTCACATATTTAATTTGAGAAATAAAAATCCCTTTTTCAGTTTGATTAACTTGCAATCCAAGGAAATATGAAAGTTCACCAATCATAGAAATTTCAAATTCTTTCTGCATTTTGTTTGCTATGTCTTTGCATGATTCATCATTGTTGCTCCCAAATATTATATCATCTACATAAACAACAAGGACAATGAAATTGCCATTTTTAGTTTTGATATATAAATTGCTATCCACCATACCTTTCTTGAATCCTTGCTTAGTGAGATAGCTGTCCAATCTTGCATACCAAGCTCTAGGTGCTTGTTTCAAGCCATACAATGCTTTCTTCAGCTTGCAAACAAAGTTAGGATTATCACAGAGTTGAAAGCCATCAGGCTGTTCAATATACACTTCTTCAATATTTCCATTTAGAAATGCTGATTTCACATCCATCTGATAAACTTTGAAATTCCTATGAACTGCTAAAGCCAAAAATAGTCTTATTGCTTCAAGTTTGGCCACTGGTGCAAAGGTCTCTTCAAAATCAATCCCCTCAACTTGAGCATATCCTTTACAGACCAATCTTGCTTTATTCCTCACAACCTGTCCGTCTTCATTTAGTTTGTTTCGAAATATCCATTTAGTACCGATTATGTTTTTATTTTCAGGCCTTGGTACTAATTCCCAGGTTTTGTTTTTCTCAATTTGATCTAGTTCTTCATTAACTGCCTCCATCCAACTTTCATCTGTACTTGCTTCAATGATATTTTTGGGCTCAATGCTGGATAACAGAGAGTAGTTGTTTACTACTCTTCTTCTTGTTTGAATACCAATTGTAGGATCCCCAATAATCTGCTCTCTGGGATGATTTTTCTGCCAGCTGCATGTTTTGGATTTCCTGTTTTCTTCTCTTTCCAAATCATCTGAATCTAATTTCTGTCTCTCCTCCTTTTCTTGATCTTCATCTTCTTCAATAAATTCTTCATAAGTTGGGTAGTTTTCATTATGGATGATTTCTTGTTTCCTACCTTCATCAACCTTAACATCTCGCACTCTCCACAATTTTCTTAAGTCTTTTGTTGTAGCATGTGTAGGCTTTGCTTTTTGTTGAGTACCCAAGAAAGATACCTTCATCAGCTCTATCTTCGAATTTGCCAAGATTGGCTTCAGTCCGTTTAATGTAACACTTGTTGTCGAAAACTTTGAAGTATTTTGCTATAGCCTTTTTGCCAAACCACAGTTCATAAGGTGTTTTTCTTTCATGCGGCCTCAACATGCACCTATTCTGGATGTAAACTATAGTATGAACTGCCTCTTTCCAAAATCTGTCAGCAATTCTGCTCTCTGTCAACATGGTCCGTGCCATTTCTTGCATAGTTCTGTTCTTCCTTTCTACTACTCCATTCTGTTGAGGTGTTCTTGCTGCCGAAAACTGTCTTCTTATTCCATGTTTTTCATAGTATTCTACAAACTCATCTGAAATAAACTCTCCTCCTCTATCTGATCTCAAACATTTAATTCTTTTTCTAGATTGATTCTCAACAAGATTTTTGAAGGTTTTAAACATCTCAAAGGCTTCTGATTTAAGTTTCAGAAAGAGTACCCATGTCATTCTGGAAAAGTCATCTATACACAGCATAAAATATTTGTAGCCATTTATGCTTTCCGTTCTCATGGGTCCACATAAATCCGTGTGAATTAGTTCTAAAGGCTTGTTTGTAAAGTACTCTTTTGCTTTGAAAGTAGATCTGGTTTGCTTCCCCTTTTGGCATGACTCACAAATGATGTTTGAAGGTTTACCAATAGTGGGTATGTCTCTTACTGCTCTTTTTGAGTTGATTTTTACCAAATTATCAAAGCTTATGTGACCGAGTCTCTTGTGCCACAGCCAATTTTCTTCTTCCCTGTCCAACCAAGCAAGCTCCTTCTGAAGTCTCCGAGAGAGTATATAGATTTCCAGAGGTTCTCAGTCCAGTGGCTATTAACTTTCCATTTTTTGTATTTCTTACTTCACAGCCCTTACAGTTGAGAAACTCAAATCAATCTCATAGAAGCATAAGGAGAATTGTTAGAAACTCAATATCTTCTATTACCATCTAAAACCTCTCTTTTATTTTCAAGAAGATATTTAGGTTTCAGTTCTGAAGCTGTTATTCATACAACACTCTTACTCAACCTTTTCTTTTGTTTTTCACAGATAACCACAGTTGCAGTATGCTCTCTTACTGTGCCTGTTTGATCTTTATCCTTGGTTCAATTGAACGGCTATTTTGAAAAATGGCTCCAATTTTTCCCTCCAATTTTTTTATGTGGTTATGGCTACGATCAATCTGTCAAACCCTCTCTGACGCGCTCTGTCTTTTAGCCGCTTCTTTCTGACTTATTCTGACAGTTTGCTCTACTCATACTGACAGCTTTTTCTGTGCAAACTGACAGCCTTTTTCTATGTAAACTGACAGACTTTTTGCGCGTTTCTATGCTCTTTGATTCTTTTCTCCTAAATTCTACGTAACTGCCCTCTTAGCACTTTTACACTTTCTGATGGCACTCTTTTCTATTCTGCCTCGATTCTTCTTTTTTCCCCGCTACTGCCATGTCTGACACACGCAACCATCAAGAAGATTTCTTATTTTTTGAGATTATCTGTAATTCTATACTTTTCCCAGCCATGCAGCATCACGGCCCTGCAACAGCTGTTCTTTTCTTAAATGCGCTATTTTGTAACTTTCCCTTGTAACTCCAGTTAACTACTGCATGAATTTTCTTTAAGATTTCCCCGACACCTGTCACTGGGTAACTGCATATTTGACTCCAATTAACTCTTATGTAACTGGCTGTATGATTTTCCTTTGCGTTATTTGACACCTGTCACTATGCATGCTTCTTCGGCTTTTTCCTGCAAAATTGTTACCTGTCATGATATCGCGACATTTCTACTCAGTTGACTAATTCTGGATTGTTGACCGCGAAAACCCGACCTGTCGCGATATCGTGACGTTTTTTGCCTTCTAGACCTTATATCGGCATGCACCTGCGAAAACGAGACATGTCGTGAAATCGCGATGCTTTTGTTGCATCGAGCTCTTTTCTGTCTCCTAGCCGTGAAAATGAGACATGTCACGAAATCGTGACACTTTTCGCTTTCTTGCACTCTCCTTCGCTTGCACCCGCGAAAATGGAACACGTCACGAAATCACGACGTTCTCGGCTTCCGTACAACTCTCCTTCGCCAGCATCCACGAAAATGGAACATGTCATGAAATTGCAACGTTCTCGGCTTCCGTACAACTCTCCTTCGCCAGCATCCGCAAAAATGGAACATGTCATGAAATCGTGACACTTTGGGCTTCCCTGCACTCTGCTTCGCTTGTAGCCACGAAAATGGAACATGTCGCAAAATCATGAAGCTTTTCTGCCTTGGCACTGTTCTTTGTTTTTCGCCCGCGAAAATGCAACATGTCGCAAAATCGTGACATCTTTTGCGTCCGTACATTTTTCCCTTCATGCACCAACGAAATCAAGACATGTAGCGGAATTGCTACAACTTTGTGCCTTGCGCTTCCAACTTTGCTTTGACTTGCGAAACTTAGACTTGTAGCGAAATTGCTACACCTTTGTGTCTTGTGTTTTGAACTTGTAGCGAAATCGCTACACCTTCGCGCCTTGCATTTTGAACTTGTAGCGAAATCGCTACATCTTTGCTCTTTGGCATCTGAACTCTGCTTTGGCCCGTGAAAGTCTGACATGTAGCGAAATCGCTACACTTTCTTGAATTAGTGCTTTTTCTTTGCTTTTGCCAACGAAACTCCGACATGTAGCGAAATCGCTACACTTTTGTTTCCGTACATTCTCTCTCTTCTTCGGGTCACGAAAACCTGACGTGTCGCGATATCGCGACACTTTTTGCCCTTAGTTCTTTTCTTCTGAAACTATTGCGATATCGCGACACTTTCTCATGCACTTTCTCTCTCCTTTGTTTTGTCGCGATATCGCGACACTTTCTCATGCACTTTCTCTCTCCTCATTTTTGTCACGAAATCGTGACATTTTTGGCTATGCATTCTCTCTCCTCATTTTTGTCGCGAAATCATGAAATTTTTGGCTACGCATTCTCTCTCCTCGTTTTTGTCACAAAATCGCGATATTTTCACCTGTGCCTTCTCTCTCCTCGTTTTTGTCGCGAAATCGCGACAGAAAACATGTCGCGATATCGCGACAATTTTCTTGTATTTTTCTAAAAATTTCTGAATCTGGCCCAGTTCTTTCTTCTTGGAAATTCCCTGTACTTGTTCTGACTGACCTCTGAACTGCATCAACTGTATCAATCTGTCTGTGTTGACAACAATGACAATACTTTTGCAATGCTTTTGCTGCACCTTGCTCAACATATTTTTGAAGAAATATTTTTTCCAAATTTAATTCCTTGATCCTAAAAACATCTTTCAACTAATGACAAACTCATAAATATTGAATTTAGCATGTATGCCCCTCCAATATCATTTCCTCTTCAAACCCAACCCAATTTATAAAGAGAAAGACCAAATTTATGCTCATATTCTTTCCAAAGAAAATAGCTTTAAATTTTATCAAATTTGAATGCTTCAACCATTGGTAATATTGAATGTGATATTACATATATAGGGATATTGAAATGTAACATTTATATGTTATAATATTTTAGACATGGTTAAGGACTTCCCTTTTAACCTATTATACAATATTTATTACACCAAAAACTGAGTCCCAGTGATCATTCCTATTCCAAAATTATAAGTTTTAGATTAGTATTAGACATAGTTTTCTTGATCAATTTTGTATATCCAATGGTGTATTTCTCAATCTATAATATAGTAAAGGCTACATGTTAATAGTTATACTGCTCTATTGGGATGTTAATATGTTATTACTTTAAACTCTTCTAATCACTTATATTATTGTTTAAATTAAAAAGAGTTCTTAAACTCATCTATTAAGATTTGGATCATAAAACAAATTGTCCTACAAATCCATGGTGAAAATAGACAACTGCAAAGTGAAATTAGTCTAATTTTTTTGCTTGTAAATATAATAAAAAATTAGTGTTGTTAAAATTGTTGAAGCATATAGTGATCCAAGCATATTTAAAAGTCAACTATATAAAGTTTTCACAAATGATATTTTCTTAATGCCTTATACTAATGAAAGAATATTTGCATTGTACCCGATAAAAATATTTGATTTTAGGAAGAGTGGTATAACTTACTAATTGATAGTAGAGGTAGTCACATATAGTAGTGTTAGGAGGTAAGAGGCTAAAAATGATAAAAAAAAAAACATAACATTTTTACATTAGCAATTTAAACAAACATATCCGCCCATGTAGAGGAGTTGGAGAGCAAGTGGGTAGTTAAACCTCTCTAGTTGCTGAGAGGCCCAGGTTCAAATCTCTCGCCTCACATGTTGCGGATATGTTATGTAATGGTTCCCTCGTGGTCACAGTCTGTTTACCCCTTGTGGCCACCACCAAAAAAAAAAAAAAAATTTAAACAAACATTAGAAAGTTTATAATTTTTCATACAAATTGCTTTTCTCATCTACAAGCTTTGATTTATATAAGAAATCAATGTATGGTAATTTATAACACCAAAAAAATCAATCCAATACCTAAGAGGATGCATCAACAATTGTATCTCAATTTATGAAGTTGTATATACACTAAGTATCTTTTAAAATTTTGCACTTAAGTTTAATTGATATATTTATAATAATATAAACAAGATGTGGATTTGGTTTTTGTATGTGTCAAAAATATTATTAATATATTTTTAAGTAATTAATATATTGTCTTGTAAAAAAATGAAAGTAGTGTAGAAGTTATCCTTTATACTTTGCAGTTTGAAAGTAACATAATAAAGAAATCCAGATGAAGGATTTTGATAAGAATTTAGGATTTATAGGATAACATAAAAAAGTATTTATTTTGGAGAAACATCCTTGCACATTATTAATTTTAGGGAAACATAAATAAGAAAGTGTTTTTAAGATTATTCCTTGCACTTAAGATTTTTCATAGCAAGACAAGTCTATAGATGATAAGTCTCACTATGAACAACACCAATATAGGTATGTTGTTTGTATTTATTATTATTAGCTTAGGCCCTAGGATAGGTTAGTCATCCCTTTAGTGTTAGGGTTAGGATTTGTTTATTATTTTAAAATATAAACAAATGAGTTGTGTTATAATTTTTTTTTTAAATAAAGGGATACAAATTTATTGATAAAAAGTCTAGATTACAAAGTACAACTGAGCTTCCAACCAGGACTCAAATAAATGGCCAAACAGGCTAAAACCACTAGACTAGAATGACACCCAAAAAAGACAACAAGAATAAAGCACATTAAGTTTGTACATCCTTATGGATCAACTCCCATAGGCGTTGAGAGTCCCCAAAAGGGAGATTCTCCCACTTATCGATACTCCAAGGATCCAGCAGCTCAGAAGCCCTTTTGTCCAGGTAATAAACAACAACATTCCATTCCATTGGAATGTACATAAAGGATATAAATTTGAACTCTTCACTCATTCCAAGAATCTGAATGACTACAGAGACCAACTGCCAATTAAATTCCTCCACCCTTTTAATGTTTAAAATATTAACCATAATTTGAGAGTCAGACTCACAGATAATCCTATGCTAGCCAAGAGAAAACCCCCTCCGCAAGGCCTCAAGAATTGCAAGAGCTTCCATAAATTTGTTGGAGTGAACACCTTTATAAATGGAAAATAAAAAACGGATACCACTAGTAGAAAATCTCCCAATACCGCTAATGCCAGCATGTCCAGGATTACCCCTGGATGATCCATCATTATTAATTTTTAAAACTCCTCTAGGGGGTGGCATCCACCTACCATCTCTCCTAACCTTCTTGTTGAGCTGAGGAACCCTACTAGGGCTAGAAGAGTTCACACCATACCCAAAGAGACCAAGGGCTTTATGTACCTTCTCCTCCCTAGAATCCAAAAGAGGGTCCACATCACATTTGCTATGGATGGTTTCCTAAACCATATACAGGATCCTTTTCCAAATCTATTGAACAACCAAATAACTGCCCTAAAATATGCATCGATTCCATTCGAGCCAAATTTGCTAGATAATGCAATAAGGGCCCAAATTCCAAGCCACCCGAAGGAAGGGGGCCTTGGCTGGAGGTCTGCCCAGACTACTCCAAAACTCCACTAGGGATAGCACATGAAAACATGGATGGTTCCAGGCACTACACCAATGGTTCCAGATGTCTCTGGCAAAGAAGCATTGGAAAAATAAATGAGAAGAGTCATCCTCATTCTTATTACAAAGGACACAAAAAGAGGGACCCTGAAATCCCCTCTTCCTCACATTATCCCAAGTGAGGCATTTATTACGAGCTACCAACTAGAGAAATAAGTTATATTTTTGGCCAAGCAAATTTGTTCCACACATTTTTCCACCAAGTGACAGGAAGACTCCCATACTTTTGCTTATCAAGAACCTGATAACCATAGGCTACCGAGTAGGTTCCCTTAGGATCAGGGTTCCAAGCCAGAATATCTTTACCCCTCAATGAATAATAAGGCCTTCCCATAAGAATAAGAGTAAGCACCTCTCTGTCCTTGGACAGTCCCCCTTGGGGCCATTCTTGTGGGTATTTCCACCTATACATCTCCATATTTCCAAAAGACTAGATTTTTTTAAAGTCCTCAACATGAGACCAACCTGCTTCCAAGAAAAAAATGCTTAGCGAACATAACCTAGGATATTGATTCAAGATAGGAGGGTGGCCATCCCAAGAATCCTTCCAAAAAAGAACATTTGATCCTTGATTGCAAATCCAGAACAAACCCTGCTTGATTAAATTAGCTCCTCTTTTCAGAGTGTCCTAGATAACTGAACCTTTCCCAACCAATCTGAATCTAGGGATTTCAACCTCATAAATACCTCTCAAGTATTTACAAGATAATATTTTAGACCAAATCTGATCTTGAGAGGTACACCATCTCCAATAAAGTTTTGTAGCCAAAGCCTACCCAAAAAGATTTATTTGTCGTAACCAAAGGACCCCCTCTTGCATAGGCCTACATATAGAATCCCACCTAACCAAACTCCATTTATATTGATCAAGTTTTCTAGACCATAAAAATTGTCTTGACAAAGCATCCATGTCCTTTATGAAGTGAGAGGGAGCTATTTGTACAAAATATCTGTAAATGGGTAAAGCTTGAACAACATATTTTAAAAGCAACACTCTACCTATAGTGGATAGCCATCTGAAAGTCTAGTGATTCACCTTCCTTCTAATATTACCAAGCATAGACTACCAAGAAGATCTAGGTAGAGGGTGAGACAAAATTGGAATACCAAGATATTAATGAAGGAGGGAGTCCCAACCTGGAATATTAGAATGCGAGAAATCCTGGCTTGAATAAGAGGAGGGGTATTGAAGAAGAAAATAGAAGACTTGTCCTCATTAATCAACTGTCTAAAAGAACCAAGATATATGTCAAGATACTGTCTAATATTTCCAGCCTCCCTGATAGTGGCAACTCCCAATAAAGCAGTATCATCAACAAATTGAAGGTGGGAAAGAGGTGGCAAACTACTATCCCACTTCCACCCCTGAATGAGACCCTGCATGACTTGAGACTTGAGAAATCTTCCCAACTCTTTCACCATAATGATAAACAAATAAGGAGATAAAGTATCTCCTTTCCTCAATCTCCTTGAGGCCTCAAACAACTCTGATGGCTCATTATTAACAAGAATAGAGAATGAGGAAGAAGAAACACAGCTCATCACCCATCTAATCCATTCCTCATCAAATCCAAAAGTAGCAAGAACTTTCTGAAGAAAGGACCATCTGACCCGATCATAGGCTTTGGCCATGTCCAACTTAATGAACATAGTTTTCTCCTTAGAAGTTTCCATCAAGTGAATATCTTTTGTAGCAATAACAACCCCATCCAAGATTTATCGACCAACAACAAACCCTCCTTTCTCCTCAGAGATGATTTTTCTCAACCATATCTTCAACATCTTAGCAATAATTTTTGTGATGATCTTATACACAATATTACGGAGAGCAATAGGGCTGAACATATCCAAGGAATTTGCTCCCTCTTTTTTGGGTATAAGCACCACAAAGGTAGAATTTAGGGCCATTAGCATATGTTTGTTCTTTTGTGACTCATGGACCACCTCAAAAAGATCAAATTTGATTAAATCCCAAAACTCCTGATAAAAATTAATCGAGAATCCATCTAGGCCTGGGGCTTTTCCTTTTTTCATCTTGAATACAACATTTTCCAACTCCTCAAGGGAAATTGGACCCATCAAGTGCTCATTCATATCTTTAGAAACAATCGTTGGAATATAGTTTAGAATAAGCTTTTCATTCTCATCATCTGATAGGGAGTCCTCCTTGAAGAGAGAGGAAAAATACCTCTTAGTCTCTTCTAAAATATCCCTGAAAGAAGAGAGCAAAGCAACCTAAGAATTCACAAGAGAGGTAATAAGGTTACCATTACGACGAGCCTTAACTAATTTATAAAATAAGGCTATGTTCCTATCCCCTTCATGAAGCCAATATAATCGAAATTTTTGTTTCCAAACAAATTCTTCCCTCAGTTCCCATTCAGCAAGGTCTTTCACAGCCTAAGATTCCTCAACAAGAAGATCCTTCGTGAATCCCTGATCTCTAATATTCCTTGAAGCTTCTTCCATCTTCCTAAGAGCTACCAGATTATCCAAGGAAAGGTTCCCAAAATTTAGTCTATTCCATCTCTTCAATTTATATTTTACAAATTGTAGTCACTTCATAAAGGAATACATAGCGGTGCCATGAGGAGGTTTTCCAGTGGTCCACCAGCCTCACATGAAATCATGAAGCTTAGGATCACGAATCCACATAAGTTGAAACTTAAAGGAGGGATTATTTTTTATCCCTAACTCCAAAGTAGAAAGTTTGATAGGCCAATGATCATATCCTCTACCCTCTAGAATCATAGAACTAGCACCTCTATTATTACCCATCTAATAACTAGATATCAAAAACCTATCTCGTCTCTCTGAGATGGAAGCTTCCCCACACCTTCTATTGTGCCAAGTAAAGATCCCATTATCTGGCTTGATTTCAACCAAGTTTAGGGCCTAGATATGAGCACTGAAGACAAAATAAAAAGGCTTGAGATAGTCCACCCCACCATGTTTCTCCTCTAGACAAGTGATAGAGTTGAAGTCTCCAGCCAAAATCCATGGGTACAAGGAAAGCAAACTTCTCACAAAGCAAATGTGCTTCCATAAATTCACTTGACCATTGTAATCAACATGAGCATACACATTTGTAAGTAGGATGATTTCATCAGATTCATTATCATGCCCAACCATTGAAATAGACGATTTGCTAGAAATCCAAGTAAGAGGGGATATCTTAACCGGATCCCATAAACAAGCGATGCCACCAACATATCCACATGCACCAATACACTGGAATTACCCCCTTCTCCACAAATTGGGAGCAATATTGAACATACTATCAATAGCCAATTTAGTCTCCTGAATAAACACCACATCCAAATAATGCACACAAAATAAATCATGAACAACTTTTTATCTGGGGATGCCATTCAACCCCCTTACATTCCATGAGAGGATAATTATTTTTGGGGTTTATAAAAATAGGAGTCCAATGTTTTCATCAATCTTGACTCCACCAAAGTCTCCCCCATTAACTTAATTTTATCCTGGTCCTTCTTCCAACCCACCTTCATATTCTTATACATTTTTTTTTTTAAATTATTTTTTGCTGCAATCCCAACACCGTAGGATTTTTGTAGTCCAAAAATTATTGCATCAGTGTCTAAGTAGGAGGGAGCATAACTAAATCTGTACCACTTTCCAAAATAGTTTCCCTTATAGGGATAGACCCAACCATGTCCCCTATATTTAGATCCAAAGCCCTTTGTTCTTCATTTAAACCCTCTAGATATGATTCCTTAAGTTCCCCCTCAAGAAGAGACGTCTGATTTAGCCTTGTTATATTTGCATCAGATAGTGATGTTTTAGGTATCTCCATGCACTGATAAATATCATCTAATATTTCAAAATGGTTGAGTAGAGCATCTGGCTAGCTATCCTTAAGGTCTTTGTTTGCCCTTTGTCCTCTATTTTAGGCTTTTACCAAAACAAAACCTTCCTTATCTTGTTCCCCTTCCTTTATCGGGGCTTTTCCTTTATCCAAAATTTGTCCAGACCGAGAGGGCCCAATATTTGAAGCCACAGGAAAGACAAACTTAGGGCATTTTCTTTGTAGGTGGCCATATTCACGGCAAATTCGACAATGAAATGGAAGAGATTCATAGTCAAGTTTTTGAACCCATGTAGTTGATCCAAATTGTATTTCAATAGAATCTGGAATAAGATTATTTAAGTCAATTTCAACACAAATACGAGCAATAGAGATTACATTTTTATCCATTGTCTGTTGTGACAGTCCAACTGGTTTCCCAAGTAGAAAGGCAATCTTATGCAAGATATCAGTTCTCCAGAATTCCAACGGGAGCCATGGAAGTCACGCCCATACTGGAATCCATGATGGTCGCTCCTCTGATGGGTTGAAACCCACATGCCAGGGTTTAAGAAAGAGTCCCACTTGGTTATAGAAATAAGTAACCCCTTCAAATGCTTTGTTATGATCTGTAATACAAGAGAAAACCACCATAAAATAGTTGTTCGCACTCAACATCACCTCCACATCACCTTAAGGATTCCAAGTCTTCCTGACCCAAAACTCCACAAAGGGGAGAGAAATTCGGATGCCCAAAATTTTTCCAATAAGGGCATGTTTGGTTAGATACTCCACATATTCCACCACCGAGTCTGGTTGAACCACTAGAACTGGCCTGGCTTCACATCGTTCCAAACATCTATTGTTATTTAACAAGCGGTTCCCAACATGCACTGGAAAATCCTATTCCTTCCAATAATTTTCAGATAAAAAAATATCACGAGCATGCACTCTCTGTGCCGGACCCGATGCCATAATGACATTCCTCCAAATTTTTAGACCTCCTCTAAAAGTTGTTGCCATCCCCACAGCAGTTTTTCTTCATCAAACCCTAGTAGAGTCGAGTTGTGTTATAATTATTTATCATTTATACTTATAATTTTTTATAGCCTTTGGTATGCATAAGAGACTTCCACCTCTCTAGGTAGCTAAAATGATTTTTCCTCTACAAGTATCTAGCATTTTATAACAACTAGAATCTAGATCTATTACTTGCTATGGGATTTAATATTGATGAATCAAAATTTTATTCATGCAAATGTTTCTTATCATTACTTTGTAGAGATTATTTACACTATTTTGGAAGTTGTTTTATTAGAAGTGGTATTAGAGTTATGATCTTGGATACGTATGATGGTGCAAAAACATTATAGAGAGGTGTGTGAGCTATTATAGATTTTTTTTTGACCATATATATATTTTCTCAATCAGGTAATTTCTAGAATTTTTATGCTTCCTAGTTTTTATATATATTTCTTCTATAATATTATGATTTAGACAAATCATTTGTGTTTCTTGAACTTGAAAAATAATAATAATAGGCACTCAAATCCTTATGGAAGACCCATCTTATTTTCACTATCTCGTCAAACTAATCAAAATAAGATATATCTTATTTTCTCTAGTGACACTTTTCATGGTGAGTGATCCACAAAATCTTTAGGTTTCATCATCTTTCCATAGTGTATATGCAAACCCTTGGATTCCTCTACTTGGTATTAAGTCAATGTGTATTTTTAGCATATAGATATATAATTATGATTATATAAGCTAAAAATATCATCTACCAAGAAACTCAAACAAGCACCATAATATTCCAAGGTGTGTCAATAACTTTGACTCTCATGTTATTACTATTTTAGGTGAAAGGATTACCCCTCCCACTCCTCCTAAGGGTACCCCTCTCCTTTCCTATATAATTTCATTTAACCTTCATGAGTATTAGGTGGGTGTGCATAAATGATTGAATGAAAAAATCCACAAGATTAATAATTCCTAACATCACTACCATGAGCAACTTGACAACAAATGAACCAAGCTAGAACAATTACTTATGAAGAATTATAGTAACTTCCCCACATTAAAAACTTACTATTGAACAATTTCCAATAGGTTTTTGGTGCACAATAAGAAAATAACTAGAAGAGACTTGAGATTCCATCAAATTACCCTCCAATTGTAAAAAAAATCTAAGATCAAGATCCATAGTACTTATATCGCCTTATGGAAAATATCCAAGGATATTCTAACATCAATATCTATGGCACTACCACTGCATAGCCTTGGGGCCTAGACTATAATTCTTCCAACAATGTCTTTCAAGTAAGTTAAAGGTTGCTCTTCACTACCCACATGTACATCCACTTCACCATGGGAACTCCTCTAGATATGGGTGAGCTTAACTTAGAATTTTCTACTAACCTTGATTCCATTATAGGAAGTGCTATGTTATTATGTGAATGGACTCATGATGTTTTAGTTATTAGTACAATATCCTAATTTTTAATATCAAAATTCTATGTAGTTGGATATCTAGGATGGATATCCTCATACACTTATACTATGTTCTTTTTAACTACCAAGTCACTTTGGCTACTTCTAAGTTAGTTGTCCATACCAATTCATGAATTCTTTGGAAACTAAAGCATCATGACCATCATATTTCACGGCTAAAGTTTAAAATATGTTCTTACTTAAGTTTGGTAAGGGTTATTTTACCTCTTATGTGATTTTATTTATATAAATAAATTAAATTAGCATGATAGAAGAATATTGTATTGAGTTCATAGGCCTTTTTATATAAACCTATTATTTGGATCTAACAGTGGTGGTTTTTATATTTTTTATAGAATCAAGGATGACATCAGGTGGGAAGTAGATCTGCATGATTGATATACTCTCCATAATGTCGAGCATTTGGTCCTTATAGTTTGAAAGAACTATATTTGCCTCAACTCCCACAATTATTTGATTTCAATTCCTTTTGAACTTACTTCAGTAACCATAATAAGGAATGCCATGAGGGTTATTTTATTACAAAAGTTGATATTTCTATTCTTAGTATCATATATGTGAGGAGAAACATAATTTCTAGATGGAAGCAAAAGAAGAAGAAATCTTAGAGAAGAAGGATGCCAACTCACCATAATAGGAGGTACCAATAGACTTTAGGAATCGTGAGTAGAATATTAATACTATGGTTGTCTCATTATTTTCCCTCATTGGATTGTATGTTCATCAAACTATTACAATTAAGAGCTTCATCAAAATACAATAGGTCAATGTGTTGACTAATCTAGGTAGTACCTATAATTTTATCAATAATAAGATGACTAAAACCTTAGGGTTTTATATCAATTATTGTAAGTAAGATAAATTCAGTGTGTGGATTATGAAGGGTGATATAGATGAATGTATAGGTTGTATTGCTAAGGTATACATCCAAATGAGTCTTGTTACCTAGTTTAATGATTATTATCTAGTAGAATTGGTTAGTGTAGATGTTATCCTCAAAGATTAATGGTTGTCTTTGTTTGGGGATGTGACACTTTAGCGATAGTGGTTGTATGCTCAATGGAAAAAAAATTGTGAGGTCTTACATATATAGGGTATACAAACCTTGTTTTCCATAGTCATCATCTCCACTAAATGGATAAAATATTGAAGGGTGGTAGAGGCTTCTTTGTCTAGTTTCAATACATGAAAGTATTTGCCATTGAGTTGTTATCTGTAGATATCTCTTATAACATGTAGTCTCTTATCGATAAAGATACATTAATATTTAGCAAACCCAGTGGAGTTCCACCTAGGTCAACCCATAATCATGCCATCCACCTAGTTTTAGGTAGCCATCAACCATCCCTAGGCCTAAAATACTAGAATAGAGAAGCTAGTTCAAGGGATATTGGAGCAGGGTATTAACTATCCTAGTATTAGTAACTATTGATCTTTGATGTTCATGGTTTGATGCAACGACATGATCATAGAAGTTTTACAAGAGGATGATGATTCAATAGTAAAAATGAAGAGAATAAACTAGAAAATTATGTAATCTTGAAAGAGCATTTTATGATCCTAAATTTAATAAGCAAACAAACCCAAGTCACATGGATAATGCACTTTGACTAAACACAAATAAAAATAGAGCAAACATAGGGATTCCACTAATTCATCCTTAAGATATGCAACTAAATAATGGTTATAGGTTATTGTTCAATTATATTAACAATATTGTTGAATACAAAGCTTTATATATTAGGTTCAAATAGTTCAAATATCATAAATATTAAAATATTTGGTGACACTAAGCTAATTATAAGCCAGGTCATCTGAAAATGTGCTACCAAAAATAAACATCTCAAATCTTACCAACACAAAGTATGGGTCTATTAGAAAGCTTCAATATTTATGAATTAAAAGTGACTCCTAAGGAAGTGAATACAAAAGTAAGTGAGCTAGTTTATCTAGCCACCAAACTTGATCCGAAAATAGACATGTAGGATAAGCCTAAAGGAATGGAAGTAGTTTTTAAGCCCCAAATCCCTAACAATGCAAATCATTGGCAAGTATTCAATAATGATGAGAAAATTATAGAATTATTTATCTAAGAGGTTCAATATGTAGAAAATAATGAGTATAGGTATGACATTTATGATGGATTAATTCATATACCAATCATTTTCCAATAGGACTAATCATGTTAGAGATTGTGTTCAATCTAGATGATAGATCTAAAAAGGAAGCATCATGGTGAAGATGTACTCATACCATCCTGTTGAACTATATAGCGAAAATAATCTAACTCTAGAAAAATATTACACTACATAAGAGGTTAATTTGTTCAAAGTGTTGTGCAACAAATATGTATGTCATTGCATAACATACAAGAACATAAAATTCTATGATAGAAATATCATTAAGCACACTATTGAGCTAGAATATAGAGCTACAATATTTCATCAATAACATAGATACCCATATGTAGAACCAATAAAATATCAAGTATAAAATGGATCATTTTGCCTATGTTCTACCTCAACATATACATGGTATATTTACATAGCAAAAAAAAGGGATAAAAAATGAAACTATGTGAACACGTATAATTTATCTTATCTTGGATCAAATTGATTTATTTTTCTTTATAATAAAACAATAAAATTAGACTAAGGTAATATAGAAGCTAATCATACCAATTGTCAAATAAAACTCAAATTTCAAATAGAAAAGGTATTACAGGAAATGAAATTGCAATGAGGGATTCAATATACTAATATCTTTTACATTCAATTTATTTGCCTTGTCATTTCTCCAGTTTTCTCCTACAAATAAAATATGATGAGGATAACAACAAAGAGCCTATGGAGGAAACAAATAAATGTGTTAATACTATTGCAGGCTATCGAGAGCAAGATAGATGAGGCAAATCCTTGAAAAAATAGTCAGCCCCTAGTTTCCTTTATGATGAGATAAAAATCAAATGAAAGTGGTTGGATATGGAAGCATAAGAAAAAATAAATAATAATATTAAATGAAAATAAGATTGACATATTATAAAAGATAAAGGGTATGCAAATAATGGTAGAGAAATGATTGCAAAGGCTATTAGATGTTAGTGAGTATTGTAGGTAGGGGTATGATAGTGATCATCAATTAATTAACATTCATGGATTCATTCATTGATTGCTAAGTAGCTTAGTTTTTTTCTTAGAGTAGGTATTTATAGATGATAAATTGAATTTGAATTCTGGACTGATGAAAGTGATAATGATTTTTATCTATTAGGTGCTCATAATCATGGTTATTGATCTATGGTTGGCCATGATAGCTAGGGGGGAATGCTTTCCCAAGCAAATCTCTTTCCCCCCTGCAATAATTCATGAAATTGTAGAGTAAGGATACCAATTTTTGATTAAGTGAATTGAATTTGATCGATTTTAATAGATTATAATCGATGTTGAAAAGTTGAAAACATAGAATTATTATTCACTTACAATAAGAATTATATTCACTAAAAGTTCAAGATGTTGAAAATATAGAACACTTTCTTAGAAGGATAGGAGATTTAAAATAAAAACTACAAACTATGGGAGAAAAAGTAGAGGAAAAGTTTCTTAACTTAGTTATACTTAGAATAATTCTAAAATCATTTAAAATAATGTTCACATGTATCAAATAGTAAAGTGTCATTTAAAGAGCTAGTTAATATTATTTAGGAATATAAAACAGAGAATCAAGTAAGAGATGAATTATCAAATAGTATTTTCATTTCAACAAAAAGATCACCAAATAACACAATAAATTCTTCTATCTTATAATAGAAAAGAAGATATGGTTATATATGTAATAAAGGACACATTGCTAGTTTTTATAGATACAATTATTTTAGTTAATGGAATCAAATGCATAGATCTTTTGAAATAAATGAATAAAGATAATATCAATCCAAAGAAATGAAATATTGAGTTGTGATATTAGTGATCTTCATCAAAATAATAATGTGAATTATAATACATGTAATTTGAAGGCCAATATGGTAGATAGTTTATAATACAAGTGATTTGAATCCCATGAAGTCTCATGTGAGTTGTGATACAAAGGACCTTGTTTAGGGAACAAACAAAGCATGTGATACAAGGGATTTGAGCATTATTCATGAAGACAAAGACTGTGCAAAATGTGTATGTATTGATTGTATACGAATTTTTTTTGTTGGTCATAATAATAGTTTAAGTTATACTAACAAATGTTGTAATGATACCAATGATACTGAAAGAGACAGTGATTCTCTAAGTTGTGTTAATATTTATAGGAATCATAGTGGTGATATAAAATATGGTTATCTTGAAAAACATACTAAATGTACTGGTTTAAAATTATTAAATAAAATAAGATACAAAGATATAGGTTTTGAAAAATATGAGCAAGGGATGACATATCCCATAATATTAAAAATAATACCAAAATATGAAGACCTTGGATATATAGGATAATCATATGACAATGAGTTTGTGTGAGGAGAAATAATACCAAATTTATAACATGTGGTAGTATGATTATAAGATAGACCAATAATACAAATTTTATGACAAGTAATAATGAAGAACAAATGGATAATAATTAATCATGGAATTGTAAAAGCAATTTTATGATAAAGGAATTTGTGATAAGTAAGAATGAATGTATAATATGGAATAATAAAACCAAATGTATTTCATACATCAATAAGATACAATTTGTTAAAAATGAATAATACAAAATAAGAAACAACTATAACCATTGTGGCAAACATGGACATAAGATAGAGAATTGTTGGGATGTCCATTGTTGTAAAATTTATAAATAAATTAATCATTCCCATAGATATTGTTAGTAGAAGGAAAATAACAAAATGAAAATGAATTGTGGATGGATAAGTGCCTATGAATAGGAGAAGTTGAAAGAAATGTTGTGTAGATTTTATAGAATAAAACCAAGTATGGTAAAGAATAATCTATGTTTTCCCATGAAAAGTATCAAATAAATGATTTTAGAAGATTATAATCCAAGCATAGCTTGGAAAAAACCTATAATGACAAATTCATATAGAGGAATGATTATAAATATATGCCAGCAATGGTGATTTCCTAGAGGTGATGACCTTATGATTATTCTAGTGACTAACCCATAGACAACATTCCAAGCAATATGACCTAGAGGTAATGATGATCTAGAGGTAACCCAAAGTAGAGAACCAAAGGTATTGATCTAAATATAAATCCTAATAGTTTAAAGATCTAGTAGAGCTAGAGTTAGTACCAAAATCAATGCTATAACTAGATCTAGAAATATATGACCAAAACAATTATTGACATCATACCAAATAATGTAATACGAGGGGTGTTAGAGTATATTACATTATTTGGTACCTTGCAAGTATCTTGTAAATACTTTGTAAATATTTGGAGTCTATGAGTCTTGTAAATATTTATCTTTTAGTAATCATTAGATGTTTGTAATTAAGAAGTCAATAAATATATTTCTCGTATGCGAAATATGAAGAGTCATATCTTTAAATATTGTGGAGATGAATAGATAGTTAAAGACAAAAAATAAAGAGCCTCTTTGTAAACGCTATTTGTATAAATAGCAGCATATGAGGGATCTTGTGTGAGTAAATTAAAGTACATTATCTTGTGTTGTAATACTATGTAAAAATTGTTGTCTATGTGAATATTAAGTGTTCATTCATTTTTAGTCATGGGTTGATTATATATGAATTGAGTTCTAAAGTTCTATGAGTATTATTTATCTTGTATCTATAAATGGTTATTTGAATATTGCACAATTGCTAATAAGAGTTACATGCCCTCTTTCTCAATGAGTTTAGATATCATTGGTGAAGAATTAACTTATTTCAACATAATTGATTTAGAAGTGTAAACTATGGATTATTTTAAAGAGTTAAAGACTAAATCAAACCATTTTATTGATAATCTTAGCCATAGGAATAGAGTAACGTAAAAATAAGAACATGTAAATGACTTTGAAGATAAATTCATGTTAAAGAAGAATAAAGCCAAAGTTTCTCCAAGAAGCATGCTATATTTTAAGACTAAAATGAAAAATATGAGGATTAAATGTATCAAGGAGATGTACAATTAAGCTATCAAGAAAGCAATTACTAAGGAGTATAAGGATGAAAGTCTAGATGTGGCTTATTAAAGAGCTAAGGAAAGTGGAAGAGACAAAGATGAGAAACAATTTGACCATGGAAATATAATAGATTTTAAAGCAAATTCAAGAAAGACCATGGATAAATTTGGTGAAACAAGGGGCATTATTATGAATAAGGTATAATTGCGAAGAGATGCAAAATTATTGAAGCCATTTCTTGGTAAGTTTGTAATTGTTTACTTGGGAGTTATTATAATACTTAGTAGTTAAAAATAATAATAGATAGCTAAAGAAGCAACATAATCATGAGTTGGATTTCATGAAACTTTTCTCTTACTTGGCATGTCTGATGCAAGATCATCTGGGTGTGCAGGCAATCATGCATAACCCCCAAAAAAGTAGAGAACAAAAAAATAAAAAATATATAAAAAGAAAAAACATTGTAGATGATGTTTTTTATCTAGATTATAATTTTAGTCATATTGTACTTTTTAATATTTTATCTAGATTTGATTTTATCCAAATTACAATTTTAGCCAAATCATATTTTTATTGGATCTCATTTTATCTAGACTGCAATTTTATCAAAATTTGATTTTCATAATATTTTATTTGGATCTATTTTTTATCCATATTACAATGCATGTAAAGAAATAATATTATATCAAGATATATAGTTATAAGTTATCCAGATCTAATTTTATCCTCACTAGTTTGAGAAAATAGTGTCTATATAAGGATGACCTTGTAACCATTTGAGGGCATCTCTCCAAAGTCTCAAAAATATCTCTAGGAAGATCTCCTAACAATTTAAGATAAAGATATCTAAAAAAATTAAATATTTCTATGCAGAAGTGGTGCCATATATACGTGATGAGGGGCACATTCCAACTTGACTAGTCTTGTTGGCTATGAAGAAAAATCCTGAGTTGCATTAATTTTCAAGGAAGTTTTTAGCTTATAATTTTAACAAACTATGATTAATTCTAGCATTGTAATTTTGGAAATTTATGGCATTGGGTCATATTTATATTTTTTGTGGAAAACATCCCTTTTAGGGTGCCACTTTCAAGTAAGTCCCAAGGTGGCAGGCATATCTAATTCACCAAAACATGCCCAAGGATTACACCTAGTCTGCCCCCTTTGGCACACTCAAAGAGCATACATAAAATAACAAAAGCACACACAACAAATAACAAAAATAAAACACAAAAAACAACAAATTTATACAAAAAACAAAAAAACAAAGATACAAAACACAAAAACACACACACTAAAAAATTGAATTGAAGGAAAAAAATAGATTACATCTTTGGCAAATCCAAGCCAATATGCATTTTGTGAATGCAAATCAAGCAACACCAAATATAGAATATTGAAATAAATAAGCAATATAGATACACAAATCATTGCATAATGAAATATATTATTTTATTAATGCATGTGGATCTCCAATATTACAATTATAAATTTTTGGGTTTACAAAGCTTGTTATTTGATACAATTATTACAATACACTAGGGTTCTCCAAAACCCTAGTTAAAAAATGATTGTGGTGTCTTCACGCCTGATATGATCCCAACAGATTGTGGATGGGCTTTTGATATCCTTGATAGGGCCACTCGAGCTTCAACAACTTCCAATGAATATGATCCTTAGACCTATACACAGTAAACAAAAAAATATTAATAATATATGTGAGGGCTCCAAAGAGAAATCAATAACCCTAGTTGCATAAATAAAATTGTAAGAAAATTTAAGAATATTAAAAATAAATACAATGAACAATTTACATTGTCTTCACTGAATTGTCATTTTTGTCTTCGTTGTCGTTGTAGATGGTAGTTACATAGATGTGCCCTAATGGCACCCAAGGGTTATAGGGCTACAAAATTAGGATGAGAAACACCCATGAGTGCTTGATGCTGAACAAAAACACCAAGAGGTTCCTGGTAGGCTCTAGTAGGCGCTCTACAGACTCTGATGGATGCTCGAGAAGCTCCGAGGGTTGTTCAGCGGTTGGGGGAAGGTTGCATAACCATATTTGGTTTACAAGATGGACAATGATAGATGCGGCAGATGAAAGGGGAAGCGATGGAGGATGGGAGTGGTGGGGATGCTTAGATTCTTGAAGACTTAGGACACAAGGGCGCAGGAAACTCAAGACCTTAGGAAAATGGAAAAAATTAGAAGACTTAGCAAACTTAGGGGTTGAGTCATAAAAATAACTCCTCTTTATAATATTTCCTAGGGACTGTTAGGGTTTCAATGACACGAGCTGTGTGGTCAAGATTAAAACATGATGGGGGGTGGATATTAAAGTAGGGTAAGTGGCATGGATTAAGGCGGATGAATGGCTAGGATTAATTCATACATATATACATATATTTATTAAATATATAAATATAATGTATAAAATATTATTATTTAAATATATATTGTAGACACCAAAACAACACCAATCCGATTATGTGACAACAAGCGCCGATCGCATTGACACACACAGCCCCTAGGGCAGCCCCCAGAGGTTAAACAGTGGTCCTAACCACTCCCAAAAGTAGTTTTGGAGGTCAGAGGTCAATTTGGCACCTTTTTGGCACCTTGCTCTCTGCTCGTCCCACCCAGGGACGAATACAAGCTAGCATTCATCCCACCCAGGGACGAATATCAGCATTCACCCCGGGGTGAGGCGAATAGCAAGTTTGATCGGCAAAAAGTCAAACCTCGACAAGTCCGCCAATTAACTGAAGCTTCAGGCCATGCAATTGCGAGGAACGGCTCCAAATCAAGGAGAGAGACTTCAGTCATGCATGTCTTTATTTTAGAGACCTCATGCAAGGAGATTCTAAATCGGGGAATTATCTTTTCTCTCAAAATAGGACAAACAACTCAAGTGGCGCCCTCGCATGCGCAATTCAAACAGAGAGACCCTAGGTCTATAAATTGGTGAGTTTTCTCACCCAAAAGATATACGAAGAAGGAGCATTTGAGAAATGAAGTGCTGCCAATTTACATACCTACTTGCGATTTGTGCCTTTCACATCCTTAATCTCTCATTCGAAAGGGAGGTTATTGGGTGATTATTGGAAGCACGAATCCGGACCCAAAACCCGATATTTGGCCACAATATTCCACAAAATTTGTTGAAAACACCCCATAAGAAGTTTTGGACCCATCCCAAGTGGATTGGTGCCGAAACAGAGTCCCAAACGGTGGGCGTTCTGCCCCCGGGCGCCCCCCAAGCTGTCACAGCCCTAATCGCCCCACCCCGGAATGATTAGAAATCTGTGATATATTTCTCTAATTTTTCTTTTGCATCTTATTCTAGGTCTATTAAATAGGCTGTAGTTTAAATTTCACTTCATTCTGAGCAATTTTGACCAGGTTTTTATCATTTCTCGCCTTTACTAACTTGCAGATGGCACCAAAAAAATCTGGGTGATAGAGGCCAAATTGGAGAAATCTGACCTTCTGGGTCTTCCCAAAACACCCCCAATTAGCTAACCCCAAATTTGCAGGTCATTTGGAGCTTTCTGGATAGGACATTGAAGAGGGTGCTTTCTGACAAGTTATTGCAGGTCTATTCGTCCCACCCCGGAGCGAATACAAATATGTGAGGAATTTCTAGACTTTTCCTTTTGCAGTGGCTTCTTGGTAACATATTTATGCTTTTGTTAAATTTTTAGGTCGATCCGAGGTCATTTGGTTATCGTTTTAATATTTTCATGCATACACTAACAGTAGGCCTTGGGAAATACATGTTTTATTCTGTCTGCAGGTGCTACTAATATTTTCTGTTTCTTTGAACGTAGGTTTCCGACATCAGAGGAGAAGGAAGGAGTAAATAATCATATACACAAGTGGCGGTGACATTTTGGTCCGCCCATATTACATGTGGGCACGCGGAAGAAGGATTGCTATCCATGGATGTGATGAGAAACATATTTGATGCTCCTATCCCCTAAAAAAGGAAGGAGACGTATTGTAACACGACTTTGAAAGCATATCAATAAAGAAGGCTATATTTCATACTACTTTTATCTTGTGTCAATTCGTCTATGTTCTTTCAATATATAGGCTTTTAGCGTTAAGTTTGGTTTTACACGCATCGTGCTTGGCATATTCCTTTTTGTTTCCGTATCCTCGTGCTTTCAGTGGCGATCACGGTGGGACCTCTGTCCCTTGATTTTTAAGATTAAATTTTTGATTAAATTTGCTTGTTTTTTTTCTTACAGGTACCAAGTTTTCAAACGTTGGACTGTTTCAAAGCAGAAATTCAGAGACATCCGATTTGGGCAGAGAAGAGGTAGAGGTCTTAAACACCTTCTATCAAAATTTTGTTGTTTGTTCTCTGGTTATTTTCTTGCATAGGAGAGTTTGAATGCTTGTTTGCTTCATTTATGCAACTTAAAAAGAACCCCACACACCACGTGGTAATTTGAAACAACAAGGAGTTGGTCGTAAAACCCCAACCCTTGAGCAAGACCAACGGTGGATTTCATCACCACCTTGGCTTGAGATACTGCATACATAACCCCGATCGTGACTATTTCTAGACGTAAATCCTGATGAAAGCTGACCAAGTGTAGCTGGGGTGATTCCTAGTGCATGAGGATAAGTCTTCTATGGTAGGTGTCATAAACAGAGTGATTCCCCTTCCATACCGCCTATGTTCCACGTACCATCTGCTCTCACGTACCAATAGTTTCCCTCACGTAAGGGCGGGTATATAGAGAGGTTGGTATATCGGTCTGGCAATGGTATATCGAAGGGGCGACCATTTTTTGGGAGTCATAAGAGCCATCATTTTGCATTTAAACGTTCTTTCCACAAGCTTTCAAACAAACATCAAAACACACCAAATCAGATTCTAGGGCACACTTTTAATCTTTAAACGAGATAACCATTGCGTTGATTGTGTGTTTCCTTTCTGTTTAAGTGTAGCATAAAAAAATCCTAAAAGAGATAAAAATCTACTCATCTTTAGGAGCACATCACCATGGTGTACACTCGTAGCCGAGCCCAATCACGGGCAAGCACTGCAGAAAGTGTGCAAAGGGGGACAAGTCACCTTCGATATAGTCCTGAGGACTTAGCCATCCCGCCTTGGTGGCAAGGCACCCAAGATAGTCCACATCATGCCATCACAGAACAGGACTATAGAGGCACCTCTTGGAGAGGCACCCCCACTCAGCATAGGTCCTTTCAAGAGGAGAACCTACACGTAGCACTCAACGTAGACAGGAGACCTCCCTTAGAAGCTCATTATGGGTGGCCTAGTGATGAAGTGCTAGAGCAATAGAGGGTCCAGAAGGAGGGGCCATAGGATTTCGTCATCCCTCCTCTACCCCGCATTACTATTAGAAACACTAGACAATATCCAGAGTATCAGGCTCTCCAGACAGGGCAAGACAATTCTGCCCGCACCTTTTATGCATACGAAAGAGAGGGCGAGGAAGACCACTATGTTCCTCAAGAGTAGTACACAGCGTGGGAACGATGCACCTCCGCACCCGCTATGTATCAGGATCACCCATTGAGGCCGGAGCCTCAGGTAAATGCCGCTAACCTCGACAGAGGGAAGCAACCCATAGGGGTCTCGGATCACCACGACCGAGATAGACATGTAGGAGAGGCATCTAGGCTTCCTAAAAATGAGACGGTGGAACAAAGTGACTTGGCATTTGCCAAACATGCCGCCCGCCAAGCGTAGATTACGCAGCTCAGGCAAGATCAACAATAGTTAGAACATCTGTGTCACCTTAACAAAGAGCGCATTCAGCGTCAGACAGCCGAATTGCTCCTGAACAATGTGCCTGAGAAGGTCCCAACTCCTCATGCACATAAAGTAGAAGTGTATGAGAGGCATAACCCTTTGGTGCGAGATAGGTCTCCGCGACCTCGTCAAGTACTGCCTCCAAGACCTCCTAGACCTGAGCGGGAGGCCACTCCCAGAAACAATGATGGGCACCCTCCACGGGCACCCACCTATGCTTATAGGTCTCGGCCAGGCACTCCTCAAGAAGCCTATGAGGAGTATGAACAAGAAGAAGAGCGGGCTGAAATGCCCTACCAAGGCAGAGGGGCTGCTACCCAGCCACCCCTCCATAGGCTTCAAGTTCCCCGCAACCCACAGCGAGAGCAAACCAAGGAGGAAGAAATCAAATCCTTCGATGCATATAAAGCGCTACTAGAGTGCTTAGAATCTATGGAGATCAAGACTTCTGGGCACCAAAAGCCCACTTTACGCCAACTCCGTAGTCATCCTGTGCATCCGTCAGTGCCGACACCTCCATACCCTGAACACTTTAAACTACCCCAGTTGGCACTCTTTAGAGGGGAGGAGGATGCCCAAGAGCATGTGACTAGATTCCTGAGCCAGTGCTTTGGCATTCAGGACAATGATGCTTTGTTACTAAGAACATTTATAACCACATTCGTAGGCCCTACCTCGGATTGGTTCACTCAGTTGCCCAAACATAGCATCAGTAACTTGGATCAGCTAGTGGACGCGTTCCTCGAATGCTTCACCTTCAACACCAAGAAAAAGGTGTCATTAAGTGACCTAGCTAGCCTCAGGCAGTATGAGGAAGAGACCATGGCGGCATATGGGAACCGATGGAGGACGCTGCTTTCAAAGCTGCCCTACCTCCCTCCCATGTCCGACCTGACTCAGATGTTCTCAAAGAGCTGTTTGAGATCGATCTCCATGCTATTGCAGCTGCAGCAATATGCCACTTTAGAGGAAGCTCTGGCGCAAGCCAGAATCATTGAGGAGATCAAGATACGGGATGGCGAGATCGCCAAACCTAAGAAGAAAGAATGGACCAAGAACACTAAAACAGGGACCACGCAATAGAAACCCACTGCGGTCAATCAAGTTGCTATCAACGTCCCTAAGCCTGCACAAGCAACACAGCCTCAAAAGGCTAACTATCAGGCGGTGCCTCCTAACAATTATGATAGAGAAAACCGAAGGTAGGAACAAAATCAGCAGCGTCGCCCTAGGCGACAATTTACACCTTACACAGAGTCCAGGGACTCTCTGTTTGACCGCTTGTCAGCGGCGAACTTGATCAACCTGCCAGAGATTCAAACTATAGACCCCAATGCACCGAAGCCTAAGGGGTACCGGGAGGACTTGTACTGTAGGTTCCACAGACGGAAGGGACATGACCTTAATGCATGTTGGAAATTCAAAGGTTTGGTACAAGACCTAATCGACAATAAGACATTGGCGGTGGACAACCCCGTAGCGCCAAACAACCAACATATGGGAGTCTTCAGAGACCCCTTGCCTGCCCATGATGCACAGGCCAAACCCCTTCAAGTCAATGAGGTGCAACAGAATTGCCCCATGCAGGGGTATGTAGGGATGATAAGCATCGTGACTAGGAACAAGAGGTATCAAGGAGCTGCCCCTATGGCGGCCACTGGAGAAGTTCCATCGACGTCACAACCTCAACAACACCCTACGCAACTTCCCCCGCCTAGACCAGTGGCCACGATTCGGACTAGACTTACCCAAAGTCTAAGGACCACGTCGGCTAGGCTCTCCATATACGAGCTCATTCAACAATCAGCGCCCCATCGGGAGGCTCTAATGGAGATTTTAAAAGCCATCGAGCTGTAGCCCCATGAAGCAAACTCTTTCAACAACTTCGTGGGACATGTCAAACAATGTACAGAACCAGTCATCACCTTTAGAGAAGATGAATTGAAATCAATGACTGGTGATGTGGCGGATCCACCCCTGCACGTTATTGCGTGGGTCAACGGGATTCCGTATAAGAGGGTGTTGGTGGACACTGGCTCATCCAGTAATATCATCACAACAACAACATTGAAACATCTGAAGTTGTCGGCATCTCACATCGTGGCTTCCACTTATACCCTGCGAGCATTCAATGATGCAATATGCTCGACGGTTGGCACAATTGTCCTACCTATCCAAGTGGGACAAAAGACTATTCATACATTGTGCCACATCTTGGAAGGTGAGATGGCTTATAATATCTTGCTGGGCCGGCCTTGGATCAGGGACATGAAGTGTGTCCCTTCAATAGCTCATCAATGCCTAAAGTACACATTTGAAGGACAAGTGCATGTAGTCCCGATAGACTTAGAGCCCTTCAAGTACTGCAATACAGTGCAATTCATGCCACAATCGACCCTCCCATCAACACATTTGGATTTTTAGTTGAATCCATCTAACCAGGGTTCGATTTCATAGGCATCCCCATTGCCGAGTCCATCGAATCCCCAGCAGGGTCCATCTTCCTCATCTGGTCCTTCAACAATGATGCCACCTACGGTGGCCACACCAAAGGACAAGGGAAAGAAACCCCTAGAAGAGGAACCACCCCTAGTCTCAACCATCTCTACCGAAGAGATGCCTAGCCGAATGGAAGTCGAGACGCCTAGTTCGCCCCACATGGAGTGGACTCAGGAAGGACTCCCATTCGCTCCCCCTCAACCGCCAACGGTCACCGTTGAGATGGCCAACACGGGCCTGGGGGAGTATCTAGTGAGGAACATTGTAGCAACACCCACACTTGAGTCCATGCGGGACATGGGGAGACCTCGACTCCCCATCGGCTCTGTGGTTCCTCTAGGCTACCCACCCAATCAGACAAACTTTGTTTATGGGGGCCTGGATAATGGCATTGAAACTTGTATGCAAGAAGACGAAGATGAAGAGCCCTTTGTAGAGGATGTCAACTATTTGTCCAACCCTGACTTCGCTTTGAGATATCTTGGCCAATGCAATTGGCATGGATATGGGTTGGGCAGGTATGAGCAAGGAGTGCGTGTTCTTTGCCAACCGAGATATCAAATGTCGTATGACAAGTCGGGAGTAGGGTTCAACCACCCCTTGCCCCTAGACATCTTGGTAGAGAACATGCAAGGCCTAGGGATAGGCAACAAGGATGGGTTGGCATTAGATCCATATGCCAATCCTAACACAACATATACATTGGGAGATTATCTCCCATTGCTAACAACCAACCTTGTTGACCATAACAACCCTTTCCCTTTGGCCGACAAAGGGGGAAATTCGAGGACTCCCTTACAAGAGGGATATGGACAAGACCAAGAAGGGTCTTCAGAAGATGAGTCAGAATACGAGGTAGCACCTTGGGATCCTTTCGAGTCTGATAGCAATCATTCACAAGTACATCCCATGGATGATTATCAGGAGAGCTTCCTGACAATGTTCCCTTTGGATGCTCCAATTGAGCATATGCCACCTCAAGAGAATCAGGTCCCCCCATAGAGAGTGGAACAACCTCGATGGGACCACATTAATTTGCTCGAGCAAGATGAGCCTCATATGTCGCAAATAGTTGTTGGAGCCAACGAAGGCCTTTGGATCTCTGAAAGTGATTATGAAGATGAAACTGAGATGGCTTATCTCAATCATATGCGACAACAACAATATCCCTTGGACATAGATGACATGTTTGAACAGTTACACATAGGGCCAAGGCATAGGTGGCACCTCAACCCGATGCAGTTATAGCAATTATTGCACCCGCCACTCTAGGTATACAGAGAGCATCTTCCACCTGGAGACCCTATAAAACCATCAGTGCCTAGGGTGGACCCTGTCTTCATATCCATGCATAGGGCTGATCCATTTGTGCCAGTACCCACAGAGCCAGATCCGGAGCACAAAGATCATCTAGGATGTCCGAGAAGTCATACCCGTGGTAATGGAGACCACAATCATTTCATCAACATGATCTCCATTGATCTAACCGCCCCCATCCATGATCCAGTCGACCCAACACGGTCATTGCATCTAGACCTAGATGCTATAGATTGGGATCACGCTGACACACCGCCATCCCCATCAGAGTACTGGCCTTGTGGTGGGATGTTCCATTTCACCCCAGGATAGACTCAGGATGTCTTCCATGTTGAAGAGGAACCTGATGTTCCGAACGATGATCTAAATTCAGCAAATGATATCCACTTGATCCCAACTCCACACCAGTTGGAGGACGGGTCCCACATGTCGATCGAGGAGACGACTGACGTAGACATCGGCTCAGATCCAGTGAATTTGCAAATCATCAAGCTGGGGGTAAGTCTATCCCCCGAAGAGCAAGCCGACTACATTGCCCTTCTCAAAGAGAAGAAGGAGGTTTTTGCATGGTCATACAAAGACATGTCGGGGCTAGACCCATAGCTAGTCATGCATAATCTAATGCTTGATCCGACAGTCAAGCCAGTAAAGCAAAAACTACGTAAGATGCACCCAATAGTGGCCTTAATGGTCAAATATGAGCTACAAAAGCTGTTGGATGCACAGTTTGTCATCTGCATGGATTACCCGCCATGGTTGTCTAACATGGTTCCCATCAAAAATCCCGACGGGAGGATTCGCATATGCACCGATTTTTGAGATCTAAACAAAGCGAGTCCTAAGGATGATTTTCCCTTGCCTAGCATCGACGCATTGGTAGACGCTATAGTGGGCCATGAAATGCTTTCCCTCATGGATGGTTTCTCGGGATACAATCAGATTCGTATCAATCCCGAAGACCAACTAAAAATGGCGTTCACAATGCCTTGGGGGACATTTTGTTATAAGGTCATGCCTTTTGGCCTTAAAAACGCTGGCGCCACCTACCAACGTGCCATGACGTACATCTTCCATGATTACATGCACAAAACTTTGGAAGATTACATGGATGATTTGTTGGCCAAATCTCTTTTGCGCCCGGATCATCTCGATGACTTAAGCAGGATCCTCGATCGCCTCATGGAACATAAAGTCGGACTAAACCCCAAGAAGTGCGTCTTTGGCATCACATCTAGAAAGCTCTTGGGTTACATAGTCTCCAAATGAGGAATTGAGGTAGACCCACACAAAGTCAAGGCAATCCTTGAAATGCTTCCTCCAACTACCATCAAGCAACTCAGAAGTCTGCAGGGAAAGGTCGCGTCAATTAAGCGCTTCATAGCGCAGCTATCTGACAAGTGTCGACCCATGAATAAATTATTGCACAAGGGGGTAACATTTCACTGGGATGATGAGTGCCAGTCAACCTTTGATGACATTAAACAATACTTGGCTTCATCGCCGATATTGGCACCACCTAGACCAGGAGTGTCATTCTACTTATACATCTCAGCTACTGAGGTGGCACTGGGCGCCATGCTATCCCAAAAAAATGAACTACACAAAGAACAGGCTACTTACTATCTTAGCCGCACCCTGGTCAGTTATGAACTTAACTATGCATACGTTGAAAAGCTCTGCTGGCAGTGGTGTTTGCTACCAAAAAGCTATGCCACTACATGCTCAACAATACGATGTATGTTGTGTCTAAGGAGAATCCATTGCGATACATGATGAGTCATACTTATCATAGTAGCCGCACGGTGAAATGGATCATGTTGTTGATGGAGTTTGACATAGAATTCATTGGACAGAAATCCATAAAAGGTCAAGTCATCACCGATCAACTGGTAGAGGCTCCTCTTGAAGACGATCAGCCTCTGACCGTAGAACTACCTGATGATGGGGTTTTTCATGTTTCAGAATCGCCAGATTTTGATGAGCCTGAGTCACAGGCTGACATGACCTTATTCTTTGATGGTTCTAAATGTGAGCAAGGAGGTGGCACGGGAATTGTATTCTTCACTCCACAAGGGGCTCCAATGCCTCTATCATTTAAATTAAACTTCCCGTGCACCAACAACAATGCAGAATACGAAGCCTTGCTCATAGGTCTTCAGACAACAATCACCATGAACATTAAACGTTTAAACATCTTTGGTGATTCACTGTTAATTGTCAATCAAGTCAAGGGGATATTCCAATGTAAATGTCCAGTTCTGCAGGCCTACAAAGCCCTTGTGGACAAATTCCTGGCACAACTTGAATGGTATGACATCGAGGCACTCCCTCGATCATCGAATCATTTTGTGGATACTATGGCCTCCTTGGGGTCACTAATCCCATAAGACCCTTTCGGTGAGATGACCACCATTCAGGTCAAAACATTATCGCAATCCATGATGGAGCATGCAAGCTTCGACCTAACACCAGGAATCCACCTGATCCAGATTGAACCATCTCAGGATAGGTTCTCTCGAATCCATGATTGTCTAACTCGAGCCAACTGGGGGTCCTTGTTCTCCTCGACCCCTCTTAATAGCAACACAATGCTATTTTTACAAGTTCTTTCCCGCTCAGCTTTTGCTAGGGATGGACTTCAAGAGGGATTGGTCATTCATACCATCGAGGTTTCTGATCAGCAGGATTGGTACACACCCATAAGGGATTACCTCAAGCTAGGTAACCTCCCACTTGGATTGACACAAGCCGCGAAAAGATCATTTAAATAGAAAGTGGCAAAACATGTCTTGTTAGGAGACGTTTTGTATCGTCGAAGCTATGAAGGAATCCTCCTCCATTGCTTGGACCAGCAAGAGTCCGCTTGGGCGATCACCCAAGCACATGATGGTACATGTGGTGGCCACTTCAGCGGTATGGCCATCGCAAAGCGCATTCTTCGCATGGGCTATTATTGGCCATATTTAGAGCGAGATTGTTGCGCATATGTAAAGAAGTGCATGAAGTGTCAACACCATGCTAATTTGACACATGTACCTTCTCAGGCCTTGCAACCGATCCAATCGGCTTGGAATTTTTTGCAGTGGGGCTTCGATCTAATCGAAAAGATCTCCCCTGCATCATCGGGTCATCACACGTTCATCATAATGGCCACAGAGTACTTCACCAAGTGGGTGGAAGCAATTCCGCTAACCTCTACGACTGGAACCCGCATTGCGGAGTTTATTTTGCATAACATCATATGTCATTTTGGTATTCCATCCAAGATCCTTTCGGATAATGGGACGCCATTCAAGAATAAATATGTGCGTGCTTTGACCACAAAGTAAAAAATTCAGCATAATTTTTCAACACCCTATTATCCGTAGGAAAATGGGCAAGCAGAGGCGTCAAACAAAATGCTAGTCGCCATCCTCAAAAAGACCATCGCAGATAGTCATAAGGATTGGCACATTCAAATCCCGCTTGCCCTATGGGCTTATCGCACTAGCATTCGGACGCCCACTGGGGCAACTCCATTTTTGCTGGTGTATGGCTCCGAGGCAGTCATGCCTCTTGAGTTGGAAATCCCTTCCTTGCGCATTTCAATGCAAGAGTTCATCGATGATGACACTGCGTGGTAGGCCCGGTTAGACCAACTGACGTTGCTCAATGAACGACGCGTCAATGCTCTCGAGCATTTGCGTATCTATCAAGAGCGACTTAAGAAAGCATACAACATGAAGGTCCACCTAAGGGAATTTCAGGTTGGTGACTTGGTCTTAAAAGAGAACCAACAAAATTCTAATTTGCCATCCCATCTAAGGGACAAGTTTGCAGAAAACTGGTTAGGTCCTTATGTGATTGATAGTAGAATAGGACCTGGAACATACCGGCTTGCCTCTCTTGAAGGAATCAAGGAACTAGAACCCTTGAACATCAGTCATTTGAGGCCATTCCACATCTAGAGAGCCATAGTCCAACCAAATGCTCCAAAGGTATCTGTAAACCCTTTGGTCAAACCAAAAGCTCCAAGGATTCTCGCAATCGCTTGGTCAACCCAAAATGCCCCAAAGGTATCCATAAACCCTTTGGTCAAACCAAAAGCTCCAAGGATTCCCACAATCGCTTGGTCAACCCCAAAAAATGCTCCAAAGGTATCCATAAACCCTTTGGTCAAAAACCAAAAGCTCCAAGAGTTACCATAACCGCTTGGTCAAAATAAATATTCAAAAATAAACAAGCAAAAACAATAAAATCATCAAAAATAACAAAAAAAAATTGCATTTCAATTCCATGCATACTCGTAAAAATCAAAATACAAAAATATAGGTTGCATTAGGCATCACATCCATACATTGCATATTTACTAGGTCATACAAGTCAACAACACCATAGACTGTCATTACTTGGCAATTCCATCATTTTCCACATCAAATCCATTTTATAAATGCATACATCCAAGAATAACACCATCGCCATTTTTAGCATAGGTCAGTTGTCTCCTAATGTATATAGGGTTTTCGTCATTCAGCTGTCTTTAAATTCCTAGCCAAAAACTGTACAAAGTTAAACGGATTTTACATGGGAAAGTTTTACTTGGATCATGCCTCATTATGTAACATCCCTACACAAGTTAAAACACATAAAATAATTCCTAAGTTGTGTGAACGCAAGAGAAACCTACAAAGCAGTCTAGGGTACCATAGGTGAAAGATTAGCCTATTCATCCCCCTATGTGAATGGTTCCAGAATGCTGAGAATTGACAAAAGGACGAGCTCTTCCCCATCCATTCCCCCTAATAAATAGTGGTCTTCACCACTACCAAAATCCCCATCATCGTTGGTCCCTAAGGTTGTAAGGATTCGTACTACACGTCCCTGCCAAGGATGGGTAGTCATCCCCAAGACCTAATAGGATCGATGCCATTCAAAAACAAAATTCCCACAAACCATCATCACAACCATCTCCACTCACCTTTGGTCTCAAAGTTGTAAGGATTCATACTACACGTCCCTGAACAGGATGGGTAGTCATCCCCAAGGCCTAAAAGATCAATGCCCTTACTTCATAATCTCCATCATCCCCTTTGGTTCCCACAGTCGTAAGGATTCGTACTACACGTCCCTAAACAGGATGGGTAGTCATCCCCAAGGCCAACAGGATCAAGGCCATTCATAAGCCACAAACATACAAGCTCAACCTTACAAAATCTCAAAATACAAAATCAAATAACAGTGGTTATTACCACTATTCACAAATCCTTGCTCAAAAAGAAAAACAAAAAGAGAAAAATAAATAGTGATTTTCATCACTATGTAGACAAGCAAGTATCCCAAACCATTGAGCAAACACACAACCTGAACTTGAATCCCTAGAATTCTCAGCATTTGAAAACCATCTAGGTGATCCTCATTACGGGTTTGGTGGACAACCTACCTAGCAATGGCGGTATCCTAACCGCATGATGATATGTCTGTCACATTAGCTTTGCGTGTGTGCAGACCAATGTTTGCATGTGGATGAGCTAGCTTATGGTACCTTAGATTGTCCCATGGATTAATCTTACTAAATACAACAACGGAGTTAGTGGAGCTAATTAGGTGATCCTCAGTATAGGTTTGGTGGATAGCCTATCTGGCACTAGTGGTATCCTGACAAATACCACATAAACGAACTCAATTGCACACACAGGGATGTGAAATAACTTGGTTAAATTCAAGTCGAATTTATACCTTGTTCAAAAGTCTTGCGAGATAAATGTACAGTCTTGGCTAGTTAGTTAAAATATCTGAATCTCATAAAATCTTAACTACATTTTAAAACAACTGGTACATTTCATTCCATACATCACCATCAAAAAATATGCAAAATACAAAAACAAAGTTTTCACATGCAAAGTCATTCCACATAAAATTGTGAGGTCTTACATATATAGGGTATACAAACCTTGTTTTCCATGGTCATCATCTCCACTAAATGGATAAAATATTGAGGGGTAGTAGAGGCTTCTTTGTCTAGTTTCAATACATGAAAGTATTTGCCATTGAGTTGTTATCTGTAGATATCTCTTATAACATGTAGTCTCTTATCGATAAAGATACATTAATATTTAGAAAACCCAGTGGAGTTCCACCTAGGTCAACCCATAATCATGCCATCCACCTAGTTTTAGGTAGCCATCAACCATCCCTAGGCCTAAAAGACTAGAATAGAGAAGCTAGTTCAAGGGATATTGGAGCAGGGTATTAACTATCCTAGTATTAGTAACTATTGATCTTTGATGTTCATGGTTTGATGCAACGACATGATCATAGAAGTTTTACAAGAGGATGATGATTCAATGGTAAAAAATGAAGAGAATAAACTAGAAAATTATGTAATCTTGAAAGAGCATTTTATGATGCTAAATTTAATAAGAAAACAAACCCAAGTCACATGGATAATGCACTTTGACTAAACACAAATAAAAATAGAGCAAACATAGGGATTCCACTAATTCATCCTTAAGGTATGCAACTAAATAATGGTTATAGGTTATTGTTCAATTATATTAACAATATTGTTGAATACAAAGCATTATATATTAGGTTCAAATAGTTCAAGTATCATAAATATTAAAATATTTGGTGACACTAAGCTAATTATAAGCCAAGTCATCTGAAAATGTGCTACCAAAAATAAACATCTCAAATCTTACCAACACAAAGTATGGGTCTATTAGAAAGCTTCAATATTTATGAATTCAAAGTGATTCCTAAGGAAGTGAATACCAAAGTAAGTGAGCTAGTTTATCTAGCCACCAAACTTGATTCGAAAATAGACATGTAGGATAAGCCTAAAGGAATGGAAGTAGTTTTTAAGCCCCAAATCCCTAACAATGCAAATCATTGGCAAGTATTCAATAATGATGAGCAAATTATAGAATTATTTATCTAAGAGGTTCAATATGTAGAAAATAATGAGTATAGGGATGACATTTATGATGGATTAATTCATATACCAATCATTTTCCAATAGGACTAATCATGTTAGAAATTTTGTTCAATCTAGATGACAGATCTAAAAAGGAAGCAGCATGGTGAAGATGTACTCATACCATCCTGTTGAACTATATAGGGAAAATAATCTAACTCCAGAAAAGGACTACACTACATAAGAGGTTAATTTTTTCAAAGTGTTGTGCAACAAATATGTATGTCATTGCATAACATACAAGAACATAAAATTCTATGATAGAAATATCATTAAGCACACTATTGAGCTAGAATATAGATCTACAATATTTCATCAATAACATAGAAACCCATATGTAGAACCAATAAAATATCAAGTATAAAATGGATCATTTTGCCTATGTTCTACCTCAACATATACATGGTATATTTACATAGCAAAAAAAAGGGATAAAAAATGAAACTATGTGAACACATATAATTTATCTTATCTTGGATCAAATTGATTTATTTTTCTTTATAATAAAACAATAAAATTAGACTAAGGTAATATAGTAGCTAATCATACCAATTGTCAAATAAAACTCAACTTTCAAATAGAAAAGGTATTACAGGAAATGAAATTGCAATGAGGGATTCAATATACTAATATCTTTTACATTCAATTTATTTGCCTTGTCATTTCTCCAGTTCTCTCAAGACATAATCTCACCTACAAATAAAATGTGATGAGGATAACAACAAAGAGCCTATGGAGGAAACAACTAAATGTGTTAATACTTTTGGAGGCTATCGAGAGCAAGATAGATGAGGCAAATCCTTGAAAAAATAGTCAGCCCCTAGTTTCCTTTACGATGAGATAAAAATCAAATGAAAGTGGTTGGATATGGAAGCATAAGAAAAAATAAATAATAATATTAAATGACAATAAGATTGATATATTATAAAAGATAAAGGGTATGCAAATAATGGTAGAGAAATGATTGCAAAGGTTGTTAGATGTTAGTGAGTATTGTAGGTAGGGGTATGATAGTGATCATCAATTAATTAACATTCATGGATTCATTCATTGATTGCTAAGTAGCTTAGTTTTTTTCTTAGAGTAGGTATTTATAGATGATAAGTTGAATTTGAATTCTGGACTGATGAAAGTGATAATGATTTTTATCTATTAGGTGCTCATAATCATGGTTATTGATCTATGGTTGGCCATGATAGCTAGGGGGGAATCCTTTCCCAAGCAAATCTCTTTCCCCCCTGCAATAATTCATGAAATTGTAGAGTAAGGATACCAATTTTTCGATTAACTAAATTGAATTTGATCGATTTTAATAGATTATAATAGATGTTGAAAAGTTGAAAACATAGAATTATTATTCACTTACAATAAGAATTAAATTCACTAAAAGTTCAAGATGTTGAAAATATAGAACACTTTCTTAGAAGGATAGGAGATTTAAAATAAAAACTACAAACTATGGGAGAAAAAGTAGAGGAAAAGTTTCTTAACTTAGTTATACTTAGAATAATTCTAAAATCATTTAAAATAATGTTCACATGTATCAAATAGTAAAGTGTCATTTAAAGAGCTAGTTAATATTATTTAGGAATATAAAATAGAGAATCAAGTAAGAGATGAATTATCAAATAGTATTTTCATTTCAACAAAAAGATCACCAAATAACACAATAAATTCTTCTATCTTATAATAGAAAATAATATATGGTTATATATGTAATAAAGGACACGTTGCTAGTTTTTATAGATACAATTATTTTAGTTAATGGAATCAAATGCATAGATCTTTTGAAAGAAATGAATAAAGATAATATTAATCCAAAGAAATGAAATATTGAGTTGTGATATTAGTGATCTTCATCAAAATAATAATGTGAATTATAATACATGTAATTTGAAGGCCAATATGGTAGATAGTTTATAATACAAGTGATTTGAATCCCATGAAGTCTCATGTGAGTTGTGATACAAAGGACCTTGTTTAGGGAACAAACAAAGCATGTGATACAAGGGATTTGAGCATTATTCACGAAGACAAAAACTGTGCAAAATGTGTATGTATTGATTGTATATGAATTTTTTTTGTTGGTCATAATAATAGTTTAAGTTATACTAACAAATGTTGTAATGATACCAGTGATAGTGAAAGAGATAGTGATTCTCTAAGTTGTGTTAATATTGATAGGAATCATAGTGGTGATATAAAATATGGTTATCTTGAAAAACATACTAAATGTACTGGTTTAAAATTATTAAATAAAATAAGATACAAAGATATAGGTTTTGAAAAATATGAGCAAGGGATGACATATCCCATAATATTAAAAATAATACCAAAATATGAAGACCTTGGATATATAGGATAATCATATGACAATGAGTTTGTGTGAGGAGAAATAATACCAAATTTATAACATGTGGTAGTATGATTATAAGATAGACCAATAATACAAATTTAATGACAAGTAATAATGAAGAACAAATGGATAATAATGAATCATGGAATTGTAAAAGCAATTTTATGATAAAGGAATTTGTGATAAGTAATAATGAATGTATAATATGGAATAATAAAACCAAATGTATTTCATACATCAATAAGATAAAATTTGTTAAAAATGAATAATACAAAATAAGAAACAACTATAACCATTGTGGCAAACATGGACATAAGATAGAGAATTGTTGGGATGTCCATTGTTGTAAAATTTATAAATAAATTAATCATTCCCATAGATATTGTTAGTAGAAGGAAAATAACAAAATAAAAATGAATTGTGGATGGATAAGTGCCTATGAATAGGAGAAGTTGAAAGAAATGTTGTGTAGTTTTTATAGAAGAAAACCAAGTATGGTAAAGAATAATCTGAGTTTTCCCATGAAAAGTATCAAATAAATGATATTAGAAGATTATAATCCAAGCATAGCTTGGAAAAAACCTATAATAACAAAGACATATAGATGAATGATTATAAATATATGCCAGCAATGGTGATTTCCTAGAGGTGATGACCTTATGATTATTCTAGTGACTAACCCATAGACAACATTCCAAGCAATATGACCTAGAGGTAATGATGATCTAGAGGTACCCAAAGTAGAGAACCAAAGGTATTGAGCTAAATATAAATCCTAATAGTTTAAAGATCTAGTAGAGCTAGAGTTAGTACCAAAATCAATGCTATAACTAGATCTAGAAAGATAGGACCAAAAAAATTATTGACATCATACCAAATAATGTAATATAGAGTGGGTGTTAGAGTATATTACATTATTTGGTACCTTGCAATTATCTTGTAAATAGTTTGTAAATATTTGGAGTCTATGAGTCTTGTAAATATTTATCTTTTAGTAATCATTAGATGTTTGTAATTAAAAAGTCAATAAATATATTTCTTCTATGAGAAATATGAAGAGTCATATCTTTAAAGATTGTGGAGATGAATAGATAGTTAAAGACAAAAAATAAAGAGCTTCTTTGTAAATGCTATTTGTACAAATAGCAGCATATGAGGGATCTTGTGTGAGTAAATTAAAGTACATTATCTTGTGTTGTAATACTATGTAAAAATTGTTGTCTATGTGAATATTAAGTGTTCATTCATTTTTAGTCATGGGTTGATTACATATGAATTGAGTTCTAAAGTTCTATGAGTATTATTTATCTTGTATCTATAAATGGTTATTTGAATATTGCACGGTTGCTAATAAGAGTTACATGCCCTCTTTCTCAATGAGTTTAGATATCATTGGTGAAGAATTAACTTATTTCAACATAATTGATTTAGAAGTGTAAACTATGGATTATTTTAAAGAGTTAAAGACTAAATCAAACCATTTTATTGATAATCTTAGCCATAGGAATAGAGTAACGGAAAAATAAGAACATGTAAATGACTTTGAAGATAAATTCATGTTAAATAAGAATAAAGCCAAAGTTTCTCCAAGAAGCATGCTAGATTTTAAGACTGAAATGAAAAATATGAGGATTAAATGTATCAAGGAGATGTACAATTAAGCTATCAAGAAAGCAATTACTAAGGAGTATAAGGATGAAACTCTAGATGTGGCTTATTAAAGAGCTAACGAAAGTGGAAGAGACAAAGATGAGAAACAATTTGACCATGGAAATATAATAGATTTTAAAGCAAATTCAAGAGAGACCATGGAGAAATTTGGTGTAACAAGGGGCATTATTATGAATAAGGTATAATTGAGAAGAGATGCAAAATTATTGAAGCAATTTCTTGGTAAGTTTGTAATTGTTTACTTAGGAGTTTTTATAATACTTAGTAGTTAAAAATAATAATAGCTAGATAAAGAAGCAACATAATCATGAGTTTGATTTCATGAAACTTTTCTCTTGCTTGGCATGTCTGATGCAAGATCATCTGGTTGTGTAGGTAATCATGCATAACCCCAAAAAAGTAGAGAACAAAAAAATAAAAAATAAAGAAAAAGAAAAAACATTGTAGATGATGTTTTTTACCTAGATTATAATTTTAGTCATATTGTACTTTTATAATATTTTATCTAGATTTGATTTTATCCAAATTACAATTTTAGCCAAATCATATTTTTATAATATTTTTATTGGATCTCATTTTATCTAGACTGCAATTTTAGCAAAATTTGATTTTCATAATATTTTATTTGGATCTAATTTTTATCCATATTACAATGCATGTAAAGAAATAATATTATATCAAGATATATAGTTATAAGTTATCCAGATCTAATTTTATCCTCACTAGTTTGATAAAATAGTGTCTATATAAGGATGACCTTGTAACCATTTGAGGGCATCTCTCCAAAGTCTCAAAAATATCTCTAGGAAGATCTCCTAACAATTTAAGATAAAGATATCTAAAAAAATTAAATATTTCTATGCAGAAGTGGTGCAATACCTATGTGATGAGGGGCACATTCCAGCTTGACTAGTCTTGTTGGCTATGGAGAAAAATCCTGAGTTGCATTAATTTTCAAGGAAGTTTTTAGCTTATAATTTTAACAAACTATGATTAATTCTAGCATTGTAATTTTGGAAATTTATGGCATTGGGTCATATTTATTTTTTTGTGGAAAACATCCCTTTTAGGGTGCCACTTTCAAGTAAGTCCCAAGGTGGCAGGCATATCTATTTCACCAAAACATGCCCAAGGATTACACTTGGTCTGCCCCATTTGGCACACTCAAAGAGCATACCTAAAATAACAAAAGCACACACAACAAATAACAACAATAAAACACAAAAAACAACAAATCTATACAAAAAACAAAAAAAAAAGATACAAAACACAAAAACACACACACTAAAAAATTGAATTGAAGGAAAAAAATAGATTACATCTTTGGCAAATCCAACCCAATATGCCTTTTGTGAATGCAAATAAAGCAACACCAAATATATAATATTGAAATAAACAAGCAATATAGATACACAAATCATTGCATAATGAAATATATTATTTTATTAATCCATGTGGATCTCCAATATTACAATTATAATTTTTTAGGTTTACAAAGCTTGTTATTTGATACAATTATTACAATACACTAGGGTTCTCCAAAACCCTAGTTAACAAATGATTGTGGTGTCTTCACGCCTAATATGATCCCAACAGATTGTGGATGGGTTTCTAATATCCTTGATAGGGCCACCTGAGCTTCAACAACTTCCAATGAATATGATCCTTAGACCTATACACAGTAAACAAAATAATATTAATAATATATGTGAGGGCTCCAAAGAGAAATCAATAACCCTAGTTGCATAAATAAAATTGTAAGAAAATTTAAGAATATTAAAAATAAATACAATGAACAATTTACATTGTCTTCACTGACTTGTCATTTTTGTCTTCGTTGTCGTTGTAGATGGTAGTTACGTAGATGTGCCCTAATGGCACCCAAGGGTTATAGGGCTACAAAATTAGGATGAGAAACACCCGTGAGTGCTTGATGCTGAACAGAAACACCCAAAGGTTCCTGGTAGGCTCTAGTAGGCACTCTACAGACTCTAATGGATACTCGAGAAACTTTGAGGGTTGTTCAGTGGTTGGGGGAAGGTTGCATAACCATATTTAGTTTACAAGATGGACAATGATAGATGTGGCAGATGCGAGGGGAAGCGATGGAGGATGGGAGTGGTGTGGATGCTTGGATTCTTGAAGACTTAGGACACAAGGGCGTAGGAAACTCAAGACCTTAGGAAAATGGAAAAACTTAAAAGACTTAGCAAACTTAGGGGTTGAGTCATCAAAATAACTCCTCTTTATAATATTCCCTAGGGCATGTTAGGGTTTCAATGACACGAGATGTGTGGTCAAGATTAAAACATGATGGAGGGTGGAGATTAAAGTAAGGTAAGTGGTATGGATTAATGCGGATGAATGGCTAGGATTAATTCATACATATATACATATATTTATTAAATATATAAATATAATGTATAAAATATTATTATTTAAATATATATTGTAGAAACCAAAACAACACCAATCCGATTATGTGACGACAAGTACTAATCGCATTGACACACACAGCCCCTATGGCAGCCCCTAGAGGTTAAACAGTGGTCCTAACTACTCCCAAAAGCATTTTGGAGGTCAAAGGTCAATTTGGCACCTTTTTGGCACCTTGCTTTCTGCTCATCCTACCCAAGGACGAATACAAACTGGCATTCGTCCCACCCAGGGATGAATATCAGCATTCACCCCAGGGTGATGTGAATAGCAAGTTTGACTGGAAAAAATTCAAACCTTGACAAGTCCGCCAGTTAACTGAAGCTTCAATCCATGCAATTGCGAGGAACGGCTCTAATTCAAGGAGAGAGACTTCAATCATGCATGTATTTATTTTAGAGACCTCATGCAAGGAGATTCTAAATCAGGGAATTTTCTTTTCTCTCAAAATAGGACAAATAACTCAAGTGGCGCCTTCTCATGCGCAATTCAAACAGAGAGACCCTAGGTCTATAAATTGGTGAGTTTTCTCACCCAAAATATATACATAGAAGGAGAATTTGAGCAATTAAGTGCTACCAATTTACATACCTACTTGCGATTTGTGCCTTTCACATCCTTAATCTCTCATTTGAAAGGGAAGTTATTGGGTGATTATTGGAAGCACGAATCCGGACCCAAAACCTGATATTTGGCCACAATATTCCATAAAATTTGTCAACAACACCTCATAAGAAGTTTTGGACCCATCCCAAGTGGATCGGTGCCAAAACATAGTCCCAAACGTTGGGCGTTCTACCCCCGGGTGCCCCCCAAGCTGTCACAACCCTAATCGCCCCACCCCAAAATGATTAGAAATATATGATATATTTATTTGATTTTTATTTTGCATATTATTCTAGGTCTGTTAAATATGCTGTAGTTTAAATTTCACTTCATTCTGAGCAATTTTGACCAGGTCTTTATCATTTCTTGCCTTTACTAACTTGCATATGGCACCAGAAAAAACTGGGTGATAGAGGCTAAATTGGAGAAATCTGACATTTTGGGTCTTCCCAAAACACCCCCAATTAGCTAACCCCAACTTTGTAGGTCATTTGGAGCTTTCTGGATAGGACATTGAAGAGGGTGCTTTCTGACAAGTTATTGTAGGTCTATTTGTCCCACCCCGGAGCGAATACAAATTTGTGAGGAATTTCCAGACTGTTCCTTTTACAGTGGATTCTTGGTAACATATTCATGCTTTTTTTAAATTTTTAGGTTGATCCGAGGTCATTTGGTTATCGTTTTAATATTTTCATGCATACACTAACAGTAGGCCTTGGGAAATACATGTTTTATTCTGTCTGCAAGTGCTACTAATATTTTTTGTTTCTTTGAATGTAGGTTTCTAACATTAGAGGAGTAGGAAGGAGTAAAGAATCATATACACAAGTGACGACAATGTTTTGGTCTGCCCATCTTACATGTGGGCATGCAGAAGAAGGATTGCTATCCATGGATGTGATGAGAAACATATTTGACGCTCCTATCCCATAAAAAAGGAAGGAGACGTATTGTAACACGACTTTGAAAGCATATCAACAAAGAAGGCTATATTTCATACTGCTTTTATCTTGTGTCAATTCGTCTATGTTCTTTCAATATATAGGCTTTTAGCGTTAAGTTTGGTTTTACACGCATCGTGCTTGGCATATTCCTTTTTGTTTTCGTATCCTTGTGCTTTCATATATTAAACAAGTATATATAAATATATATAAATAATGGGTAAATATGGTGGGAAACTATGGATAGATAATAAGTGGCCAGATTTTGGTGTCTAGAAATACCTCTTTTTATACCACGTTGTGTGAAACACAATGTGGTGCAAAAATATGAGACACCTGGTTTGGCTTGATGAAGATGCAACTTACTCTTGTTGGAATGTGAAGATTGAACTTGAAGATAAAATAATTTTTTATTGTGTAGCTTACCCCCTCAATTGGTGAATGAGTGATGGATGCATCTCATAAGCCAATTGATATATTTGTGCATATGATTGTGTGAAATGCATGGTGTAATTGTGGATGATATGAAGGATTTAAATGTGATGTCATTTTTGCCCCAACGGTGGAAGGGGTTGTTGAAAAATGTAAGTGATTAAGTCTATTTTTTCCCTAATAGAGAAAAGAGGTTTTTACCAAGTGTTGATGCCATGATCATGTAAGATGTATCTCGTTGTGGGAAAATCAAAGTCAAATGTGGTTACCCCAAGTTTGGGGTGATTCCATGTTGTTGAAGAAATTGTCATATGGCATCATTGAAATGCAAAGTGATGAAGATGCAAAATATCAGGAACCAATCACCCTCAGATCGAATGATTGCTAGGAATGCATGTCCTAGTTGACTCTACACAATTCCTGATTGTTAAGGAGAATCATATATTATAATTTATCCATGTTTCAAGCCCCTCAGACAAGGCCATTCATGACAACTATTGAGCAAATTGGTCTTTCCATAGTTTCACACGAAAGGTGAATTACCAAAATTTATTTTGTTTTCGATCAATGAGATATTGGATGATGAAGTATGGCCAAGTTCCTTATGGTAATTTATTCATCTTACCGAATTGCATTGATGCAAATCAATGCAATCGCCAAAGAGATAGAACAAACCACTAGGTTCGAGGTTCACTTGAAATTGTATATGAACTTAGAAAATGTTCAAATGCAATGATGTGTTAATGAAAATGTGATGATGAGAAATGCATTGATGATTGAATTGAGTGATTTTGTGAAATTTTATATTGATTTAGAGCATTTTTGAAGCAATTTTGGACAATTTCGTGCCCTGTGGACGCAAATAAAAGGTATTCATCTAAATCAATTTATATTATCATGAAATTGAATGCAATTATAGAATTGATGATGAAAATGGTCATTTTGTGAAAATTTGGACCATTTTGAAGCATTTTGTAACTTGGAATGTTATTTTGCAACTTTTAATCGCAAGCAAAAATTATGAATCCAAATCAATTTTCGTTTTCACAAAATATGAATCCAAATAATTAAGCAATAATATTGATAGGGATTCTCTACGTTGATACAACGCGTTATCATTGGTGACATTTGAATACCAATTTCAGATCGACTGAATTGAATTTGATCACTTTACATGTTATAGTCAGGATTACCTGTCCAATGTATTCGTTGTAGTATGTCTAAACTGTAACCACCCCTTCATCAACCATTGTCAAACGAGAAGCCTCTGTCATATAAAGACTCAAGGTAAAAAGATCAGAATTCAAATCATTATTGAAGAAGCTATATTTAGCTATTAACTGACAAATTTCATATTCACAAGCTTGAAAACCCACTTTTCAACCCGTATCACGGGAAAAGAGAGGCGGAAATCAAAATCAAGTTTGAAATGCAGCTGATATCTGGAATTTTATTTACCATTCTGCATTATATAATCTTTGCTATTCGTTTTATATCTTCGATTTACTCTAAGTGCCTATTAGGCAATCAGGTTGGATAAAGTCTGAATCATTTCCAACAACTATTTCTCATTTATAAGGAGACTGTAACAAACCCAGGACAGAATGGAAGTAAGCCAAGCCTATAAACCAGATAGAGCATTTTGACAATCTGAACATGCATGATACACCGTTCTCTTAACTAAGGTGTTAATTTACAGCGGCCCCTCAAAATAGCAACATATGCATATATGGTTTAGTGGGTTCGAAATAAGCAAGGGATGTATAAATTTATATGGTTTAGTGGGTTCCATGGAGTAAGGGTTATCCAGCAAAAATATGAATAAATTTATACATGGTTGGTAAAGGGAAAGTACGCGGAAATATGTTTAAACTAGATGTTAATAGGATGAGGAATCTTGGATATGACAGAGGCTTCGCGTTTAACAATGCTTTACTATAAGCGACAAGAGAAATAAAGGAGTTGGTGGGGTACTGGTTAGACAGACTGCATCGAGTACATTCGACAGGTGATGACAATAACATGTGCAAGTGATCAAATTCCATGTGTATTGATCTGAAAACTGGTATCCCTACTCTGCAATATTCGTGAATTATTTCACGGGCAATGAGAGTTGCTAGGAAATTGTCATGTCAGTGCAGTCTTTAACCTTTCATTGGAAAGCACGTCAAAGTTGAGACAAGAACTTGGACGGACGGAATATGAGTGGAGAGACTATAACGAGTACATTGGACAGGTAATCCTGGCTATAACATTTACAAGTGATCAAATTCAATGTTTATTGGTTTGAAAATTGGTATCCTTACTCGTGAATTATTGTCACGTCGGTGCAGTTTGTAACCTGTCGTTGGAAAGCACATGAAAATAGAGACAAGCACTCGCAGGAACGGAATTTATTTGGAAAAACATTGGCACCATCGCTAGAGTGGGGAGTGAAGAAAAAGCTTGGACATTGTTATTTCATTATACTGAAATCCTTTCACGCCCAGGGAATCAGTAATATTTTTTTATTTTTAAGAACTGGGTATCGAGTTAGATATTCTTGGGGTTCCTTGGAAAATATTAATTGTTTATTTTTAAAGGGTAATTGGATAAATTTTGTTTTAAGATGTGTGTGTCTTTGTTAAACTAATCAAAATATTTTGATGTAGCTCTTTTCAAACATATAGGGGAGTGTTGTGGTAAGCCAGTATACATTCAGAGAACAAGTAGTATTCTTACCTATTTACAACCTACAGAAGAAAGATGTTAACTGAGAAATAAATGGAAAATACGATCATTTTTATCCTTGTGAAGAGTGCAAGTTTCTAAAGGAAACGCTTGCTGAAGATAGTCAGCCCATTTGCTGAAGGTTAACTGCTGAAACAGGAAGCCAAACATGGAAGGTATTTTGAGATGAACTACTACAAAACTGATCAAAATACGTTAACCCAGAGTGATGAACCAGCTTTGGAGAACCAACTGGAAGTAGCAAATAAAAACAAGCCATAATGTCCGGGGACAAGTCAACTCAGAGAATGCTTAACTTATGGAAGAGTGGCGCACTATTCTAAAGATTGGAGGGAAACCACGGCTTTCAAAAAATAATATCAAAGTGCACATGGTATATTTTACTGCCTTACGTTAGTTTCAAAAACAAACTGTGAATGCATGATTAAAAGGTGCACAGTGGATTTAATTTATTGAAAGGGAAGATTAAAAAAGCACATATTGTAGAGTGAAGAGAATAATTTTGTTAAAAATAATAATTACAGAATGAGAAAAGGAACTTAGTTTGAAGAAATAGGAATACATAAAAGTAGATAAAAGAGAATAAAAGAGAATTGGAATGAATAAATTTAAAGGAAATAAAAGGAGAACATTTGATTTGTTTAAAGAAATTAAAAGGAGAAAGAAGATCTTAATTTGCTGTTTTAGTAAATTAAATTGAAGGGTCGAAGGAGATTTAATAATAAGAAAATATTATAATAAAATGTTAAAGGTAGAAATAAAAATAATAATAAATTGAGAAAAGAAATATTGGCTTGCACTTTGAGAAGGAAAATTCATTCAAATATTTTTTCAAATATTGAAGTCCATTTGATTTTATTTGTAAAGAATATTTTTCAAGAAAGAGTTTGAAATGTACATTGTCAAAAGAATACTTTCAAAGTAGAGACATGAAGGCAAGTTCAAAGATAAGGACAAGGTTTTTGAGTGAGATCCATAAGGTGTGAGATATATTTTCATTTTAGCTTACAAAGATCATTTGAACATTAAAAGGAAAATTAATTAGGGAGATAAAATGTTTTCTACTTGATGATTGAAATAACTTTTAGTTTGCTATCATCCAAGCAAATTTTAAATTAGAAAAGTTGACCATATTTTTGAAAGAAATTAGGAAGTCATTATTAGTGATTCTACTTGTGAGAAACATTTTTTTAAAACACCATGGCAAATACAAGAATCTTCCTTTTAGAATCTCAGTTACTAAAAGGACCACATTTCACCCCTTGGGAAAAAAATATGAAGTCAATTCTTATTGTTGAAAATGTTGGAAAATAGTAACTAGAGATAACAATGTTCCAGAGGATGCCATAGGTAGATAGAAATATAAAAAAAAAGATGCAAAAAAAATGATATTAATAATATTTGAAATATCAGATGAAATACAAGCACATATAAGTGGGACCAAAACTTCACAAGAGGTTTGACAGAAACTATGCATCTTATTTATGAAAAAGAATGAAGCCATTATTATTCACTTGCAATCAAAATTATATTCATTAAAAGTTCAAGATGTTGAAAAAATAGAACACTTTCTTAGAAGGATAGGAGATTTAAAATCAAAACTACAACCAATGGGAGAGAAAGTAGTGGAAAAATTTCTTGTCTTAGTTATACCTAGAACACTTCTAGAATCATTTAAAATATTATTCAGTTATCTTCAAGTATCAAATAGAATAGTATTATTTAAAGAGTTAGTTAATATTCTTTAGGAATATGAAATAGATAATCAAGTAAGAGATGAACTATAAAAAAAAAATTCATTTCAACAAAAATATCATCAAATAACATAAGAAATTATTCTATCTTAGAATAGAAAAGAGGATATGGTCATCTATGTAACAAAGAAGGACACACTGCTAGTTTTTATAGATACAATTCACTTAGTCAATGGAATCAAATGCATAGACCTTTACAAATAAATGAAAAAAGACAATATCAATCCAAAGAAATGAAAGATGTGAGTTGTGACACTAGTGACATTCATAAAAAAAAATGTGAATTGTAAACATGTAATTTGAAGGCCATGCTAGTAGAAAGTTTACATTACAAGTGATTTGAAGCCCATCAAGGTTCATGTGAGTTGTGATGCTTATGATTTGAGACCCATGACAATAATTATATGTTGTGATACAAAGGAGCTTGTTTTGGAAATTAACATAACATGTGACACAAGGGATTTGAGCATTATTAATAAAGATAAAGACTGTAAAAAATGTGTATGTATTTATTATGTATGAAATATTTGTGTTGATCATAATAATAGTTTAAATTATGCTAATGAATGTTGTAATGATACCATTAATAATGAAAGGGATAGTGATGCTCTAATTTGTGTTGATATTGATAGGAATCATAGTGGTGATATAGAATTTGGTTATCATGAAAAGCATAGAAAATGGGTTGGTTTAAAATTGTTAAATAAAATATGTTACAAAGATATAGGTTTCAAAATATATGATCAAGGGTGAAAGATTCCATAATATTAGAAATAAGATCAAAATATGAATGCCTTAGATATATAGGATAGGTGGATGATAGTGAGTTTGTGTGAGGAGAAATAGTACCAAATTTATAACATGTGGCAGTACAATTTAAGATAAATGAATAATACCAATTTTACGATAGATAACAATGAAGGATAAAATTATAATAATGAATCATAGAATTGTAAAAGCAATTTTATGATAAAGAAATTTGTGACAAGTAAGAATGAATGTATAACATGGAATAATAAAACCAAATGTGTGTCATCTATCAATAAAAAAATTGTTAAAAAGGAATAATAAGAAAACGAAGCAATTGTAACCATTGTGGTAGACATGGATATAAGATAGAGAAATTTTGGGACCTCCATTGTTGTAAATATTGCAAAGAAATTAATCATTCACAAAGATATTATTAGCACAAGGAAAATAACAAAATGAAAATTAATTGTAGATGGATAAGTGCTCATGAATAGGATAAGTTGAAAGAAATTTTGTGTGAGTTTTCCCATGAAAAGTATCAAATAAATGATTTTAGAATATTATAATCTAAGCATATCTTGGAAAATGATATATAATTACAAATACCTACAGAAGAATGCTTACAAGGATATGTCAACAATGGTGATCTCCCATAGGTGATGACCTTGTGGTTATTCCAGTGACTAACGCATAGGAAACATTCTAATAAAGATGAGATAGAGGTAATGATGATCTAAAGGTAACCCAAAGTAGAGAACCAAAGGTATTGACCCAAAGATAAACCTTGATAGTTTAAAGATGTATTAGAGCTAGAGTTAGTTCTAAAATCTATGCTAAAACTAAATCTAGAAAGATAGAACAAAAAACAAACACTGACATCATACCAAATAATGTAACATAGGGGGTGTTAGAGTATATTACATTATTTGATACCTTGCAAGTATCTTGTAAATACTTGGTATATATTTGGAGTCTAGAAGTCTTGTAAATATTTGTCTTTTACGAATCATTAGATGTTTATAATTTAAAAGTCAATAAACATATTTCTCCTATGAGAAATATGAAGAGTTATATCTCTCAAGAGTTTGAGGAGAAGAATAGATAGTTAAAGATGAAAAATCAAGAGCCTCCTTATAAAGTCTATTTTTATAGAAACATATGAGGGATATTGTGTGATGAAATTAAAGGACATTATCTTGTATTGTAATACTATGTAAAAATTGTTGTCTATGTGAATATTAAGTGTTCATTAATTTTTCAGTCATGGGTTGATTATATATGAATTGAGTTCTAACATTCTATGAGTATTATTTTTTATCTTGTATCCATACTTGGCTATTTGAATATTGCATAATTTCTAATAAGAGTTCCATGTCCTCTTTCTCAATGAGTTTATATATCATTGGTAAAGAACTAACTTCTTTCAATATACTTGATTTAGAAGTGTAAACTATGAATTGTTTAAAAGAGTTAAATACTAAATCAAACCATGTTATTGGTAATCTTAGCTATAGGAATAGAGCAAGGGAAAATGAAGGACATGGTAATGAATTTGAAGAGAAATTAATTTTAAATAAGAATAAATCCAAAGTCTCTCTGAAAGCACGAGATTTCGGGCAAAGGAAACACCAAGTGCGATTGCATTCAAAATCAAGTACGCTTAAGTCCTAGAAATGTAAATTGCATGAAATGGAAAAGAAACACATTGGAAGAGACACAATCAAATAGAGAAAACACAGCCCTTTCATTAATATCCCTTGATCTCTGTTACAATGACGTCTCCTCCCTTTTCGGGGGCTAGGAGCGCAAATAGAGTTTGATTACAATCACTGAATGATTCCTCTTTTCGCGTGCCCACGATTGCAATGGGCGGGCCAAGATGATGCCGTCGCTGATGTCGATGAGTTCTTCGCCTCCGCTGCTTCTCCCGTGAACAAAGAAATGACCAAGACGTCGTAGCATCTCGTCGCAAATGAAAAGCGTTTGCTCTCTAAAACTAACGAAATATGCATGTAAATATTTTCCTGAAACAGTGAATACAGTGAGTCCAAATTGCTTCAAAACTTGACAGAAGATAAGAAAAGTTACCAGAAGGCCACTGCCACCGAGGCAGCTGGCCAATCCACCTTCAACCGGAATTCGTCCCCGGGCGAGACGAATTCTGACTGCAATTCGTCCCTGGGTGGGACGAATTCTTCCGTGTTGAAGAAACCGACCTGTCGTCGCTCCAATGTCGGATCCTGGGACCTACAAAACGCTCGCAAATAGGGGGGTTATGTAATTGGGGCCATTTTGGGACGACCCAGATGGTCGGATTTTCCCAATTTGGCCTCCACCCTCGGGAATTTGACCTTGACACCTGCAAGTTAGCGAAACGACAAAGCAATACAAAACATCCTAGAATCTGACCAAAAGTTACAAAATTGCAGCTATGGATTAATCAAACCTAGTAACACAAAATGCAATCTAAAAAATAATCTAAAATGCTCAAAAACTAAAAATAGGACTTGGGAGGTGCGGGGGTGCCCAAGTGGGCCTCCCACCGTTGGCCCTCGATTTTGGAGCCAATCCACCAGGGATGGGCCCAAAACCTTTTAGGATTGGGGGGTCGGCGAATTGGTTGGTTCGGTGTCCATGCGTTGGATTTGGGTAAGGTTCGAGCTTCCAAAGGCCACCCAACAACCTCCCTTGCAAAAGAGATTGGTGGATGTGGGAAGGTGAACCAAAAGGGATGCAAGTGGGTCTTCAATTCGGCAACACTTCGTTGCTTGAAAACTCCTTCAACCTGTCTGTTTTGGGTGAGAAAAGTCCCACCTTTTATAGACCCATGGGGTCTCTTTTGGGAGGGAAGCACAAATGCCATGTGTTGGCCATAGGCGCCATGTGGCAGTCTTGTCTTCCCATGAGGGAGGGGAGTCCTCCATTGACTTGAGCTTTGATAAATGCTTTTTGTAACAGTCTTCTAACGGCCCCTCTGTCCACCTACACACGCGTGCAAGGCAGGAGTCCTTAACTGATCGTTCTGGGCTGCCACTTGGCACCATTTGCCTTTTTGCCCGTTAAGCTTAGAATTCGTCCCACCCAGGGATGGATTCAGAATTCGTCTTGGGGTGGGACGGATTCTATTTTGAATTCGTCCCTGGGTGAGACGAATACTGGGCAAAGTGTCCAAGTGTGCCAAATTGCTTCTTGACCTTACAAAATTGCTATGAAAGTGGTTAAGACCACCTGTTTAACCTCTGAGGGCTGCCCTGGGGGCTGTGTTTGTCAAAGCGATCAGTGTTTGCAGTCACATAATCGGATTGGTGCTGTTTTGGTGTCTACAGATGCCCCTTTTTGGGAAGCGCTGCGGGTGACATAGTGCTGAGCAAAAATAGATAACCAAAGCACTAATGATTAGGGTTTCTTGGTAACCTAACCAACTTTTGATGCCCCAAGTATGGAAAGGGCATGCATTCTTGAATCCTTGCTTCTGACGAGCTAAGGAATTTGATTTCAAGTATTAACCTATTTTGGTGAGGTGTGACTTGAACTTAGACATTGATCAA